>VWZK01023673.1:0-16818 GCA_013396935.1 Baryphthengus martii | reverse complement strand
CTTCCAACCCTGACAATTCCGTGATTCTAATTAAAGTTGACAAAAGCCAGACTTCTTCCTCTTTCCCACAAAAAAATTGCGTTTCTGAAGTGGATTTTCTTTCAGCATAAGAAAACATATTATGTTGTGAAAAATTAAAAAGAATAAAGATTTTAAAAATACCCTTTTTATAATGGAATAATCTAAAACATTTTGAGCAGCTGAAGTGGACAAGGCCAGAGACCTGGAGATCTTGATTAGAGAGTGGATAAGCACAGACAGGTCTCACAGAGTGGGAGTGGAAAAGGAAATTTTAGTGGAAAGGTCACTTATGTGAGAAATAGGAAAAATAAGTCCACTGCAATCAAACCTTAGTTTCGCTTTGGTTAACCAAGGCAGAGTGCCTTGATGACAGGACATGGTAAGAAGCAAGGCCCAAGTCCTAAATAGAATGGGCAGCAGCAGCAGGAAGGCAGAGCATCGTGTTCTGTGTCACAGTACATAATACAGCCTGAAAGGACTTTAAAAAAATGTGAATATATGAAAAACGCCTAGAAACGTATTACACATTTGAAAGTTATTTTTCATAAATGCTAGTGACCAAAGTCTGGGGGCTGCAGGAGAATCAAGGTCAGACTTCTCACCCCAGTTACAGTCTACAGACCTGCCTTTCAGAAGGGAAACAACAGGAATGAAAATGACAGCTAAAACGACAGGTTTTCTTGAACAGCAAATCTGTATTTGAGCACAAACAAAACTGCACTGATTTATGCTGCTGACTGTCTCCTGTAAGTACTGCTGCCATGAAAGACTCCCCACCCGACTGTGCTTAACAGCCCCTCTTCCTCCCTGCAGCACAAAACTGGCAGGAAATTCCAGCTACCCAAGAAGTAGAACTCCTGAAATGAAAGATACCATTGAGAACACATTGTACAAGGAAACAGTGCTGAAATTTAGTGTCTACACAATATCTGCATCATAAAATCTTTTAGATTTACCTTGGTGAGATTTTGGCATAGGACATCCAAAGTTCACGCCAGGATTTCTGATGTATGCTAAATCTAAATCTATCAGTATTTTTAGTGTGAAACCGCACTTTTGAATCTGATTTTGCATCTATTATACCATAAATCTAGGAGAGGCATTTCTGATGTGGGGCGATACAGTGACCTCGGGATCACACTGTATTTAAAGAAAATTCCAGCATAATTTGTATTTTTTTTTCTTTTTTTTTTTTTCAAGCATGACTTGCACAAGATAAGATGGATGCTGTAATGACTTATGAACACAGCAAAAACTGGAAAGCAAACCCACGTATAACAAACCTGCAGACAATCCAGAACACCAGAATTCAAAATTGTTCCATTGTAAATATTTCCCCTGCTACTTTTTTTTTTTTTTTTTGTTGTAGTAGGTTATTTTGTCAATTGTTTCCCTACAGTAAATTCTATTTCAAATTATATGAAGGGAAAAACATCCTTCTCTGGAGACATTCAAAACCAGCCTGGACACCTTCCTGCGTGATCTACTCTAGGTTCCTGCTCTGGCAGGGAGGTTGGACTTGATCTTTTGAGGTCCCTTCTAGCCCCTAATATTCTGTGATTGTGGAAAGTAAATTACTCTAACACGCTCCAGGATATGAAGATTCAGGGTGAGTCCATCAACAAACTGCTGACTGGGGAGAGGTCTAAGGAGCTTTTTTCAAGCCTATGAAAGTTAAAGTGGAAAATCGTGTGGTGCCACTCTTAACACTTATGGCCAGAGATATATGTATCCTGAAATATTTCAGATTTATTTTGGGGAGGAGATTTCCCAAAAGAATGTAAGTTCATGCCAATGATAATGTCAGATGACAAAGGTGTCACTCTCATATACTAGCACTGCAAATCCATTTACAATGCAGATGAACCCTTATTCATATGCTCACCTTCACTCTTTTTTCTTGCCTAGTAGGATAGCTACATGTGCCCATTCCTCTTTATTCATCTTGTCTAGTTTGTCAGTCTCTTCAGCTTTAAAATCACAAAAGATGGTTTGTGTTTTTTTTTCCACGCACTTACTAAAATTGCAGCCTATTTCTACTTTCTTGCTTCCTCTACCTATCCATCTTATTAGAGTATTCCCCAAGCTACTTCAATAATAAAGTGGTAACAATACAGAGTAATGAATCAAATGTAAACAAATATATCTATAGCCTGAAGCTGACTTATGATGTTCTTAGGCTATTTATTATGAAATATATTATTTTCCTGGTGAAGAATACAGATGATCCCTCTATCTAAAAGAGTGATATGCTAGACTTTAATCACCATTTCTACAGTCTCCTTTCAATACAGGTTTTAGGCATGTGAACAATAATCCTGTGAGTCAGTGAATAAATCAATTTTTAATACATTGGTAGATGATGTGAAATGAAAAAAAAATATTTTGAAAAATTTATGTATGGAATATTTAAATTGGCTGGCCTTAAACGTTAATAGCATGAGCTAAGACAGTTCTTGGCTTTCTCAGCAATGACACAGCTTTCTCCGTCGTGTATTGAGCAGTTACTAATGATGTTAGTGGAAACAATTAACACTAAACTCCTTATTGAATGTTTTCTAAGCAATAGATAACATTTCCTAATCATCTCATCAGCAAAGGGTGTCTCAGCAGCACACATTATTATAGTTCCCATCTTGTCAATTGAAATGCTGGCGTTGACGAGAGCCCATATTAGATCTAGGTCAAGATCTAATCTAAGTCAACTAACCTTTTGCTAGGCAAGATCTGAGATATACTTTTAAGTAAAACTGTCAAGGGTAGAAACTGGTATCGTAGGATGATTTTCTCTGTTAATTCAGAAACCCCTGAACTCATGCTAGCATAACCAATTGGACAGCTTTTTTCACTTAAAAATGTGAATACAATTTATATTTCTCGAAACAACTAAAATTACATCAGACTGAGCCATGATTTACTTTATTACTATGAACAAATTTAAACAGAATTTAAAACATAACATTCCAGTATTTCCAATAGAGCATAATAGCAAACCAAAATGCCTACTTTAAACTGCTTTTCCAGTATCCAGAAAAAGTTCTAAAGGACTTTTAGCTGAGATTTTACTTGGCCTGTCAGAAACTCTTTCACAGGACCTATCGTAAGAGGCTACTGATAAAACCCCTGTGGGCACGAGGTGAAAAGCACAGTGCAGCCATAGGTCAGGACCTACCTGCGAGCATCCACAGCCGCAAGTGATAAAATTAACAGTGCAGTTCCTAGGAACCTGACTAGAAGAGTCAGACAGAGGATACAATGCAATGATTTACCTTAATAAAGGCTAGTGATACCTGAAAAGATTCCAGAAGGCCCACATGCATGTGCAGTAAGAGGCATGCTGGGAGACATTATCTGAACTCCTCATAAACCTCACTAGAAAGTGTCAAGATATCGGTCAGAGTTCAGTTCTCTACAGATTGTCCCTGCTCCACATAGGAGGTACATCCACAACACTAGTGTTTCCCTTGCTCCTGAGCTCTTAAAAGGTACCAAAACCTACAAGTGAACATCAGTATGCACATGATGCACAAAAGTAAAAGAAGGTTTTATTTTGGCAATTGTTTTCATTGTACATTTGGGTTATCCTAAGCAGCTCTAACTTTATTCTCACCCAGTCACTGCTAGCATTTACATTTTCCTTTTGTCAGTCTCGATAATTTGCTCTTTTGGGCCAGCTCTTGGCTCCAGCTGTCACCTTAGCGAGTATTATAATATTCAGCAAAAGAACCGCAGCTGGTTAAATAAAGACTCTACATAAATTAAATAGGAAACTTGCAGCATGCCAGTTTTTCATCTAAACGGCATGTGCGTTGAAGTCTGGATAACAAAAATTCCTATGGCTTCAAGATTTCATTTATAGGCGCTTCTGGCAAAGACACTGCAAAATATTAACAGCGCTACATCTACTTTAACTCAGAGTACCTTAAGACAGTATAAAACTAACAGTAGGGGCATCCAACAGCACCTGAGAGACCTAGAAGTCTGCTGGTCATTTAAATACTTTCCTCAGAAAGAGACAGTGTTAAAACCTAGAAGAGTTCATCACCTTCTTTTTAAGATGAGCTATACTTTAGACCACACATCAGAGCTTCCCAAGTTTAGGAAATTTCTTTCCCCAAAACAAGTCCCTCAGGTCCTCTCTGAGTTTTCAAACACTTTATTGGCATAAAAGAATTAGAACAAAGATGACCATTTTCCCCATTTAAAGTAGCTGAAGCTTTGCCCAAAAAAGTTCTGTTATGTGAGCCAAAGCATGCATGGAATATTTCAACTAGGACATTCTTAATATTTGGTACAATGTGTAATACCTAAGTAGTAATTTGTAAAATTATTCCCCAAACAGAAATTTTATTTAACTTTTTCTTTTCTTTTTTTTTTTTCCTTGCTTGTTTAAATAATACATAACAACAGCTTCTTGTTTTCTTTAATCATTCTTCCTTTGGCTTCGTCTTCTTCCTTAGCATGACGTTACTGGACAAGAATTAGAAAGATAAGTTTAAAATTACAGTATTTTTATCTTTATCTCGATTCTCTGTTGCACTAGAATACAGCATAGTACTAGAAAATGTCTTTAAATCAGCTTTTAGAAAGTTAAAAATAACCTTTTAGGTGTCAGTGTGATTTTTTAAAGGATTGTAATGGCAATAGAAGACTCTCACTGAAATTTTATAGAAAATAGTCCCAGTCACATTTATGTTGTGTATTTGGAAAATCCCTGCCTCCGTATCAAAATTTACTATACAATTTCATGTATAGTAGAAATACAGTAGAAACACAAACAAGTAAGTTAGCAGGACTGTTGCTGATTTGCAGGCCATCGCTTTATTTCTGAAGTGTAAAATTCTAGACTGAAAGAAGGATAGATATTTTCATTAAACGAGCCAGGATTTCACCCAAAATGTGTCATGTCTGCCATTATTTCAGTTTTTTGAAGATATGTACTATTTGGAATTTTCTATGACTTTTCTTCCTCCCTTTCAGCTGCCCATGTGGATTTCCAACATGTCACTATCTATGGTACTAAATTTGCCTGCTGTGAGTGAGTTAATTCTGATCAGTGAGACAATGCAAAAAGTATTTTGTTCTGATTCAGTGAGCAGGCAAAGGCTTTCTGGCACAAACATTACTGTAAGAAGTGAGAAGTGGGAGTTTTATTTTCCATGAATTGTCTGTTTATGAATTTTGGACTTGGTGATCCAAGAGTAAATGGGACAGCAGTGCGATTAGAACAAAGTCACTAAAACTGAGAAAAAAATGTGCAGCAGTGGGCTAGCTCCTCTGCTATAAGCTTTTCATGTATATGCATATAATTAGGCTCAATGTGGCTTTATAGCACTGCACTGTGTCCATTAACCTTCATGGTATGGACAGACATTTAGCTCTGCAGATCATTAGCCACATACACGTATCTTCAACAAGATTCTAGACAAATCTAGGAGTGCTAGCTAATTTAATTCACAGCAAATGTGATCTTTAATTTCTTACAGGTCCAAATGGACAGTAAAATGTCCATTCTTTCCAGATCGTCGTGTCACTCTTGGACTCCTCAGTACCAATGTATTTTCCAGTTCTGGGAAGCACCAACGCATGTATCTGCATGACAAGAGGCTACCTTGGCAACTTTCCTTTGTTTCCCAATACCATACCTCCCTTAGCACTGAAATTCTGGGAAGAACTGTTAGTGGGAAAGGCTCACTGGGCAAGTGAAGATGTCATGGATGGCAGTGGAAGAAATGGGAAAGTTTGAGGTAAATGAGCTACTCATAAGACAGAATGTCTTCCAGGATAAGTGTCAGATCCTTTATTCCAAGTAAAATTTCTTATTCAGAGCCAGAAGAAAGGAAATCTTTACCAACATCAGATGAGATCTTGGCATGAGGAAGCTCTAACACCTAATGGGCATCAGTTCTGAACAGCAAAGACAATACTTAGAGATTCAGTATTCCTACAGATAAAGACTCATCTGCAAAATAAAAATGCACACCCCCTCCAATTCCCCAACACTCATTGATGTGTCACTGGCCCTACTAAAAAAATAAAATAAAAATAATGTCCATCTTTCTTTAGGAAAACACATCAGTACTACATGCATTTCCCATTTACCTACTTTGAAAAATTGTAATACAGTGAAGATGGAACATATTCACTACAGTATTTGTTCTCATTAGAGACTCTCTTACTAAGCAGAACAGAGAAAACGAGTATGTGTCATCTTTCCCATTCTCAGCTGTCGGTATGCAAAGAGACACAGCACTGTGAGGAGAGTGAACTGGAAATGTTAACTGTTACACTGACATTCATAGCCATGTAATTTCTGCAGGATATAGGAAATAATTATCTAGTTTTACTCCAGACTTATCACAGAAAATTGATTCTTTCCTCAATTTATCCAGAATAAGATACAATCTTCAGACAGAGGCATACATTTGCTAAGGAAAAAATAAATAAATGTGGGTTTTGTTTTGTTTTTGGTGGAATGAAAACAAGGACTTCCCTGTTGCTCGCAGTGGTGTCATGCAATAATCTGGTCATTGTAAAGCCATATCTGGTCCTAATTCCCAACCCAACACCAGATGTTTTCAAGGCATGTTCCCTTGCAAGTCTGCTTCACTGGAGAACAATAATACAGGGATTTCATCTTCCATGTTTCGGCACCTCATCATGGTTGTTAGAGAATGGTGAGAGGGATTCCAGAGCTGTCATGTTGCCAAAGGCGGCTACAGTGGCCAAGGGGGGATTGAAGCTGCTGCTGCAAACTTGGCCCTCAGTGGAGCTGGGGCAGCTGTGTCTGACCCAGGGTTCGTGGGTCCCCCCTCCCAGAGCATCCCATAAAGGCATAGCAGGATCTGGCACCCCTCCAGCCGGCGGTCTGCAACACCCGGCCACTCTCACACAGATCAGGTTGTGGGAGACTCATGCCTCCAGCCAAGCCTCAGCAATTTGAAGGAGCTGGACTTACCAATGGGGCAGAAGATGTGAGCGATACAAGCAACCCACTGTGATGTGGATCAGCCCCTCACCCCAAAAAGCGCTTGACAATTGACTTCGCGGCTGCTTTCCCCACAATGTTCAAACAGGTGGCCCTGGGCAGGCAGCAGCTGGGGTGGCACAGCCTCCAGAAGACCTCCTGTCCCTGACTGAATAAATTGTTTTTTTCCCTTCTTTTGTCTCTCCATGTCTAGTATGTTTTACAAGAACAACAAAACAGGAATGACTGATCTCACTGTTATATGTGAGCCCTGTGTAAGCAGCAAGGATGAATGCATTCAGAGCTCCTTTATTAAAAGAAAAAGGTTATCACAAATCAAGAATCAGGCATAAAAAATAATCACTTCTTATCACATCTTACACAGGAAGGAATCTAACTGTTGATGAGCTATTTGGACTATGAAGTCTCTGGAAAAAAAGATAGAGCCGTGCTAAAATGTGCATGGATCCTTTCTTAGCGATAGAAATAACTCACCAATATTCCCCAGAGCCTGAATCATAGGGCTGTAAAGTAGATGAAGAAAATTGCAAAAAATGG
Organism: Baryphthengus martii; assembly: GCA_013396935.1. Lineage (NCBI taxonomy): Eukaryota > Metazoa > Chordata > Aves > Coraciiformes > Momotidae > Baryphthengus > Baryphthengus martii. The sequence goes on along the minus strand of VWZK01023673.1, from coordinate 9,272 downwards.
ACAAATATACTTGGTGTCGGTACATGCCATGAAGACACGTATCCTGTTGGTCAAATATGACCACAAATATCTATCATTTTGAAAAATCTCAGTTGTGATATAATGTCTTAGGCACGAAAAATGGGGAACTTCCCTGATATTCAGTAGGTCTATATGCAATCAGGTAGGCACAGGCTTACACTATCTTCTCTCTAAAATAAAATGAGCTTATTTGCAAAGCATAATTTATAGCTGGATCGTAGATACTCATGCCAGATTGAGCCATAAGGGTTTTTTTTTTGTAGCAACAAAATGGATACAGCCAACCACTGCCTTGCTGTGAGATGTACATATAAAAATATTGCAGGTCAAAAACATGGAAATAAGGAAATCACTGAGTTCTCCCATGAAGTTTGTCAGCCTTTGACCAAAGGCTTTATAGGTGCTAGAAAGAGATTAAGTGTACTAATTGTGATTCGTCATTAAAGATAAATGCTTAAACTTACCTCTTTTTATTTATTTTTTATTTTTTATTGCACTACAGTAAAAAACTTTGAAGTCCCTGCTGAGTCAGGCTGTATTTTACTAAGCCCAGTAAAGCAGTAGGACATTATTCTACTGAACAGCTTGCAAGAAAACATTTGAAAGGACCAGAAAAATAACGCTTTAAAGAGGTAGTAATGAGGGGCTAATAGCATATGGATTTGAAACACCCTCATGTCTGGCTCTAGATACATCTGCTAAATAGTATTGTTATTACACTATCTTTTCTCCTTTAACTCAAACTTTAGTGTAGTGAAGGGAAGACATGTTTATTTCCCTTCAGAATAAGTGACAGCACCTGCAAAATTCTCCTTAACAAAACACATCACAGCTCTCCTCTATGGTCTCTCCTTGCACCCATACTTCATCCCAGTGATCAAACTCATGGCTAAGAGGTTCATTGAGAATGAAGTAAGTCACTACACTGCTCTGCTCTTTATGGTGTCTGCACAAGCCTTCTACTCAGCTGCAAGCAGTGTACCAGCTCTGCCAGGACAGCCTGGTGCTCTGCCTTTCCAGTTGGCAATTGTGATCCCAAATTGCAGCTGCTCCTCCAAGTAGCAGCAATTGCAGAAATGAGGGACGTATCTCATCCCTAGACTATGGTGAGGTGTAAGAAAAAAAATTACTCACATCTGGACCCTCATTAGACTGACATTTGAGTGGTCCTGATTTAGATCATGAAAAATTTTGCATCAGGTCCTGACTGTGCTCACACAGATACAATAACATTTCAGTAACTGTCTGAATCAAGCTATGCAAATCTCCGCAAAAGCAGAAATTCCCACCAAATACTCTGACGTATGGGATTTTTAATATAAATAATTTGTTATAAAATTCAAACTGTTATTCTGTGTCACTGATAGCTAATAGATTAAGCTCTTGGTGGAAAGATTGCTTTCTTTAAGGGTCAGTTACTAAGGAGGAAAGAAAAAAAAAGAACCTCAAACCAAAATAGTTTAATCATCAAAAGAAATAAAGAGAAGCACAGTGGGTCCACAAAAAGTACATAAGCATGCGTTTAGGAATCACAGTCTCTTGCTGAGGGCTGGCCCCACTTCAGCTTGTGATGATACCTTCTCAGCATCCACAAAACTCTCTCATGCCTTCCTTTTTGACTATCTGGGCACACATAAGCACAATCCTTGGGAGACTACAAACATCTTTGCTGCTACAAATTTCTTTAAGCTTATGATTCTGGTTTGCTTTCTTTCACTATCTGATCTGTCTTCCCTCTCTTTTCCATTGTTACAGATGAACTGCCTTGAATTGCTCCAGTCTCATGTGGCGTATCATGCCAATATGCAGAAGACACTCAGGTCTCCTCATCGTTGTGGGATGAAGTTTGTTATGGAAACTTGTACGGTGTGCACACACATGCAACTGGTGCAAATAACACCATGTGCAAACGGGATACTTAGCAGCCTTGCTGGGCACTACAGCCCACCCTCTACACTTGCTTCAGCTTTTATGGCTGTTGTCTTCCCCCTCCCTGCTCTCAAGGGTTTCCCCCCCACCTCCAATCAACACAAGAAAGTGAGCAACTCTTGCTCTGCGAGCTCCAGCACTCCTGTGCTTTGTCATGGCACTCAGGCAGCCCCTTGTCAGCAGGGTGCCAGAGAACCTCGCAGGCATTAGTTTATTAATCCTCACACCACCCTAACGATACGGGCAGCTATTATTATCCCTCTTTTACCGGGGAGGCTGATGGGGGACGGAAACTCTTCGAGATTAAGCATCTCAACCCAAGGTCACACAGGAAGCATAGCCAGCTTGGTCTCTTACTTTCTTGTTTGTCGGTCCTTCTGCAAGAGCCAGCTGGGAAAAACTCTTTTTGCCCGATAGTCAGTAATTATACCCACACAGCAGCAGGCAGACTTGCAGAGATTTTAGTGTATGCATTAAATTTATTTGAGAAAATCAGGGTGAGCGTCCTCCAGTGCACAGGGCACAGAAATGTGCACCTTCAGGTCAGAGAAAGAAAATCATCATGTCTCAGGAGATTAATCTTGGGCGAATTGTTTATTTTGTCTCAGCTCACTTCAGTGATGATGTTCACCATCAGTAGAAAGCCATACTGTCAGGGATGGCCAGGCTGTGCCCTTGAAACATCTTTGGCAGAGGGGAAGAAAGCAGCAAAGGATATATCACAGAACATTGCTCCCACCCTTCATGCCATACACCATCAGGGATTGCTTTATCCTCCTGTACAACCACCTGCTGACCCAATTGCTCCAACTAAGGTAAAAACGCTTATCACATCACAGAAATGTGAGAAAGTGTAATTCTGAGGGCAGAAGAGAGATGGTCAAACCCCAGTGATTTATGGAAATCAAATAGATCAATTTCTTTTTACCTGCTTTTTTTCTAACTTTTTTTTTTCTTTTTTTTTTTTTTTTCCCAAAGGGTCATGACGTCTGCACGTGTTTGTGGCTGTTGCAGGGACTTGCTTTTCTGCAACAGGATACACAAGAGGTTTAGATTTTGTTTTGTTTCAAACTGAAAATAAATTGTTGAACCCCTTTTTTGTTGTTGTTGTTTTAAAATGAAATCTGTGTTTTATAGCCATACCTAAAATCAAGTAACTTAAATTTTCAAACCAATACTAAATATAACAGTAAAGCACCTTAGTATGACTGTATTGGAAAAAAGCAGGAAGACATTTAATCTTCCATGAAAGACTTCAGCAAAGACATTTGCCCTTTCCACCCAGATAGTTTGATGCAATCCAGATGTTTACTGTATGATGGGTGTGTACCTTCTGTGTCTGATGAAGAAATCAGCCCAGACATCCTTGGGTTTCTTTCATTTAACAGCTTAAGAAGATCTAAACTTATTTTATCCTAGTCTGTCTACTCACATTACCATTAGAGATGGGCAAATCACAATAGGAGTGAAAGGATGGCTCAGGTCAGTACTGAAAGTTTTGTTGCCTAGGCAAACTCAACAAAAACATTCATGTATTCAAAGGTTTTTGGCCTGCAAGGATAAAATAACCCTAGATTTTATTTTCTGCTTTTGCAAAAAATATTCAGAGCAGCCTTTCTTACACATTTTGGTGCTTAGTCTCAGTTTTTATTCCGAATCAGAAAGCTAGAGGTACACAGCAAAGACAAATCCCCCTAATTAAAATATGAATCAGACATTTGCAGTTCTAGTCAAGCTTATGTCACAGGCTAAGATGTGAAATGAGCCACATTTCATTTCATGTACTCAGTTGTAAGTAGTGTGCCTTTTGTGCTTGGCCGACACCTTTATTTACCTTAGGAACTTGCCGTCTTCAGAAACATGCATCTATTTTATTTCCATGGTGGCAGAAACTGTCAGAGCTGTCAGTGTGCTCTCTCAGTGCTCTCTCACAGGATTTAAGCTGTGATTTCTTGCTCTGCTAATAGAAGGTACAGGTCATCGAGAAGTCTGTGGATGCTTTTCACGTAATGACAAAGGTGGCACAGATAAGAGATGGCATAGTGGACGCTCCTCTGCTATACCTGGACATTCCTTGCATGGCACACCTGGGAATATGAACAAAGAAGATGGTTAATCCTTTTTTCCATCATTCCAGCTAAGAGCTGAGCACATCCTCCTATCCTACAGTAATCCAGCATTTAGAACAGTGTGAAGTACTTCATGTGAAGTATATGCTCTTTCAAGGTAAGAGCATATCTAGCAGCGGTTACTAGAGTGTATCAAACATGCTGTGAATCCCTACCTCAGGTCCCCTCAAATCCCCTCACACCTCTTTGGTTAAATGCAAATTATCCTGTGAATTTATTACGACATCAGTATTATATTGAAGCCACTGCATAAATCAAGCATTTGTATTTGACTGAAGAGAGACAGTATTTGTGTCACCATGCTCACTCTGTACATTGAAACTGGCGAAATGATAAGAAAACCAGAACTTTCTAATTCACCTACTAATTAGCATAGCTAATTGCCGTTTCCCTTTCAGACAGATGGTAGCTTGTGGTTTTGATCAAAACCAAGGAAATACAAAAAATAAACAGAAAAGCTCTAATATAAAAATAGATTTGGGCTGCATTCTAGGTTAGTTATGCAGAGCAAAGGTGGTATCTGGTCTGCATTCACAAATCCAGGAAGATGCATAATGTTAAAGCTACCAAATTGTTAGTAATAATCTTATTGTCACTGCTAACGCTGTCAGCCGTAGCAGTAAGACCCTGCAGAAATCCATGCAAAAGCCAACAAACCTCTGAGATACATTTTTGTGGTTAAGAAACCATTCATGTAGGAAAGTAGGAAGAACAAAACAATGAATAAATTATTTGCTTGGCATTTCATAGAGCCTGTAGAATGCCAGAGCCACTGAATTATCACACATATAAGCAAGATAAGGAAATAAGCCAGAGCAGGGTAGACAAATTTATTCCTAGTGTTACTCAATGCTCTTGAAATAAAGAATTTCATGAAGGATAGATGCATGCTGTTCTGACTGTATTGTGGAAGAGAAAGACCAAGCCCTCCCCCTTCATTAATTCTTGTGTTTTCACCTTACTAATGAAGGCAGAAACTAGAGAAAGGGTGGATTATAGAGGGCACATTCATGTAAGTGAATGCGTTTGTAAGGCCAATCTCCACAGTGTTTGAAAACTCATGGAAATTGAGACAGGTCTCTCATGAGTGGACAATGGTAAATCTTGCACTCATCTTCAAAAAAGACGAGGACTATGTAGGAAGATATAAGATGGTCAGCCTTTGGTCCATGGGGAACTCTTAGTGCAAGTCTCCTCACAGCACATTTCTGGGCACAGGAGGAGAAGGTGAATGTTTGGAGCAGCCACCATGCATTTACCACAAGCAAGTGGTAGCTGACCAGCCTGGCTGATTTCTGCAGTCAAATAACTGGTTTCATGGACAAGGAGACAGTGGTGGGGTGTTTTCTTTGCCTAGAATACTGCATGTAATTTTGGCTCCTACAGCACAAAGACACTGATCAGCTAGAACAAATCCTGCAGGTGGCCACCAAGACGGTGAGCAGCTGGAGCACTTGTTGAGGCTGAGCGAGCTGAGATTGTTCAGCCTGGGAAAGGGATAAAAGCAGCTCATCAACACCTACAAGGAGGTTATCCAGAAGACTGAGCCGGCTTCTTCACATCCTTGGCAAGATGTGAGACAGCAGGTGCAAACTCAGCCTGAAATAGAGGGAAACATCTTCCTTGTGAAGGCAGTCGAGCATTGAAACAGTCTGCCTGAAGCATCCATGTCATGTGCACTCTTGGAAGTTTTCAAGACCTGTCTGGGAAAAGCAGTGAACAAACTGGTCTGTCACTGGAGCTGGCCCTGCCTTGAGCAGGAGGTTGGCCCAGAGGTCCCTCCTAGACTGCATAATTAGCCTTTGATCCTATGAATTCTCCAGCCCTCTTAGGGGGATGGGGTGGACACACAAAATGTAAGGTCCTGAAGCAGCCAGGCTTTCTGTGGAGAGCCAGATATAGTAGAATCTAAACCTAAGTGTGTTTCAAGATATTTGTCAATGAGAAATAGACCACAAGAGTTTACAGAGAGGATCCATATTTGGTGTTTTTAAAATTACAGGCATTGCACAAAAACTGAAAGACAGTTGTATCTCTCCTCCACCAGAAGATAAAACTTAAAGCTATTACACACGTTGAAGAATGAGTTGTTCTGGCTCAGTGGTATTAGGAACAAACAAGTTGAAGTAAGCAGAATATCCTCTTATAGATGTCATCACAATAATATTGGCCATTTGAAGGGAACCTCGCGAATGAATGTAAAAAGGAAAATGCTTATTTTCACTGTGCAAGTAAGTGGAACAGATGAAGGGGCTAAATTAAGTCATAGGTTCTACTGGACCTAGATTTTACCCAATGATAAGAAATGTTAGCACACAGAGATTCCTTCCCCAGCTTGCCTACTCTTAAGGCCACTGTCGACAGTCCTGAAGCAAGCTGACTCTGAAATAACAATTTCCAGAGTACTCTATCCTAACTCCTGCCGAAAGCCCCTCCTGATTACTCCACTTGTCATAACTGTCCCCGTTGCAGAACCTTCTCTCGTCCCAGAAACATGTTCAAAGTATGTATATGTGAGGAGGGGGGAAGCAAGAACCAGCACAGAGCAGCTGGTTATATTCATTTTAGGGGAATCCCCGACCAGCTGTTACCATCAACTTCCCATTGACAATGGCCAGAAAAAACAGAGCAGAGGCCAGAATATATTAAAGTGTTAACTGCAGACTGTTATCTATGCTCTGTAATTATGAGTGCTATAGAAACTTGTATGCTTTTCTCCATCACACTGCTGTTCTCCCATGCCAACATGTACATAGCAGATTTTTGTTTTTTAATCTTAAGCATGTCTTTGCTGACTTGTTCGCTTGAAAGTCAGCTGCTGGGGTGGGAAACTAAGACAACCAGATGTTTTACTTTTCATGCTGAGGAAGTGAAATTAGAGATCATCTTCCTAAGTTTTTTATGGAAGAAAATTCAGAAATATGAGCAAGGCTATACTTCTAACCCTGCATAGTTTAAGCACTTACTCTACTAGTTCGTAATCACTGGTTAAAAAAAAAATAATTTAAAAAAGGAAAATAAAAGGAGGAAGGGAGAGAGAGAGGGAGGAGGGGAGGGAGGGAACAGGAGGAAAAATGAGGCAAAGATCACCCTTTGTTCTCAGTTATGCCTTGAAAATATATTATCTTCTTCATGTAGGCTAGGTAAATCTCTCCTCCTTCAAAATTACAAGTCCAACAATGTTTATACTTAGAACAGAGATTTCTATGTCTGCCCTTCAAGAGTTGATACTACAAGGCACCCACTGCTAAAACGGATACATGCCTTTTATTACAAAATGTCCACATGTTGTGGCTGACATCTTAAATACATGTAAGTAGAAAAATCCTAGTAATTTTCTTGCAGACTTTGTTTTTTTAAGGCATATCTCACAGTCTTCAAAAAGACCATTGCATTGTCAAGTCAGAGGGAAGGCAGGGGTAGGAGGTTTTAGGCAAGCAGCCTGGAGTAGGAAGGTTTCGTATGTTGCCAACTATCAGCAATAAGTGCTACGTGAAGGGACATTCATAACATGGCCTTATTTAGTTTCTCAGTGTTATCACAAATAGGAAATTAAACATTTTTTCTCACAGTAGAATACATTTGCTGGCTTGCACCCGTATTATTTTAATTTCATTTGAGCTAGCAGCAAATCTGTTTCTCATTTAACTGCAGCTTCTTTCTCATCTATATCTTACTTCTTTGTGTCATATTATGAGTGAATTCATATTTATAGGTGAGCACTGTCTCCAACCAAAACTCCAGATTCAAACACCATTCAACTCTGGTACTGTTTAGATTTAAACTTTAGCTCAGATCTAAAGCTTTTCAGTTGACATCTCTCTTTGAAATAGCCCAAAACAAATCCCTAGAGCTAAAGACCTCTGGACTACTAAGGGTTGAAATGTGGATCTGTATCAAATTCCCAGCTTGAGCTCATTTCTTGGAGGTAGTGGTGAGATCCAGGCATGAAGCCTTGTGTATATTTTATCACTCTCTTGCTAATGTCTTTAACCTTAATTCATCCACCACCTTTTCTGTTCAGATCTGCATATTCAGGTCTTTTTCAGCCTTCCAATTCAACTCACCCCAGAGATGCTCCGAAAAGAAAATCCAAAAGTGACCCTACATTTGAACATCAACATCAGCAGTCACACTGCTTCATAGGAATAGAGGGAATAGAACAAGCCAGAAAAATCCTGAGTGCTTGTTTACTACATCATTTGTCATGTCACCTTCAAACTGCGCAAGAAGGGAGTCACTGTGAAGTTAAAAGGTCCAAAAAACCTCCCGCTAATATGCAAGACCCAATGAGTGCACAACACAGCCATGCTGAGTTTGCTCTTAAATCTTCTGGAACAGCTTAGGGAGCAGTATGGGAGAGGTCCCAAGCTACTGAACTGGGTCGTTTTCATGAACAGTGGGAATGGCAGCATATTTAACCAAACTGTAACAAGAACGGGGAAAACAGAGGGCAGATTTCTGAGCTCTGAATTCAGAAAACTTGGGGTTTTCTTCTCCAAAACAGCACAAAAATAAGTGTTAAAAATCCATATATTAGGAAGATAGCAATCTGTGGGGTTTTTTGTTGTTTATTTTACTTTTTTAAACACTTCATGACACTTTTTCTGAAAAAAAAACAGACTATTTTCAACAGATGATCCCTTAAATTAAGTTCCTGCTGAAAAAAATAAAAAAAAAAAAGAAAAGAAAAGAAAAAAAAAGAGAAAATGGGCTTATAAGGCTGTTTTTCTCCCCTGGTGATGTGATTATGAAACATCAGCCCAAGGAAACATTATCAAAGGGAATGGCAGGAATAAATACTCTTTGTATCCCAGGGAAAATGAAAGATGTTTTAATGCCACATGATGGCATCTTTTGTTTTCTTCATTAGAGAAAACATGTTTCCTCATGCATTATAAAAATAAATAATAGCAATTTCCACATCTAGAAATATAAATTCACTAAGTGACCTGAACTGATATAGGCAGTGATGAAGCTCTTTATTTCTACAGCAGTTCTGCTGCTTGGTGTATTGACCTCAGGTTCTCCTTGCCTCTACTTAGTAAAGCTGTAGAATTTTGCTCCTTGAGCATGCCAAATTGGTTTTAATTGGGCACTTTTTTAAAAAAAAAGACAGTAAACACAAGGTTTCCGAGTTTGCATGCAATATTTATTTATTTATTTGGTTATTTATTTATTTATTTATTTATT
>VWZK01023663.1:0-40141 GCA_013396935.1 Baryphthengus martii | reverse complement strand
AACAATAATAATAACAATAATAATAATAAATTTATATGGAAGATAATTTCGTAAATCACACTTTTACCTGCAACATTTTGTGGAGAAAAAGGTCATTTCAAATAAAACTAATCTTGTGTTTCCAAGGCTTTCAATTTGAGGGTCTTCTACTGATTATAAATTTATTTATTAACAGGATACCTGTGAGAATGTTGTGAACAGAGCTACAACGTACAGACAGTAGTGACTAGATGCTGGCATGCTAAATCACCCAAATCTCCAGATTTTTTTGAGAATGTGAAACAACAGGGGCTATTAAGAGTGACACTGCCTTTTTGGCCTCACTCAGACAGGAGGCTGCGGGATGCTGGGAACGCTATGCCTGGGAATCATTCTGTTTTCCCAGCATGACCCTGTAAATTGTGTAGCTCCTGCACATATGAAGGTGCTGGTACGTGTCCTGCAGGGTTACAACTGTTGGCTACCCGCGAAAGAAAGGTCTCAGCATAATACTCCTTTTCAGAAATAAGCATGTTAGAATGAGTATGCAATCAAGGGCATTTTGGCATGGTACTTTTCTGATGAACCCGTAGTCTGTGGGAGTATACAAGAGGTTAACTAATTAATTTAGAACTAATGAAAATTGTACTAATTAATTAAAAAGAAACAATGAAATAAAAACCTGACATCCATTATTGTTAGACAGCAGACGCAGAAATAAATCGTAGTTTAGATCTTAAAGGGAGACAAATTCAAAGTCAAAAAAGTATCAAACTCCAGCATTTGACAGTTCCTGTTTAATATTCTGTCAACATTTCATGCAGCACTGATCTCCTTATTTTGTTCATGATGAAGACCAGCAGTAGAATGTAAACAACTGCTTGCTACTGAACGCACTGGAAGTTTCTAAAAGGAGAATATATATTACCATGCTGACAGTTTGCCCCAGACAATCCACCTAATGCCAGCTGCATTACCATCTGCAATAAATATTTCTGACCAGCTGGCAGTGAATCTTATTATGGTGCTCTATGCAAATGAAATCATCTCACATGCTTCTGCGAGAGACTGAAAAATGGTCTGGGGTTGTTAGCCATCCTTTAGTGGTTTCGCACGCGAGTTAATCACTGTCAGCTCCGCAATGCCACATGCTAATGGAGCCCTTTTCCTTTTGGTAGATTCATTATCCTACTTGTGAAGTACTGATCGACTTCAGTGAGAGGATTGGCTTGAAAAAAATGGTGACTTCTTAATATGAAGAATAATGTTCTTGTTCAGTATTTATATTCAAGACTTCTTGGGTATATTTTGTCTGCTGCGGTGCATTAAAGGTATCTCTGGGTCTGATTTATAGCCAGGTAACATAAAATTTAGTTCTCTCTGAGGAAAAAAAAAAGAAATGCTATTTCTGACTAATACATTAGTCTTGTATCTCCTGGAGAAAAATCAGGGGAGGTTTTATTAAAGCATAGTTTTCATAACTGCATTTTGAACAATACAAGCAGTAAAAGTGATATATTGTTCTATTACAGTAGATTAAAATACTTTCTGACATGTGTATGAAAATCAAAGTTTCTGGCTTAAAGGGCAAAACTATTCTTTAATTAAAGTATAGAAATGTGTCTGCATTAATTAAAAGAAAGGATGGATGAATTTAAAAAAACCAACACCTAAAACCTCAGTGTGCTTTGAACCTGAGCACTTTAATACTTAAAGTATCAACCATATGTAAAATTGTGAGCAGAATATATTTTCACCTCTTCCATGTATTTCTTTCCATTCAGAGAATCACCTACAGCCTTATACAGCTTTGCATTGGTTTTGGCAGTGTTTGTTGTGGTGGTTTTTGCTAATTCATTGGCAGTTTTTAATTAGTATGACTTATAGTATATATATGCACATGTATACACAAAAAATCACAATGTACTTCTGAGGGACCGGGTCCAGACAACTGGTGCAAATAGTTCCTTCATCTCAACCAGTTGCTGGCATTCTTATTGGGAAAGTGGTTTGAAAATTTTGTCAGGAAGTTCAGTGAGTACCTCTCCAGTGCAATGTGCCCAGGGTAGGCAATGAATTGAAGTATTTCCCAGGAAAAATACATTCATATTGCATTCCTTATTCTAACCTGTTTTTCCTCTTGCTTTGTTTGAGGCTATTAGCTGGGTCAAGTTCTTTTGTTCTCATGAACTATTGCTATCTTTTTTTAAGCAGGCTTCCCAGTATTGGATGCATGTAGTCCAGAATCCATTGCACTCTAAATCTGTCCATTTTTCTCCCAGTTTCCAGTGGGATGTGTAAGATGAGAAAAAGACCTAAGATGCACTTTCTTTAATAATGACAAGGTCATAATTTATCCACTGACTGAAATGGTTCTAAGGGTGCCACTGAGGTGCAATGAGGAACTGCTGGAGACCAGCTCACATCAATATTACGCAATCTGAGCAAATAAATTCTTGAGATCTCTGTTAATGTAACTCAACACCTTTTGAACAAAGCACAAGAAGCCACAAGTCTGATCCCAGCTTCTGATGAAAAGTGCAAGGTACTTTGACCTGGAAAAGCTGTGGTATATCAGTGTCACGCTTACAGGGTTATCAGCTGCTGTAGAAAGGCAGAGAAATAAGAAGAGCAAATGCTCCTCCACTCTAAGGTTAAATTAGTCAACTTTAGTATCTGCTTTCCTTGCATAAGTTTTGTAGGCATCACATGAGGTAAGGAAACAACAGTACTTTACGTCCTTCATCTGTTATGTAGTAGAGCTGGGAGAAGATTCCCAATTCTGCAGATTACATTTCTCATTCACGTATAAATCTAATTCCCATATTTTAGCAGGTTTTGGGTACAACTGTATTACTGCAGTGGTGGAAAATGTGGTAACTATTCTCTCAATGCGAATCAACTCTTCTCAAGATGAAATTCTTGAGAAATATTGATGTCTTCTATTATTTCTCCTTTTCAGCAAATTAAAGATCTTTGTCTCTGCTAACCTAAGTAGAGGAAGAATTTCCTGCACGCTACTTGCATAATCATAATGATCTGGAGCAAAAAGTTTATGCCTTTACGAGAACAAAAATGCTTGAAAGGCAATTTATGTTGAAAGTAATAGATGCAACAAAAGAAGACATTTCTTTCATAAAATTAGCTCCAGTCATTACAAAAATTGAGCCTGTCAGTGTGGGGAGAAATCAATCTAAAACCAACATAAACTTGATCTTGATATGAATCGACAAGAATATTGCTTGCATGCAGTTAACTGTGCTGTGGTACTTCAGCATCTACAAAGAGTGTGCTTAAAATCCTGTACAATGGCTACGCAGACTGTAGCTAGCAAGCCTCTAATCATAAAGAGGCTAACAGAGTAGTAAATGAAAGTTGCCTAAAGAGCAGAACATCGCTTTTTGTACGTGCACATCTATTGTTGTCATCGGTGATAGTTGTAGCCAAGCGAAATGAAGCTGTTAACCATGCAAACGGATGCTTTAGAACTCCTGTGACCTACGTCTCCTTGCTATGTAAGGATGAATCCCACAAAAATTGTCAGAAATATCTGCCCATTTATCTTTAAATGCTTTCATAGGCTTTTATCTCTTTTACCATGCAATTGGTACCTATATTTTTCACTCATCCAAAGCACTAATTAAGCACTAAACACTATTGTCGCTTTAGTAATATAGAATATCACATTCCTCTTGTAACAGAGCCAGCCAGGTTGTGGCTTGACTGTACTAAGGATGTACCAGGAATAAAGAGCTTCCGTATCTGAAAGGCTGTTCTTCCCCCCGCCTCCATCTGTATCTGTTTTTTTCATTTATCTAGATAAAGACTATTTTCTTCTGCTACAAGTCTTCTCTTGCTTATATACTTAGACTGCTGTAATTATAAATACATTACAATTACTTGATTTTTAATGTGATTGGCAGAAACCTTTATGCCACAATGCACATTACAGAAATAATAATTTTTAGAAGGATTTTACTTATTATTGAAACATTTTCTCTTTATCTCTATATAGTTAATATTTTTTTCATTTACCTAAAGCAACCATGTAGCCTTCAAAGTTTTCATTGGATTCCATTTCCCACGTCCCATTGTAATCAGCAGGCATGGTAGCAAGGGCTTAAAACCAACTTCAGATCAAAAGGTGAGACTGGAAACAGGATCTGCTAAGAGAATGTTTTATAAACCTTTTCATATCTTTTTTTTAGAAGGTTTATGGTTTTCTAGATAATACAGTTGAAGGGTCAGAACGATAACCTTAGAAAACTTTACCTTCATTAACAAAGTCCAGTTGAACAGCTGGCAGACAGGGAACACTTTCTGAAGTATGTAGTAATACAGGATATCATTTTACAGTGACCTTTGTAAAGAACTACCAGCCATTATGGGATACCTTTGAAATATACTGAACACAGTGGCAAATTGTACAACCCAGTTAAGGTTTCCAAGGTGAATTCTCTTTTTTTGGTTCCTTTCGATATGCCACATTTCCCTATGAAGAACCGGTCTTACAGAGCTGACACACCCAGAATTCCCATTTAAAAATCTTAACAAAGTCTTGAGTGTGCAACAGATGCAAAGGCAGGGCAGGGAAGGGAATATTTCTGTTGAAAATATTTTTGGTTTTGTTTGATTTTCAAAATATCTATATAACAATAGCTGCACTTACACCAACTGCACTTTTTAAGTTAACAGCAAATTTAGCAAATGTAAATAGAAATCAATCATAATTAGTATAAATCCTACCCTAAAAATGATGTTTTAATTACTCTGAAACACAGCAGTTTGTGTTAGAAAGGTATTTTTCATCCAGCAGCACCACACTGTTATGGGGAAGAGCACAAATTTCACTTGTGCAAATAAGCACATTCCGAATGTGTCTGAATGGAGAGTTTGAAAGTGCGTTAGAACTTTACAGGAATTTAAAGCACTAAAAGCAAATTAATATAAGCTAAGGTTTTTTGTTTTTTTTTTGCTTTATTTAGGCAAGATAACTTACACATGTCTCTACAGATAGAACAACTGAAGTTTAAAACTCCTTGCTTTCCTTTCTCTCTCTTTTTTTTTTTCTTCAATGGGAATATTATTAAAAGTTTTACTAGAAAAGTAGTAAGATCTAGAACTCCAACTCAGAAATCAGTAAATTGAAGGGTTACTGATCACACAGTGTCTTTTGTATGCATTCACTTCATTAAAATTTTATGTGAAATTCCACAAATGCTGAAAAATACAGCTGAGAAAAAAAAATTGAGAGTTTCTGGGAGCTGAGTTGTGAAAATGCTTTTGTGTGATACTTAAGGAGCTAATTCTTGAGAAGGAAAAGAAGTTTCTTGATCTGTACCTACAGGACGTATTAAGAGGGGTTTCAATCAGACAACAGAGAAAGGCTCAAAGAACGGCAGTGACTGAAGTTGAAGTGAGGTGAATTCCTGTGTGAATGCACATCAGAAAATACCTACACTCTTAACTGTATGGTTTGTCTATAGACCAGTTTACCCAGGCAAACTGGCAATCACTGAAATCTTTAACTAGGCAGAGGATGGCTTTCTAAAACATATACCTCGTTTCAAGCACAATTATATGGGCTGAACACATCTACTTATAGATTTGCTTCCACTATAAGAATTTCTAGATGAAACAGTACAGCTTATGTTGTGTTGAAAATGAAATTTGAAAATATTTGCACTTGAAACTTTGTTCTGTAGTAATATTATGTAATACTTAGGAAATAGGTCTGATTTTACAGATCTTTGTACACTTCCTTTCTCAGGCCCCACATTGCATCGTCATTAATAAATACATCCTTATTATTTATACATTGTATGTATATAAAAGATTCTAGAAAAAGAAGAAAAAGAAGCAGGTATGGCTCCCACTCACAGCCATGCAACATCAGCTGTGCAAGCAACATCAGTTCCCTTGTGCACACGCACAATAATCTTCAAGTGCCTGATCCCAGTGTTTTTCCAACCGGTAGTTATTCTCTCTTTCAGTGTACTAAAGGGATGATGTCCAATTTATAAGCAAGTACTCAGTGTTTTACGCTCGATCTCCAAATACTTAGTGGTGGATTTATGAGAAATGAATTGGACTGAATGCCTCCAATCACTTTCTAAAACCAGAGCACATGCTAGAAGCTCACGGTGAGAGATTTTCTACGCTCATTGATTTTAGTTCTGAAGTACTTTGCTTCCTATGTAACAGTCTTTTTGGTAAGATGCAGAAGTGACTGAAACTATCATATGATGATCAACAATTAACACCCATTAAGAACTAATAAAGAAATAGACATTTCTATTGCTGTAGCTATGCAGAGCTAAGCACATTCAAAGAAAATGATGAGATGAGACCATCCTTTACATCTAAGGCCGTTATTAATAAACAACACACAGATATAATTGTACCATTTTCCACAAGGACGCTTTGTTTATGCCTATCCCTTATTACTTAAATAACTTTTTTCAGTGTGTGCATTATGTAAACTCTGTATTAGCAATTCCCTCAGCACGCATTTATCCATCAACCTGAAATAGCTCTTTTGAGCCTTTTCAGGTAAACGTGCAACCAGAAGGTTTACAGACATTAAATATAACCATGAAAGAACTGGCTAAGTAGGGAATTAATAAAACATGAAATATTGACTTGACAGAGTTCTGTGATGCTTCGTGGGCTTTTAAAGAGCGTTGTGTTAAGATCCACAAAGAGAATTTTCAGTTTACGAATCAATATCTTGCTAGGCAGAAAGACCTCTACCACATACAAACACGTGCCTAGATCATATGAAGCCAAGAGATGGTGCAGATGCCGTTATCACAGGGTTTTTCTAAAGCCCTACGTGGATAATTGTAAGTCTGCAGATCACTGACCCCCTGTATTCTCAACATGTCTGTGCTTGCTAGTTATACTGACCTGCCTCTTGTCACATTTCAGCTTTAAAATTTTAACTTATTATCCACTTTGAATCTCAGAAATTCCATTTGCTCTGTGTTTATTGTTTATATACTACATACATAGAGACAAACTCTCAAATGGCAAAACGATGTTTTCTGCCTGTGCCACAAGTCTAAGTTTAGGGAAATGAAGAAAAGGTGCCCTATCCTAATCATCATCATTATTTTGTTCTCAGCATCCTTTCCTTGCAAGACCACCAGTAAAATCACTAGTGGTGCCATGTATAGCATGTATTAAACCCTAGGAATGGGAGAGGGAGGTGTCTTCCTCAGGTTTTTTGACATATATGTTAAAAACCAAAGCTTTGAGCTCGGGTTTCAACCCAGGGATAAGTTTTATGGCTGAGTAGTAAGACCTTGGAAATAAAGCCACGAAAAATCAAACCACTTTTCTTAAAATCTTAAGTAACTTTCTCAGTCTTTATTTGTGTGTGAAGAAACAAAGATGGCTTTTCTTACCTCTGACCTACAAATCAGTATCAATTAGTGGCAGTTTCAAACAAAATATCTCCAACTCAAAACATTCTATGGTCTCATAAAACGAGGCTAGACTGACAAGACTGACAAGCCAGGCCCAAATGTTGTTTCTGTGGAACAAGTGAGCAGTCATAGATGTTACTTCTAACACTCACCTCCAGTTCTCTCAACTGGATCTGAGACCTGCCCGGAAGAGAAATCCTATATGGTTAGCGGAGCAAAGTTCAGTTTTCTTGCTACCTGCAAGAGCTGGTAGTGCACTCTCTCTGGGAAAGATTACACTGTAAAGTACTGTTAGGAGCACTAGAAAAAGAACAGAGCTACAGGTCAAACAGAATTTCTTCTGTAAACTTTTGAGTGTGATATTTTGAAGAGATGGTAGCATGCTTCCCACTCTCTCCTTGCCTCATTTTGTTTTCTTTTTAAATTATCTAATATGCGTATGTAACACAGGAGGAAAATGCCATGTACTCCCCCGATCAGCCCCTACACTCCTCATGCTTGACAGCTGGGACTTTTGCCTATAGTTACTTGGTTGTTGTTTAACGCACCGAAATATGGCAAGTTGTGTAAGTTGTTCTTAGCAACTGAATTCCCCTGAAGGATTCAGACAGAAGCATCATGGTCACAGACACCTATTATTATTTTTAACTTGTTAGCACATGTGCGCTCACTAGGATTATTTTTATTTTTAAGAAAATTAATCATTTGAAATGTATTCAGTGATGGTTGCTACTGCAAAAACTGTCAGAGGTGCTATCTCAGCAGGCTTGGGACTCTGTTCAGCACAAACACGAATAGTTGCATTGTGACAACTGAAAGTAAAGTGGAGGGAGGCAATCCACTTCTTCTCAGTATGTTAAAGATGGCTTGCAGGCCTTGGGGAGTCAACTGGGTGAAGATAGTTGTCAGCTACTGGGCAGAGAATTTACTAAGAAGTGGCAGGAGCAGTAGGAGAGACATGTACAGCAAGGGAAGACAGAATCTAAAGGTGTTATTTGCAAAATGGGTTCAGCAAATAGTATTTGGTTGCCCAGTTGTTAATAGTTGCTCTCCCCCAGTATCAAATGGTGCTAAACTACCTTGGATGTCTCTTGCTTCTAAGCTTTCTTGCCAGAACAGGTACAGTTAAGTATAACCAAGCCTACCTCTGTGCCTTGGAGTTTAATTAGAGTTTTGGCTTCTAACTCTTAAGCTTGCTGCTTGTTCAGGTCTGAGCCCGACAGAGAAAGATGGAAGTTTGACCAGTTGTACATATGGTTGTTGACTAAACACTTATTTAATGTCTGTTCTTAGCTGCTGATGCCAAAACAGGAATCTGCAGGAACAAAGTTTTTTTGACACCTAGGAGAAGGGAGAATTCCTTCCTTCACATCTCAGTAGGGGAACACGCCTGACATCTTGTTGACAGAGCGGCAGGGACAGGTTGCAAACGCAGCGGTAGGATGAGGACATACACAGAGCTCACCGGTATGCCAGTTTGGCACATTTTGTGTTTACCTACGGTTTAAGCAAAGATGAGCAGGGGTATGTTTTTAATCACTCATGTAGAAATAAAATAATAGACTTTCCGCCATTGGATAATTTTTCCTTTTGTTTTTGGTAATCAATAACTATCTGACTTCAGTCGTTCTTACTGCCCTTACTCCATCTGCTTTTGCTGAAGGAGTTGGGTGCCCATGTACCACACTTTATTAATCAGAAGCCTTTCTCCTCTCGAGCTAAGGACTTTGGCTTAGCTCTTAGAGGCTTCATGTCACCGCACATCATGTTACTGAGTTTGATAATAATAGAAATATCATCCAGTGGATCCTACTGGCTTGAGAACTCACTTTTATTAAAATGCTTTGAATTATGAAAAATTATGCTCTAGAGAAATAACAGCCAATGGATAAAGCTGACCTTGATTTTCAGAATAAATGAGGAATACAGAATTTATTCATTCCTTAATTCTCCTGAGCACTTATTCAATGCTCTTTATCCACAGGCTTCAAGGAGGCAGGTAAAAATTAGCCTTTGTAACATCAGAAAAATGTAGGGAGTGACATGGTTTGGCCAAAGTGATGAAATAAGCCAGTAGTCAGAGCAGGTTAGTGAGTATAAGCCATTACGCTATCCACTAAAACCTGCTTCCTTCCTCCTAACTTTAATGTCGATTGAAAACCTGAACCCAGTTTTAGTGCTTCGTCATTGCCATTAACGCTGCCTAAGTTTTCCTTTCAAAGATTTTTTCAGGATCTGAATTCCCTGCATGAGCTGTGCATTAATATCTGTAACTGTAATCTATAACTTAATTGTATTTATTCTGTGGCAAAGTTTTGTAATTGCAACTGCCACTTCTTATCTTCGTCAGATAAAGGTTGCATTACTCAGACATTGAGCTGGAATACTGATTGATGAGTTTTGAATTAAAAGAATCTATAGAAAGCATTGTGAGGTTTTTTTTTTCTTTTTGTCTTTTATGACAAGCACAATTTAGCTAAGAAAATGTTTATCTCCTTTAGTTTGCTCATGCCTGACCATAAAAGCTGAAATGTCATTTTAATGCAAGGTCTCATCCATTAGAATAACATTTTAAAAAATCAGTTTTGTCAAATAGTCCTTTTGCCTCATCTGGAGAACGCTTTGGAGGGATACTTTCAAATGCCGCAGAACTCAAGTTTTCACATACCTCATGAGTGATATATTTTCATGATGGAAAGATTTTCCTTAGAGTTCTAGAATCCAGATGAACAGAAAAAGTCAAATCAGCTGTTGCAATTTTACAATAGTGCACAACTGAGAATTTGCTGTAGTCATTTAGAGAAAGGGTAAAACCATTCTTGTGATAGCCTTGAGGACCTAAAGCCACTGTCCCAGAAGGACTGCAGATTAGGTCCGGATATATTGATAAAAACCCACAATAATATTCTCCCTGTTTATTTTCTTTAACTGTGTTTCTATCTATGTAATGCAGTTACAGAACTGTTATCCTAGTCCTATGAAAATTCCTAGATAGATGAATGTGTGTTTCCTGAATGCTTCCTTTTTGCCATAAATCAATTTAACTGCTTCAGCTTGAAAAAATTACAAGTGTGCAAAGTGGGGGGAAGGTTCTTTTGTATCTGATTTATTGATGTCTGAATTAAAATAGGGAACTGATAAATACAGTAATATCAGTTTCTGGTAAAAAGTACCAAGTATTTTTAATATAGAAGAAGATACAAAGGAAAATGAAGTTTCTTAAAATGTGTATTTTAGAAGACAGTTTATAGATCTATATATAACAGAATGGCAGACTGTCTTTCACTAAAAGAATAACAGAGAAAAAGAATTGAACTAGGTAATATCCAAATTGAAAAACTGATGCATGAATATAATCTCATACTAGGAAAGGATTCCCCAGAAATGCAGAGTCATGATCATGATGATACGTTTCTCTGTGTTATATGTGAAAACTAAGAAAGGAAGGAAGAAAGGGAGGGAGGGAGGGATGAGAAAGAATCCTTATTGATGACTATAAAATTATGTTTTTATCTGTAATGCACTGTATAATTCATGGACCATCTTGCTTAGACTGTTGCCAAAAAGAGCGTAAGGAAGCTGAATGAATAAGGCCAAACAAGCATGTTTTCCTCGATCTTGCTAAGACTATTTGGTGCTTAGTGCAAAATGAATGTATCCACTCTGGTCTCCAGATTTTTTCCCACTTGCCCCTTTCCAACTGTATTTGAAGTTGCAGCTGTTAGTTTGGCTCCCCCTTGCTTCTGTGGGAATTTCCAGATGATCTGAGGTTTGAGCAGAGAAAAAACCCAACATGGAAACAAGTATCTCCTGTTTATGTACATAAGACACAGACTGTCAGGTGTGTGGAAGCAGTGCCAGTGAAGCAGCCGCTTTAGCCCCAAGTGATAACAACAACATAAAAAGGGCTTGAGCTGGGAACTATTTTTTCAGGACCATTAAACTCCTTATGAGGAGTCTCCCTTCATGAGAGCGGGAAAACAAAGTCCTGTGCTGAAATGAAATGAGTTACTTGTAAAAATAAGCTATCTGGATAATTTCTTCTAACTTGTCAGATATAAACAGAAGTCTTTGTAGCAAGCAATGTATCTGTTAGAAAGATGTTTATCTTTGCCTTTGTTGCTAGTAAAAATCAACCCAGTCAGGGAAAAGAAAGTGTATTGGTTATCAGGGTGTTGTACTCCACTGCTTCCCAGTTGAAAGGTGTACTTTTTGGGGAGAGGACCGCTGCCTGAATTAACTCGGTCATCGAGAGATTGCAAGGAACAAAAAAAGTCTGTTAGAAGAAAATTCAGCATGAGAGAGGTAGACGCAATCCCTTTTCCTCCTTGTGCCCAATGCAGCCACATCTTCAGCCAGCAGTCCTAAGGATTCAAATCGCACCGTGCTGTACCAGGGACCGTGCCAAAGTACAGCGTGGTCGAAAGGTGTACGAGCCCTGCTTATGGACAGCTCTGGAATTGCTTAATGCTGCCATTCTCGGGAATATGCTCATTGCCTTTGAAGGCTGATTTGCTATCTCTGTTCAACATAGCCTTCACTTGTGAGTAAAGGTTATAGTACTGCGTGGCAATCGGAGGTAGATGAAGTTTCAAAGAAGACATCGTATCATTATTATAACCTTTTATACACTCATTAGGTTGAGTCTCTAATGGGATGCTTTGAAAATTCAGATTTATCAAAAGCAGCCCCAAACTGTTACTTTTCCCCTCATGAATACGTTTTTCATTAGTGTCTGACCATGCTGCTGAGCAATCTGCCTTTTATCTAGCCAGCACACCTCCAGAACTTTTTGCTTTTTATCAGTGAATAACATAGTGCTTTAATAGTTTCCATATCAAGGTAGAGATCTTGGTACTTTGCAGAATCCCATTCAAGCATCTTTGCAACAGAGACAGGAGACTGAATTTAGATTTCTAATTACAAGAAGTAAAAATACTTGCTTTGATCTTAAACATGGAAATGCCTACTTTTGAAATCCTCGGTGCAATTCCAGGTAGTTTTGCTGTCTTTTCAAGGGAATTAAAAAAAAAAAAAAAAAAGATAGTTTTATTTCGGCAAATGCTTTCATTGTGAAGAGATCAAATTATCTCAAATAAGCACCAAAATGCGCCATGGCACAACTTTACAAGACTGAACCCTTATAAATAAGAGCACTAGCACCAGAAAGGAAAAGAATATGAAGAAATGGAAATCTTGCTTTGCCCCATGGAAATCCCCATCCTATGGAATGCACATGTTACACAACAGCCCATAATATGCTCCAAAAAAGTTGTAGTGAGTCCAGGAAGAGCTTTACTTCACAAAGAAATACTTTGTAGGATAAGGGCCTTTTCTGTGCATACCTATTACCTTCATTTTTTCTCTTGCCTTATACAGACCTTTTTAGGAAGAGGAATTGCTAGCAAGATAAGAAGGCTTCCACTCTGTATTTAGGCACATGATCCAGCATCTTCAGGTTTTATACTTCAGAGATGAACTGCAGTGAACCTTTGGTTGACTCTGTTATTGAAAACTGTATTTATTTTGCTATTGATGATTTTGTTGTGTTGGGCTTTTTTAATTTTCATTGTGCAGGGGGCACTTAAAAGAAGAACCGTGCTACTTGTTTTAATTGGAGAGGTACTCTACATTTGCCTCTATTCACTAAGATTTAAGCATTTCTACTTCCAATCTTTAGGGTCTAGTGGGAGAATCTGATTAATCCAAACTGATCTGGGTTTTTTTGTTTGTACTGAAAACCGTTCACTTACTTCAGGGGAATATGTGAGTGAGAAAGCAACTAGGTATTCCTGAAGTTACACAAGCTGGAGGGAGAAGTGCTGCATAACGCTAGGCCAGCTTTTCAAAGCATTTATGTGGCTGAAGAGAGAAAAAGGCTCTCCTGAAAAAATCCACATGATATTCAAGCAAATTAGGTACTTATTTCTGTGTTAACTTTAACCAAGTTAAGCCTCTGGTAAGGTTTTTGAGTGACCTTCAGCAGTTTAAGTGTCTACCTGTTTCTTTTATCACCAAAGCACATTTGGTAATGTAGTCAGAAATATATGTCGTCATGCTGGGAGCTGGAAACAGAAATGGAATTTTGTGTAATGTGACACTTCAAATGTCTACAAGGCAGACTTGCTGTGTGAGAAAAATACATTATAAAGGATTGTACATATGTTGCAAAAACCATTCTCGGAAATAATCCTGCATGTGTTTTTGGGAGACATCTGCCTTGTGTTGCACTGCATAAAAGATGACCAGGAAAGTTTCTAATGGAAATTTGGGGTTTTTTTTGTCCTTAAGGAGCTGGAACCAGACTATTTGGAAACTATTTTGCTTTGAAACTCTGCTATTCTGCTTATTTTCTATTTTACTTCCCAGGGAATGAGTCATCTGTTTCTGCCTCATTTAGGACAGTGTGAAATCTAGTTCTTGTTCGTCTAGCTCCTGAGTCAGCCCCCGTGTCTGAGACTGGTTGAAGCTGCTCTCAGACAAAGTTGGTGCGATGTGTTACTGCTGCAGTGTTGTGAAAGTCTGTTCTGTGCTTTCTGCTGTTTCTGAGGTGTAATAGGTCTAAAACGCACAACTAAGTATTTCAGAATTCTTTCAGAGTAATCGGTGAGCATCTCTTAGGAACTTAGAAAGTATCTGTGTTTATATCTGAAATAATGGAACCTATGCTTTGGAATAAAGGAGTAGTGCTGACGAGCTGTCTAGCTAGTGGTACTTTAGATCATATGTTGCTCTTAATGATCATCCAGAGTAATTAAGTGTCGCTGATGAACACTGGTATCAGCAAGACAGTGGAGGGGACTGAATTACAGTGCATTACATTGTTGTACCTAAAAATGAGTGTTTGGAGCTGCTTGCTAGTGTGTTTGAGCAAGTTCTTTGCTGTGTTGCTGTAACATACATAAAACGGCACTTTCTTCTCTTTGCCTCTCCAAAAATAAACTTGGAAATGTCAGCATCAAGAATGGCAGCATGTTTCTCGACAAGATGAGTGAAAGATCACACAGTCATTTCACAGAAGTACTATTGAAATGTGTTAACAACTTCTGCATGCCCTTAACATGCCCAGCTGGAGAGCAGTGGGGAAATTGTAATAGTTATGGATAATAAGCGTCAGTGTCTTGGTAAGGAAAGATAAATTGATTCATGCTGATTTAGAATTAGAGAAAGGGAGCAATGAGCTGCTGTGAGTCTTGTTGCACTTGATGGAAGTTAAATTTCAGTGAGCTCACCCCATATGCTGTGGCTCTAAGACCTAACAAATTATAACGGTGACTGCATCACATTATAAATACCTCCTTTTTGTAGTAAGTGCACTGACTAGCCCTTGAGAAAAATTTGGTGGGGACATCAGGATGGAGAGAGACCTTTCAGTTGAAGTGTAACTTCAAATTCCAGTAAAATTTTCAATTAGCTCTTCACCTTTTCTTGTATTTCAGCTCTGCACTTCTGTAGTGTTGCTTTGTGTAGCTGAAAGGGGAGAGGAAAGAAAGGCCAGCCAAACAGTTACAGGAAAGCTCTTGAAGTGATTCTGCGATGTTGACAAAAGCATTTTTAAGAACTGCCCATTATCACACTCTGTATATTTCTGCATATGCACAAACAAGTTGTGAACATTAGCTACTTTATAACGCACGTGCATCCTTAACTAATTCTCATGCTTCTACTCCAATCTTCAATCACCAAATAGCGGAATATTTTAAAAAAATATTTCAAATTTGAAATGCTCTTGTTGCAATACTGGCCTCTTAATTTGCTAAGCATTAGAATAGTGTTGTACAATGAGATAAATGGTCTCTTGTTATGTAAATAACTGTAGAGTCAATAAACCCAGATGATTTCCAATCCATCTTTCCTCCTCTCCTTTAATAAGAATGTGGCCCTTGAAAGAGGAAATTTTATTCTGCCTCCATGGTGTAGAAACTTAATCTTCAGGCTGTGCTATTGAAGGGGTTGGTGAAGAACTGAAATGCCATTCTGCTTACGTGGTCAGTGTGGATTCTTACTATCAGCTATTAATATAGAGAAGTGCTTGCCCTGGTAATAAAACACATGACGTTGAAGGGACTTCACTTTTGGGTGCACTTTTGCTAGACAGGAATATATCACTTAAATAAACATTGATTCGAGGTTAAAAAAACCTCCTTAAACCAGAAATAGCAGTACCACATAGGTAATATTCCAAGATAAATGTA
The DNA here is from genome assembly GCA_013396935.1 of Baryphthengus martii. Lineage (NCBI taxonomy): Eukaryota > Metazoa > Chordata > Aves > Coraciiformes > Momotidae > Baryphthengus > Baryphthengus martii. Next base: position 24,537 of record VWZK01023663.1, on the reverse strand, counting down.
TTACTAATAGAAGATGAAAGGATGAATAGCCATGAATCTGTTACAGGATTACAGATGAGGCTGTCCAAAAAAGACTATAATACAATATGATACATACTAGGAAGTTTTATTAGTGTTGTACTGGAGAGCTCTTGCTTTTTACTGTCCACTTAAATTTAATATAGTGGAGTCAACCAAATGATAGACATTGATGAAAGTGGATGTATCCAGTGGAGCTCGTCATTCGTGCCACGCTAGCAGACTATTACCCTCTACTGCTCAGTCCCATAAGAGACTCTTTAGGAATCTAATGCACCTTCTTGTCAGAAGGGATTTGCTGTTCAGCTCGCTCATGCTTATTTTACAATAAAACTTTTACATAGATAAAGCTAAGCAATTCTTTTCCATCTTTCAGATTTAGAATCACAGAATCATAGAATCATAGAATGGTAGGGGTAGGAAGGGACCTCTGGAGATCATTCAGTCCAACCCCCCTGCCAGAGCAGGATCACCCAGGACAGGTCATGCAGGAACAGATCCAGGTGGGTTTTGAAAGTCTCCAGAGAAGGAGACTCCACAACCTCTCTGGGCAGCCTGGTCCAGGCTCTGTCATTCTCACAGTAAAGAAATTTTTTCTCATGTTGATGTGGAACTTCTTGTGTTCCAGTTTGTGCCCACTGCCCCACATCCTATCCCAGGATACCACTGAAAAGAGACTGTCACCTTCTACTTGACACCCACTCTTCAGGTATTTCTGCTTCTCTTCTGCAGACTGAACAGCCCCAGGTCTCTCAGCCTTTCCCCATAAGAGGACTGTTCCAGTCCTTTAATTATCCTTGTAGCCTCTGTTGGACTCTCTCTGGTATTTCCCTGTATTTCCCTGATTAGACTGTTACATAAATGTAGATGGCAACCCTAGTTCTCAATTCTGGTTTCTATGGATTAGATTGTAAGAGTTGCTCTTGGTCCATGTGTTTCCATGGAGTGTTTCAGTGGTGTGGAGAGAACCAGGAACACTGTGATCTTCCAGTGTTTTAAACAAAAGCTTCTAGAAATGCAAACATTCAAGTTTATACACTGGAATTAGCCTAGTAACTGATTCAGTTAAAACACTTCCCTTACTGAGTACAAGGAGTAAATACAGTCCAAGTGGCACGGGAAATAGGGATTGGCTGTTTGGTCTTTCTTGCAGTACAAGAAATAGGAGTAATTACATTATAATAACAGGTAGCGGGTTCGGACAAACAAAAAGACGTGTTTTCTCAACAACTGACAGAGGCTGTTGTGCTTGTTGAAAGCTTTGCATTGATCCCCAAAGTGACTGGGAAGTTTTTTGAAAGGAAAATACAGTAAAGGCCGTTAAATACTGAGATGGCATCTGGCTTGAGCTACAGATCAGTAAAGGCTGGGAGAACATGTTAGTCCTATTAGGTGGAAATCACAACGGGTGGTGTTTCATGTACATATATTCTGTATACATACAGAATACATCTGAAGATGAAATGCTCTAGCAACAGTAAAAACATTTCACAAGATTCATTAATATAATTTATTTCATAATATTAATTAATATTTAAATGCCTCTTTAGGTAGTGGAATCTGGTTTAATTTGTGTTCTTTTGTGCCAGCAAAATATTTTAGTATCTATTAAAAAATCTTGGATTTCTAGAATACAGAAATAAAAGTTTAACAGTTCTTAGAGGTACATTTGTTTTGTATAGATTAGATTAGATTTGCACTCATATCTAATATCCTGTCTCCGAGTACTGAGCGAAACATTTTACGCCCTTCCTTCCCCTTCTAAAATTAATATTTACATTTTGAATTATTCATATCAAACAGAAAACAAATCATTTTCCAAATGAAAATATCATCTGAACAGATCATGCTATTAGATCAAACATAATCAACTTGCTAAAAATATTAGTGCTGCTAATTTTTCTTCTCTCTTTCTCACCCTTCCCTCTCCTCCTGCTCTTAAAAGACCACTCTGTTTGCTTTACAGATCGTGCTACTACAAAGGGTTTCAGTTCTGTACTTGATGAGCAGAGAAGGATAGGATCTGATTACTGAGAGCCTTCCCTGGAAAAAAAAAGAAAGCCTTTGTGTACAGTAACGCAGTTTCCAGAGAAAACAATTCTAGAAATGTGTGGAAGAATTGTGAAATTTGGGTGAGGGGAAGGAGGAGAATTATAAGAAAGCTGGTAGAAAACTAGTTATATTCCAGACCTCCTTACTCAGACTATGCAACATTGTTGGATAGTGAGCGAGCTGAAGGGAGAGAGAAGAGGAACAGGAGGAAGTCAGGGAAGCAGTAAGTTAACAGTATGTTGAATACCCAGGACTACAACAAATTTCAACACCTGAGCTGTACTCACTTGGTCTGCAAAGAAAGGACTGAATTTATGGGAAAGGAATAAAGTAGTAGGATAAGAGGAGAGATGCAAATCCAAAACTTACGGATGCATTTCAGAAGTAGACATATTGTTAAGTACAGAGGGCTTATAACGAAAAGATTTGCACAAAATACTTCAACGGTGTTGCAGAAGGTTGAAGTTGAAACTATCAACCCCAAATTAACTTTTTGACCTGGAAAAATGAGGTGAATATCGGAGAAATTTTGGATGAGCTTATAGCTATAGTACTGTTACACACCTCAGGTAGATTAAGTTTGGTTTATTAATATTTGTTTAATTCTCTGTATCTTCAGCAAAGCTAAGCAGGTTGCTCATAGCTGTGTTACACATCACTGCATAATATCAATACTGGATTTAACTTTTGGAAAGGGTGAAATGTGCCTTTTTGCTTTTCCATTCGCACTGCTCCTGTAAACACTGGTCTTTCCAGTATGAAATTAACAGTGGCCATTATCTGGAAGTAATGCAGTTGTGCAGAAATACAGGATTGGTATTGGCAAATTGTAACTTAAATTTTGTGGAAGATCAATAAAATTAATAGAAAGTTTGATTCCTGAGTAGTAAGTAAAGCTGGATATGAATTCACTGTGAAGGTCTTGGCTACGAAGTAGCTTGGAAAGTAGTTAGGGAGGCTGATGTTTATCAAGAAATTGTTGAATGTCATGTATTCAGTAAGCAACTATTTTACAGAGGATGTTTTAAATTACATTTTATGATAACAAGTTTTTAAAGGTTTCTGGAAACAGCATGGCTAATTTTATATGCATTATTTGGAGAGCATCATCATGGAAACAATGAATGAACATAATTTCCTTTTCCAAGGGAAATGGTTGCTGCAGTAGAGATAAGAGGTTACAATTATAATGACAAGCAATTGAGATGATTTGAAGAGAATGTTTTCAAAGTTAAATATTTCTGAAGTTTCTGTATTTTGCAGATGTGAACTTCCTGAGCTTGCCTTTTCTCCATAATTGGAGGCAGGTTACATTCCTTCTGGTTGATAAGCCATTAGCTATTAGCACGGTGCTAAATTTGCCCTTGTACCAAATGACCCAAAGGGGAAAAGCTGTCTGTTTGATTCCAATAATAATAGCTTTTAACAATTGGATTTACTTAGCTAGATGTTAATTGATCCACTTACAACCTTCTGCAAAAAGAGTTTGTGAATGTTACACAAGACTGCAGGGAGCTGCAGGGAAAAATTAGAAGACATCTGGTGAATTAAGGGTATGGACTGCCAAGTTCTATTGAAGGAAAACTACATTTCAAAAAAGGTCTCAGTCAGTGATGCACATTAAAAAGAATCATGTGAAGTTTAATTGTCGATAGTGTGTGAAGCAGGTCTTTATTTTGTAGTTTTAATTTTCACACGAGGAGGAAAATAGAGGTAGTCTTAAAAAAATTAAGATTTGTCATAAATGAGAAGTTGCGGTTCATTCCTTATTTTCCGTGGTTCTCTTGCTTTCCTTGGGACTGGAGAGTGGAGAGATAGCTGAAGGATGTGCATGGTTATGAAATCAGTAATTTAGAAACTTGAAAGGTAGAAGTTTCTGTGTCCAATAATCTTTCAGGAAAAACAAATGATCGCTGCACTGGAATTTGGCAGCTGGGATATCCCCAACCTTCTGTAAGGTGATAAATAACATTTTAAGTAGACATTTCTTTGCAGTTTCGCTAAAGCAGAGCAGTACTTTCAACCTGAGATACACAGGTTTCAGATACTTCTCCCTCCCCCACAACCTTTCTGTCTTCCTTAACTGTAACCACTTTGGACCTGTCCCACACCAAGTACAGGCAAATGTAATCACCGTTAACTGCCGATCTGTGTGTCGGTCAGGAGGGTATCTATTCACCTATGGAAACATAGTTGGATGGCTAACGCACTCTTCCATGAGGGAAAAACAGTTTCTGCATGGATCTGATTGACTAGGCTCAAGTATAATTCCCAGAGTCTTCTTTAGGCATGAGTATTATATATTGCCAAGAAAAAAAATTACAAGGAAACAATGTAAACAACTGCATTACATATTTCTGTAATTCCAAGGAGCATGAGCCGTAGCTGTTGGAATAGTAGCACAGGAAATTACATGGAGATGGAGTATTTTTCACCTGTTTATCACACAAGGATGCTTAAGTCTTCATGGATAATCTTTTCTGTGCACTTTCTGATGTAAAGTATAAACCAAAACTTTATCAAATTCAAGTAGATGTCCCTTACACTCTTGAGATACTGTGTCACATGCTAAAGGTCTGCTCCAACCAGGCACCTTTTGTCCTTGTGTCTTTTTGAACTTGATGGGAAGTAGTGGTGCTAATTGTGTGTTGACAAACTGAAACTATGACAATTTTGCTTTGCAAATTACTATAACTAGTCATTAAATCAGGATTGAAAACTGCTAGGCCAATGCTTTGTTACACACAGTCTGCAGGAGAATGTGAAGACTATGATAAAATTTTGCAGATGATATTGAGCAAAGCAATGCTCGTCATACCTTTTGTGTACTGTGTGTACAATCACATACAGTTTCTATAATTGGTTTCTCCAGAATAAGAAAAAAAGGTAATGAATGGGCTAAGTGTTTAGAAAAGAATTGCTTCTTGGCCATGTTTCTGTAAAGTAACTGTCTTCCAGACGATTGATCCCTACCTTTACTTAGTTTGAGAAACAGGTTTTTATTGTGGGTGGAATACTTTCAGTGAGGTGCTGCTCCCGTGGAGCTGATGGGAAAATGCTCCCTGGCTTCAGTGAAATCAAGATTTACGTGTAAGTAAGTCACATACTACAGTTCTCATTCACTTCTCTACAACTGCAATTCAGCATTTGAACACAAGTCTATCTGAAGGCCGTGGAAAGGTGATTTCCATTGTCAGTAAAATACTAGTTTACAAGGTCTGAAACTCTGGTGTCTTGTTTTATACCAAACAGTCCTATTTTGGTTTAGTCAAGAATTATGGTACGCACACATTTATAGTGTTTAGTATCTTTAATTGACATTTCTAAAAATAGCTTTATTTGAAGTTATTTCTTTAAAATGATATGTTAAAAACATTTTATTGTAACTATACAGTTCTAATGTGATCTTCATTTCTGTGTTTGCTCTCGTCACTGATGGTGTTCGTTGCTAGCATTGCAGATGTGGTGGTAACTGTAAATTCTATTGTTCTTCACTCCTGTACCAACAGTAGGCTCACTGTACCTTCTTAAAGACCTGCTTACACTTGACTCCACACACTCTTATTTCCTAGGAAAAGAAAACAATTCAAAAATACAACTTTTACACAGGACAGATGCATTTTACATTCATATGTGTGTCCAGCTCAATTTGAATCCACAATTTTCTATCAAAGCAGATTGGGCGGCTTGTACATAATTTAGCCTATTTTGGATTCTTTAAAGAAGCCAGATGGTTTGGGTTTGTTTTCTGGTGAAGCGTGGAGTGAAGCAAATTATTCTGATATCTCAGACCTTAAAGGGTCAGATATGTTCCTGGTGCATTATTCTGTATTTGCAGTGTGTGCAACTACTTAGGTCTATGAAATGGGCATTCTCTATTTTGGACACATAAAGAAGCTATTTGGAGATGCATTTGAACAACCAGTTCAGAATCTGTTTGTTAATAACTGGTAGTTTAAACCTACATAACCTGAAACGAGCCGCAAGCCCATGCTAGCAACAGAAGAATCATTTTAATCACCAGAAGATTTGACCTAGGTCTATAAATCACAGCACAGCAGTGAGTTTTGATTGAACTGGACCATACTGGATGCTTAATGCTGTCTACTGTTCCTTTGTGTTCCGTAAGAGCTTTTCAAAAATCCCTATTTGCTAGTCCCTGGGTCACATGCATGAGCAGGTGCAGCGACGTTTAAATCTTGCACACAGATTTGTGAGGCCTACGGTTGTTTACGTAATCTCACAGAAGACGCGGTTTCATCTTCTCCGTTACTGAAACCATTCAGGTGTGATCTGAGAAGCCCACACAGTATGTCTGGGGATGCGTGGAGGTGTTGACTGGTTTGGGTGGAAAAAGGGGTGGAACTTCTTAAGACAAAGGTTATATATGACCTGGCAGAAGGGATGTACTTTCTCTTTCAAGGTAAGACTTGTAATAAAGCCGTCAGAATATTTTGAGGAAACAGGACGCAAAGTTTCCTGGGAAGTTATGAATGTTTTCTGATGGTGAACTTTGATAAAATGACATATTGCAAAAACCTTACATTGAATCGATAACCTCATTGGCATATGTCGGTAGGCCCTAGTAAGAACAAGCGCTTCACGACAAATTGATGAAACCACCGAACTGATACAGTGATTTTAGTTAGGACCTGTTTTGTTCACTTCTATACCCAGAAGAAGGAGTGTGCAATAAGGGCTAAGAGATCTGCTGACAGTGACAAAACCCTACAGAGCAGAAGCAATCAATACAATAGAAAAGGGCAATAAAACTCAAAAGGAAATGGAGAATGGTCAAATAAGTCACTGACATAAAATAGAATCTAAAGAAGGAAAAAAGAACGACAAAGTACGGACCATAGAATGAAATGGAGAAAATAGGAGGCGATAAACTACTAAATGATGTGGTACTATTCTCTACAGAACTGTGGAAAGAATTAAATTAACACTTGGCTCATTGTGTAAAGTTCAATAGGATCATAAAGCTATCGAAGTATCAATTTTTTAGAGGTAACTGCCCACTGTATCAAAGGACTCTCAGGAGTATTGGACCTAGTAATCTTAGCTGGTCAAAAACAATAGTAAATGGGACTCTTTTACTGTATGTTTAATGGAGAGCTACGTTAACAAGGATTCAGAGAAATAAAGAGGACATCTTTTGAAGTTCATGAAATATAAAAAGTGATAAAACTGAAATATTGGGGACTGACATCTAAAATACTTGGTTACTTCCTTTGCATGGAGTAATTTTTTCCTGACTGTTGTGTGCACAAGAGACAGATTGTGCTAAATGGTACAAGTGCCGATGAGTGCACGAGTGCTTGCTTGAGCTGGCAGGTATGATACTAAACTCTTCACAGCCTTCTGAAAAAGCAGCCTCAGAGCGGTCAGGTTACCTTGGGGTACGTAAAGAGGCACTAGACACGTATGTTTGAGAAACTGAATCTGAATTTATGACTTCCAAAATTAAACCCTTGACAGATTCAGGCACAGAAAGTGGTCTGGCCTGGAGGTCTATGGCTGGGTTGCATGGTTAGAGCATGAATCAGTAAGGACAGCGGAAATCAGGGCTAAAGAAATCAGTGTTGGGGACAGGAAATGGAAGAGATAATGACTGTGGAGCTGGAACAAGAAACCCTGGTGCCGATACAGAGAAATCCAAGAGCAAGTAGCTCTACAGCTTCATATACGTGCAGACGAGCGCATGTATGTGTAGGATTGAGAGAGGCAAGGGGTAAGCTCAAATTCTTAGCCAGACACTGTCTGGCTAACTGCAACCTCTTTGCCAGCAGGCACTCTGAACGGGCCGGTGCTTGGTGTCATGGCACCGTTGTGAAACTGGGAGGTAGTGTGGAAATACTGTAGTGGGTTTGTGTATAGCTGGAGGGCATGTGTGTACACAGGACATACTGGAGTCTCCTTTTTATTGCTTCTCCCTACTTCCAGTGAGCCCAGGACCTCAGCTATAATGTGACCACTTAGTAACTCTCTTCCTACCTGCATTATATCAAGTATGTAGTCCAGGTCCATCATATACCTTCCTTTCCCAAACTGGTTTCTGGAACGTCTCGTACTTCCTGAAAATTGTGTTTAGTAATAAGGGGTTTGGGGTACTTCCGCAAAGATTTCATAACTCTGCTACTGATTTGAATATTTAGAGACCATCCATTTAGCTGAATGCTAATAGTACTGAATGGTGAACAGAAATGGGGGCTGGATTTTATTGTCTCAGCAGGAAGACTGTCTTTTACCCACACTGATGAGAGAGTGAGGATGCTATAAAGAGCCATGTGACAAAAGTTAACAGGGGTGTTCTTTCAGGTCCTGTTAACTAAGAAAGATAAAAATGATGATCTGAAAGAACATGACATTTCAAAAATGTAATTGCTGTTTTAGTTCTCTAGGCTATAATACAGTCTGGCCTGTAATTATTTTAAAAGAACAATGGTGTATTTTCCCCTTATGGCTTATTGTTGGATGCATAATTTCACCAGCTCCCATACTGTGTATTTCACAGACTGTATGAAGGACATTCTGTTAAGTGTCTTCTTCAGCGTAAACATTTCAAGCCGGTATGTGTGGACAGACAGTTAACACAGAGAGAGTACTGCTGTGAAATCAGACAGTCTTTGTAAGGGACATAAAAGCATAATGGCTCCAAATGAAATTGTTGCTTTAGAAACTAGTCAAATGCCACACCAATACGTAATTACGGCAAAATAAGCCAAGATAACACAGCACCCAGCCTGCTGCTTTACCTCAAACCAGTCCAGCTGAGTTGAGTGGCATTTAAAACCCATAACATGATCTTACCAGGTGCATTTCATCTCCTTCAATCCACTGGGTCCAACCACGGCCTTCTTTTTCTCCATTCTGTACACAAAGAAGCTTATCTCCATCCCAAGAGACGGTGGTCTAACAAAATAGACATGTTCAGTGTTGCTGTAGTATTCTCTGATAGTATGATTAGTTTCCTTAAAGCAAAACTTCTCTCTAATATAATAAGTGATCACTGTATCTCGTAAGAAGTTTAATTGTAGAGTGTTGTAACTCTCAGGGTAATTACAAAGGAACTGAGCTTAAATACAAAGTTGCTGCTCAACCGCCTGTCAAAACGTGGAAGGACGAGATAAAGCTGTTTAAATGCAAGAACAAATACAAAAATCATGGTGTAAGAGTGCACTCCTCTCTCTCTGCTGACAAATACAGCAGCAGAAGGGATGTGCAGCCTCACGCTGTATTTGCAAAAGGAGCTGAAAACTTGAGATTCGGTTTGGTTTTTCCACCATAAGAAGGATTACTCAGCTGTTCGACCTGAAAAAACCACCCACCTACTGGCAGCTATGGATGAACAAAGATTGTTCATATGGATTTAAATCCTGAGCTGTTTCTCCCCGATGTCTTAATCTGCCTTCTGTCATCGAGCAGAGTGGTTTGAAAGTATCAGCAAATTGGTAACTTTGCCAGCAGCCTGTTTTGTGTCCCTGTGCCAGGACTGGCAGAATCAGAGTGAGAGTAAGGGGTTGCAGGATTCAGCACAGCGCTTTTGTGAATATTGGTGCTGTCCTGAGTAGTTCAGTAGCACCTGATTCATAAAACTACTGAAGTGTATGAGGATGCATCTTACAGCTTGTTACTCTGGATAAGACTTTACTGACAATTTACCTTCTGTGTCTCCCTACAATGAAGAGAAGCAATGCTCTGTAAAATCCTTAAGAGAGGGAAGCGAAAAAGTAGTGACAATTTATACTCCATGAGGACAGTTGAACATCAATGTTAGCACATGGCTTTCAAACCAGCTTGTCTGAAGTGAACCTGAGGACTAACTGTGGAATTACTGTCTACCTAGTACGAGTCTTCAGCCACTGCTGTATAAGTAGTCAAGTACAGAGAGAAGATGAATTCTTATCTATCATTAAAGGAAAATTTACTGTATCCATCCTGTGTAGATTCTAAGAAGTCAGCTTACATTTGTCATTCTGGGAACTAAAACCAGTTCAACATTCAAGAACTACACAGCCCTATTTGTTTAATTTGTGTATGTCACAAATAATTAATTCTTAAATGATAACCATGATAGCCACTATCTTTAAATGAGTGCAGCCAGCAGTCTCCACCCCTGGGAAGCTTTAGACTAAATAAGCATGGAAAATGAATCACTAGAAAGAGTGCCAGCAGAGATAATCATAGGCAAGGCATTGCCACTGATCCCATATAGTCTGTTTGCACCATATGGGGTCTCTGAAAGACAAACTCATGTGTCCTTGCTAAAAATCTCTCTGATTTGGAAAATACATTCATAAATTGTTTTGTTCACTCCTGTAAAATGATGTATTTAAACCAAGTAGTAGATAACGTTTGAAAGAAGCCATATCCTTTTTAATATATAAAGTGCTAATGTGGGAAGGAGCAACACATTTGGAGAAAGCTGTAGTTTACTGTGGTCATCATAGTTTAAATCCTCTTCTAGGTCTGTTTTTTATCTGTAGACATTCTGTCAGCGATAGAAGATAACAAATAATACTAGCCAAAGTGAAAAATGTTTCATTGGTAAGTTAACATATCTAAGAATTTCTGATTATTCTAAAAAAAAAATGAATTTATCAGAGTATGAACACTATTTCTACCAATGACTTGTAGATGTAAGGGATATTGTGGAACAAAGCCTTTGTATATGCAACTTTGCTTGGTAACTGCACCTATTTTTATCCATCGAGTATTAGCTCAGCAGAGTTTCATCATTAGACTATCTTAAGAGTTACATTTTTTGGGTTTATGTGTGAATTCAAAGGCAATATACCATGATAAAGTAAGATTGAACTTTATTAGGACTACTAATATTCAAAGTCTGTTGTGGAAGTTATTAGTCTGGATAATATTCACTAGCTTAGAACACTTGAGGGCAATTGAGAATGTTTGGAGCAGCGCAAGGAAACGTTAACTTTTTCAGCCTCCAAGGGGAATTGAAATTGTTTCATCTCAGAAAACAACACACATTTTTCTCTGGCTTTCTTGTTTTTCCAGTCAAGATTAGATACTGTTTTTGGCAATTTGGTGATAACCATGGAGACTATAATACCACAGACCGGTAACCAAGCTGTTCTGTCAGCCAATATTCCTGATTTTCATCCTCTGCCTCCCCTTTAAGAAATAAAAATCCTGAAGAGATACAAGTAAACTGTACACTTTCTGATTTTTGTACGTGACTCTTTTGCTATGAAGGTCATGAAGGACAGAATATACTGCAGGAGAACATAATGTCCCCTTCTTTGTAAGCAAGAACTACCACTTTATGATAGTAAGATTAATCGGTAGCATTTTAATCTTTTCTTTCTTTAGGTCAAACTGTAATGTCTCATATAATAAAAGACAAAACTAATACAGAAGACAGAAACTTCTCTTTTAACTCAGACTGAAATAAGTTCTTCCGTTCCAAACATCTCTACTGAGAGCCACCTTAAGCATTAGCTGAGGTTGGAGCAGCTATGCGTGTAGGAAACGCACGGGCTGCTGCTTGTAGTCCACCCCTTACTGACAGCTAGAGACACTGCAGTGCTTGCCTTGGAACATTCCCAGATGTTTGAGTCAAAACATAATAATAATATTTAAATAAATACCACTATAAGGCAAACGGTGGTAAATATCATCTCTTTTGTCACATATAAGAGCAAAGATTTATTTTTCAAGATTGGATCAGGATATTGCCATTGTATAATTAGGAGTCAAGCATGTGAACAGGCAAGTAAGGCAGTTCTGTGTGAACCTTTGGTTGCTGTTGTTTTCCTCTCCTGGCACACACCCTTACTACCAAGATCAAGAAATGCTTTACCTTTTATGTAAAGCAGCTTTTCCGAGAAAAATAGGCTTTTACAAATAATCATGTTTGCCACCGTTTTGGTAAGAGCATTACCTAAGGTTTGCCTGGTTAGAGAGACTGAGCTACTGTCTCCTATCTGGAAGGACTGGAAATCCTTGCCAGGGTTTAGCAAGCACAGCATTCCTGGGCAGACAGCTCCTATTCTTCACCTTCCATCACAAGCAAGAGGAGAAGCAGACAAACTTTGAGGACAAAAGCTGCAGTTTCCTGATAGTAACAGAACGAAAGATTAAAATGTTGTATTTCTCTAAAACTAAAGGCTCCTGCCTTTTTGAGCATTGTATACTACTCATAGGATAAATGGAAGACTTCTTTTATTCCTTTCCACTAGGTAGTATGGAATCACAGAATCATAGAATGGTTTGAGTTGGAAGGGACCTTAAAGATCATCTAGTTCCAACCCCCTGCCATGGGCAGGGACACTTCCCGCTAGACCAGGCTACTCAGAGCCTCATCCATCTTGGTCTTGAATGCTTCCAGGGATGAGTACATCATCTACATCATCTAGTAGATTAGTGAGCTAGATTAGTACATAATGTAGTTATGTACTTAGTATTCATCATAAGAATACTTCTTAGCTCAAATGCATATAATTCTGTAGGAAACTTCAATAGAAAATAGTCATTAATGTGTTTAGTCGATAGTGTGATTAAAAATACTGAAGGAGCACAAGAAAAGTTAACGGAGTGAGATAAGTAAGAATGAGTCTTGCCTCAATTTTACTTTTCTCAAAAAATCTGACCATCAATATTGCACATCTTTCAGTTTATATACTCTTTGTTCTTGAAGCCTGAGAATACAAAAAATGTTCAAATTTTCTTTAGTTTTATGATATGATTTCTGTAGTTTTACACTTTTTTGTGTGTATTTAGATATTATACTTCTATTACTTGGTCATTCACCTACTTCTGTTAGTGATTTAATCTTCATGTTATGAAGATTTAAATACACCATCTTCCTGAAAATTGCTAGAAGAAACGATAATTATTCTGAAGGTTTTCAGTTACGAGACAGCCAGAGATACTGACTTGTGTGATTTACTGAAATAGTCAGCAAACTATTCTGTCAGAGAACTGCATTTTCCAGTGAGGTCTAACCACAAAACCACTTGCTGCTGGCTCTGCACAGTGCTTCTCATTGCCTTGGCTGGCTATTCCTAGTGAGCTTGCTTCTGTCATGTGCTCTGCACCAGAAGACGTATAAAGTATTTTACAGGTGAATGAAAGAAAAGAACATCTTTTTAAAGTAGTCCATGGACATCTTTTGTTAATGCTGCATAGATTTTCGACACATTGCATTTACAAATACGAACTGTAGCTACCACCTTTCATCAAAAGTATGTTATTGATTTCCCATTTGTAGGAGAAACACAGCAGTACTAGTTCTATTTTTCTTCTACTTCCCTTCAGAGCGTTGTCTCTATATTATGGTGTAGCAAATGAATGCGATGCTTTGAAACTGCACGACACACTCTGTGCTCCATCTCAATCTGGTAATTCTCCGCTTGTGAGAATGACCAGTCATTTTACAACTGTAATTACGATTTAAGAAGGATTAAAGAATGGAAAGTAATTGTCTAAGTCAGATGACACAGGAAAATCCAATTTGAGCTATGTCCCCTATTGTGTCTACAAATAACACCAAAGAAAATATCAAACATGTCAAACTTGGTGATATATCCAATAAGATATTTAATAACTTCTCAAGATAAAGCATTTTCATCTGAACTAAGTGTCAAAGTGATATAAAAACCTCTAGTAAGCAGTCTGCAGGGGAAATTTTCATCAAATGAAGTGCTGGTAGAATAAACTAATGTCGATATCACAGACAAAATCTAATGTAACTGTGAAGAGTCATTCTGTAATGTTGTGGTCGCTACCTATGACCTTCTGTGTAGGAGGCATGATGCATGCTGTTAATAAGAGGGATACAGCCATTTGCAGGGCTCGTCATCTCTCCATCCTGTATCATTTTATCTCATTAAATCTGCATCTGGCAAGTTGGTGATAGACAGATAAACTACTGAGAAAGCAACAAAAACCCCAACAGAAAAATTACTGGTAGGATTCTTGGACTTTATCTCAAGATACTGTTGCTGGACAAAGGCTAAATGTATTTAGCCATCCTGTAGCTAGGTTGAATGATAGACTATACCAAACTTTCCTTCCCTTACTAACTTCAGTTCAACCTCTAAAAGCACATATAAACCTAACCTCTGATTTCATCATTCCTGGTTTTAGCCACGCAGCAACAGAAACCCCGAAGTTAACTCCTAGGAAATGGTTGGCTGTACAATACAATCCCATTTCTCAGCTGTTCGTGGGGCTGGCAGATGTGACATCTCATAATAGGTATCTATAGCTACAGGACTCTAAAATGTGTTCATGCCGTTACAAACTTGCTCAGATCGTTCTTGAAAGACAAGATGGTTATAATGTGAGCATTCTGTACCTGCCTGATAAGCTCACTGAAGTTCACTGTAATCAAAAGATGAGGCACTTTCTAGGAGCAGTATTTTGCTTCGATGATTGTCAGCATCTCCATTGCTAGCAAAGGGGCTTAGGATTGGATTGACAAATTTGAGATCAAAGGGCAAGCTCCTGTCAGATAGGATCAGAGTTTCAGTGTTCAAATTCGTTATTTTGAATCCTTGCTCATGAGAGCAATGAAGGAAAGCGATGACTAGAGACACGTCCCAAGGAGGAGGAAAGTAAATGTGCCAAAGCTCCAGGCTATATACGTGACAATATGTAGGAGGAGGAGAATCGATATTCTAGAGGATTTTCTTTCTTAGGAATAGTGGAACTTTTTTTCTTATTGAAATAAAATTGTATACAAATAATACAAAAATAGGAAGACGTGTATATCCTGTGCCAGAAAAAAAAATACAAAACAGCACATGGAATTGACTTTGTGCAAGGATAAGAATCGATTCTAAGACACTTACTGCTTAAATTTATCTGTATAATTGATTTATCCCCTGTGTAATTTTAGCAATTATACATAATGCTAATGGTTTGTCATTCAAAATTGGATTCTGTAAATCTGGTTCTCAAGTTTTCAGCTGATTCCTTCTGACTGCACCTCCTGCATTCATAACTGTGAGCCTTTTGGGATTCACAAAAAAACAAAACCACCTCCCCTACAAAACTTCAGTATGTTAACAGTGGTTTTGTGGATAACTAGCTCAAAGCTTCTGGTCGGTCTTGGGTTTTAGACATGAATCCAGCACTGCAAAATTTGAAGTTAATGACATCTGAAATTATATGGCAAAAGATTCTGGAAATCTCATTTGATAACACTGCGCAAATGTGCTGAGCATATCACTTACAGGTAATAAGCAGTAATGTCAAAAGAGGGTAGAGTGTGAAATAAGGCAGAAAAAAGGAAATGGCTCTTCTTTGCTGAGGCACAGAGACTGCACAAACCAGACTTTGAGAGAGCCTGAGACAGATCCAAGGGTGGACCTCTGTTCTCTGGAGCCTCAGAGGGACCGACTGGAGGACTGTTCTTCCTCACTTGTGGACAGCAGTTTCTAAGTGGTCAGAAGTGTAAAGAGAAAACAACATGAAGACTATCTCCTTTAACTTAAACCCCCCAAGAAATCAGAGATTATTCCAATGAGGGGCTGGCGAATTTACAGTACTGCAGAGAGAGGGCACTAGCTTTGAGAAAAGACTTGTATGATAAACACAGGCAATGACATAAAAATACCTCCCAGCAACAGGTTATGAGAAAATACTTATAAGCCAAAAAGAAAAGGATCAGCATTTGAAGAGGTAAAAAGAACAAAATAGTTGAGTAAGAGGGATCAAATAAAGATATATTGCTGATCTTTCATCTTACTAGACAGGCACAATTTATTTTGAGTCTTCTCACCCTGTGGGGGACCTCTGCTAAAATTCCAAGTATTGGAATGTTGTTTGTTGGTTGATGTTTTTCTGGAAGCAAAGTCTTCGTTCCAATACCTACTCTAAACTAGATTAACAGCTGTGAGTTCCATTTGTGGAACAGAGGAACCCTGCCTAAATAGTTAAATAAGCTGCATAAGCCATGTGATTTTATAACAGGGCTTTATTCTGACCTGGCAACAGTACCAAACATATCACAAACAACTGAGCTTTACTGTATTTTTCCTGAATATAGACTAGAGAGGAATCAGTTTCACACTAGGACGATCAAACAATTTATGTCCTTTCACTAGGAACGTGTAATTACCACTGGTTTCTCTGATGGAAGGATTGGTCAGGTTCCTATGAAATGTTAAATGACTATAGTTCTCCAGGAAGATTTTTCATATGGTAAGATGTATGATAGATCTGATGAGTGAATTCTACAACTCCCAAATCTCCTTCATCCTATCCCACAACCCAGCAAGTCTTAACTATGATGAAAAGTTCTATTAGTTCCAATAATGGAACACTAAACACCTATTTGGTAACTTAGCTATGGTTATATTCTGCTTGTGTTTTGTTTTGTTTAAGGAAATGGTTCCTATGTACAATTTCCCATCATTCAGTTTCAGATTCTTGCTGTTCTATGTTTACCAGTCCCCAGTAACTGACATTTCCTTTCCTGCGTCAATGTAAGAAGAAAATTACTGCACCCAAGAGCACGGGGCTCTGAATTACTGAAACATCCTTCACTTGTTTAGCCAAATATTGAATTCTGATGCAACTAATGCTGTTTTCAGTTATCCAAGAAATTCTGCTGTTCTGTATTTAGAACGTAGAATCTTTCTTGATTTTTTTCAACAGATCACTAGCCCGTAGTCCCTGTCAAAAGATAGATTCGTTCTGGAGAGTGTGAGCAAAGCAATTCAGTCTCACTCAAATGCCTGAGCAGAGAAAAACTATCAAGAAAAACTCTCTCTGACATTAGCAGCAAAATGATTAGAAAAGTAAAACTTTTAGAGAAGCAATTTTTCCATCCAAGTTGTCCCGTTCTCAATCTGCTTTGATTCGTTGAGCACAAAGACTTGATACATGAAACTTCAGCCTCTGTTTTAGCCTTTAAATTTTGTCAGTTGACTTCTTTGTAAATTTTTGCCTGTTGTACTAAGCAAATACACTGTGAAGGTACAGCTTGTCTGCTTGGTGTCAGATCCTGCCCCATTCTTATGTTTACTGGTGCGTGTTTCACACTGCAGAGGTTTCCTCAGCTTCACTGTTTATTACTGGTAGTGAAAAATGGAGGCAAAATTATCTGGTGATAAATGAGATATACTGTCAGAGATGATTTCCAATTAATTGTTGTTTCAATAAGGTCTTGCCCCTTTCGTGCACAGTAAATTTTTTCAACAAGAAAGTTTATGTGCATGAAACAAGGTTTTATACTTAGTGCAATACCTGAGATGCTTACTAAATTAATCACAACTAGAGATTATAGAATTTATCTTTAAAATTGAGGAAATTTCATGATGAGATTGGAGCTTCACTGAGAATTAAGACAGCAGGATCAAATACACAATACATGAATCACCAAAGCCATAGTAATCCATTTAACTTTATATTTCTGTCTTTCTACGCTACACATCTGATATATGTTACCAATTAAAACCAAGAACAGGCTCTTCAGAGTAGTACAAACTTTATCACATGGTCTGACTCAAACTTCACATTATATGAGAAATAATATAATACAATATTAATGTTCCAGCCTTCTTTCTAGACCATTTAATGCACACCTTGTAACATTTGCAAAGAATAAAAGATGCCCCTGAATACATAAGCTTTCATTTCACCTTTGCAGTTCAAACTACCAAGTTCCTAACAACTCTAAATATTAAGCATGATTAAACTTGCAGAAACACATCTTTCATGAAATTGCCAAACAAACTGAGAAACTCTGAATTAACTTTTATCCAGGAGATAAAACCTCTGGGAAAAGCTGCAGGAGAAGCCCAATAGCATTATGGAGCTAAGTGAACGCAGATGTCTTGTCTGCATTTCTAAAGGACCAGGCTGTGCTGCACCTTGTTCTGTACACAGTTTCAGTTATGCTTAGAACTCACTGAGTAGCAACTGTCTTCTTGCAAGTACCCTGCGCTCTGACTGGTGATTTCTTCTGTGTCCACACATCTGTGTCATCAACTATCCTCATCTTTGGTTTTACGGAACAGAGAACTCAGATCCTTAACTCAACTAGCAGGGCTTTTCAGCTTCTTGAGATTCCAAAGTGGCAAATTTTCACTTTCCAGCAGAAACAAAATCTTCAAAGAACTGATGTCACCATGTGCTGTTACCCATACCCCTTAAGAAACATGCTGCATACAAGAAAGCGACAGCTAAAGGCCAGAAAAAACCAAAAGGGCAAACTGAAACTCCTAAGGCTTATCCAGCTCAATTAACTCACTGTTCCAGAAAGTTCAGACAGGCTTCCAGGAGTGACTAACTATAAAAATGAAAAAATTCTAACTGAAATGAAGGAGAGGGCCTATATTACCAGGAGTATCAATTCCTACTGTTAAACCTTAGACTTCTAAAATAAATACCAGCCAAACTTCTTAGCCTTTACTCATGACAGTCAGTATCAATTTGGAATTATTGTACTTAAATTCTACCCTGACTAACATGAAGACGTGTTTTACAACTGAAAGGTGAACACAATTTCATTGAATTACACACAGGATCTAACCTGTTCATCGTGCTAATACTATTTTTACTGATGTGTTAACTCCGGTGAGATGATATACTCTTCATTAAAAGAAAAATGATCTATACCTATTGGATGAATTATTTCCAAGGTTATTTTTTGCTAGTCTCCCGATCATTGCTCTGCTATATAGATTAAAGTTTAATGTGTAATTCGTCTTATCCATGTTACTTTGTACTTCTTATAGTTGAGCTACTTGGATAAAACTTGCCCAGTGGTCTGCTCAGTCCACAATATAAATAACAATAATTGATTCACAATCTCTCCCATTACACGGGTTGACTATTAATGATTAAGCCATTTATGGCATGCTGTTTCACAAGCTACAGATGAGAAAAGGGAGCACCAAGAATGATATTCAACCTTTGCTTTTATGGTGGTTTTCTTCATACTACCACTCAGGGAGTGGTCCAGTATCTCTTATATCACCTCCCTGACCCTTCTCCTGTAAGATTTTTTTCTGGACCACTGGAGTTATTTTGTTGCTTAACAACTGCAAATTTTGCCTGACATTATGGTTATCAGATTTGGGCTGAAGTGGCCTCAGAAAGACACCTTTGAGAAAACTGAGGTCTTGTGTAGAAAAGAAATCTTTAATAAGAAAATTGAACTATAAAGTATGAGATGTTACTACAAGTAGAGAACCAGTGATCAGTGGCCTTAACTGTACAGCTGCGGTTGGTTTATCTGGTTTTGGAGGCCATAGAGGAACATGGAGGATTTCTGAAAGTTTTTGCAGAGTTACATGCTTGAGTCATTCTTAATGAAACAGTCAGGGTTTTCCCCTTGGGGAAACCCTTGGGGTTTTGTGGGAAAAGCAAAAAGATGCTGGTACCTTCTGCTTCTGGAGTTGAGTCAGCATTTTGCACTAAAGAGCCAACAGATAAAATGTGTAAGTAACCCCTGGAAGTAGGGTGAACTAGGTCCCACTGTGGTAGTGAATAGAATAATCTTTATAATAAGAATTATGATTAGGATATTTGTCAGGAAATTAAGAGTTATGTGTTAAATCTGTTCAGCATTTCAGAAGCAGCACTATGCGAGGGCCACATTTCCATGTCTTCTGAATCTCATTTTTCAGCCCAGTGGTTGTCTGACACATTTTTTAAGAACTCATTGCAGGTACATGCTGGACAGCCTCAGAGCTTCTTTCCACCTTGTAGAAGATGTTTTAATCCTCCTTTAGACGGAGTTTAATGGTATTCAAGTAGAGATAATGCTTAGGTGGAGACACAGTTCTGTACACACAGAAACCAATACTTCACTGACTCAGACACTCAGGACCTAGACATTTTTAGCACTGGAGCAGATGTTTTGGACATCGCTATCTTTGATAGCAACTTAACTATCTGAGTCTAAGTTTTCCTTTGGGCTCATAACCGTGCAGTGGATCTGGACCTGAATATGCTGATAAAGAGCTTTCCAGCAGTCAAAAATGGATTATGCCACTGGGGCACTTTCCTATACACAAATACACATTGCATCTCCCATCCGTGAATTTTATGTTCTGTATTCTATCAGGCTTCTGCTCTCGGTTACAAGGAATACAGAAGGATCAGTTGGGGATTTCGCTAGCTAGCCATTCTTTTCTTCTGCTCTTCACAGTCTTTCCATTTCCTGCCATCACCAGGGCAAAAGCAACTTTGCATATCCTAGTGTTAGAGAACAGCATCAATTTTAAGTGGTTCTGTCTTTCTAAGAATGGAGATCTATTAATATTCTTTTATGTGATTACTCCTCTCGAGTCCATTCTGAGATAATTTTCTTTTGCTTATCAACTTCTTCACTGTAGGATATTGCAGGTGTCAAGCTTTCAAATGAACAGGAACAAAGTTGATATTCTCAAGTTTTTCCCCCATTAATCGATATTGATCAGTCATAAATTAGAAAATACTGTCTCTCTGGCAAGGCAAAAGAACTCATGAGGCAGAGTCCTCAGTGTTTGCTTACTGACTTCAATAAGATTTGTTCCAGCAGGCTAATTCATGTGTCTGCTCTTATAAATACTCCCAGGAAGGAAGGACCACAGGAACAAGAACAAGAAAGAAAAGCTGCAGTTTCTAAGCACTGCTTACACGTGCAGAATAGGGCCTGACCCTGCAATCAGGGATTTCCTTTACTGTAAAACATTACTCAGTGAGGAGATTCTGAAAATCTGAACCTAAATGTCTGTTTGACTAACAAATCTCCCAGGATAAGTGAGTAACGTTTCAATGAAGTTACTATTCCTTCATTGATAAAATTGTTTTGTGGTCCTGATTAAAATTAACATACCTTTAATGTAAAGATGCTAAAAACTGTGTGTGCATCTTGGCAACCTGAGAAGTACAGAAATAACTGGGAATAGCCACACAAAATGGTGAACAGATTTGGTCTGTGAAAGGCCTCAGATCATTAATATTTTTTCTTCGTCCATTGTTACGGTTCTAATTCTTACCATGCATTTGCGATCATCCACACCAGCCAAATCCTCCTCAAACTCCTTTCCTACATCAAATTCCATGATGTAGTTTCGAAAAGTGCTTAGCGTTTTAATGATCATATGATCCCCGTTCTGAAGGATTTCTTTGTCAGGTTTTAGCAAGTTGGCTATTTTTCTTACAGCAACATTTACATCTGAAAAAGGAAAAGAATTATTTTAATCTAGAAAAAGTCTACCACAAAAAGAAGCTTGTAGCTCTTGGGAGAACTAAAACTAACAAAAATAAATAAATGTCCAGGTCTTTCAGGCCAGCTTTCTCATCAGGAAAACGTCCATATCCTAATTATTTTAGTTTAAATAAGGTTAGGTATCGATTTTCTGATGATGTGGAATCCTAAAAAAGACAATTTGTATTTGACAGTTAATAAGGCCTCCAATATTTCTATAGAAATACTAGCACTTTACATCAAATGCCAACACACAGAATTGCATTAAGTACATTATTGTCTCGTTATCACAAATAAAAAATTTACTCTTTTTCAAATAATGGCTCTTTTTTTTAAGTTTGAAATCTGCCACTTACCTCTTCAAGCTATGCTGTTTAATCTCTGTTAATGTAAGCTTCTCCTGAAAAAAATATTTCTTACAAAAAATATTTATGCCTGCACAAGATAAATACAAATTCATGTAAAGACAAAGAAGACAGGTTGCATTTATTGATTATTTATTAAAGAAACACAGAGGGAACCTTACCCAGTGCTTTCAGATACTCCTCAAAATTGTCATTGCTGACCATTTTCCAGTAACCATTGAAATCTGCAGGCATCTCTACTTTAGGTAATTGTCAAAATGAAAGTTTCAGACCAGGGTGTTGATTCTGCACCACACAGCTCACTGCCTGGCTTTGTGGCGAGTCGGAACTCTGGTTTCTTTTATCGTTTTTTCAGACCATGTAGCTATGCAAGTCCTTCTAATCCGATTATTGCTGAAGTGTTGCCTTTAAATCCTTCCACAAGGCTGAACCTCTGAGATTTCTAATGACAGCACGATGACTTGATTTAAACAGAGTGAAACATCCACCTTCCATATAACCTTTGTAAGGGCACTGGTGTTCTGGACATCTATTTTTACTTTCCAATTTTTATGCCACTCAGAAAAACACCTTTTAAATGGCTTTAGTTTAGGATATTAGCTGAAGCTATACAAGTGCTTATCTTGTGCGTGTTTTGAGGGAAATCCTTATTTTCTGAATATGTTCCAGTTATTTTATGCCACCTTCTTTTCCGAAAATGATCATACAGACTCCTTCAGTGAAAGCAGTTTTATGTCTGGCATTACTTGTTCCACACGCTCTAGAGAACTACCAGTGGAAGCCGTTTGGCCAACTGAGGGCCATGAGTGGAAATTTGTGTCAAGAAGCAGTTAAGCCTGTGTATTGAAAAATGCTACATCACTACTGAACGCACCCTTTCAGTTCATTTAAGCAACGCTGAAGCACAGAAGTAGCACTTTGCAGAGATTCTATATTCTTTGAAGGTGTCTTCTTGTTAAAAATGAGCTGGATCAAATCAGCAAAATAGGCAACATAAGAGAATGGATTTTTCCAGCTAATGTTAGGGCTCAAATACTGAGACAGCCAGTCTCACTTTTATTTTCCACTCAGTCTTTTCAAACGGACTGTCCATCGTCTGTGACTGTGGAGGCTTAGAAGTGCCATGACTGCTTCGTGCATTTTTAAGTGCTTGCACAAAAAAAAGTTTTATTTCCGTCTTTTGTCCAAACTGCCAAAACACAAGAAGTTATTCAGGGTCCTAAAAAGTCAAAGTTTAGCAGTAACATATATTTAAGTCTATAACGAAAAGTTATGGTTCATGTTGTTTTGCTACTTCAGGACAATACGGCATCTTCAAGCTAAAACTGTAGGACTACAGAATTACAATTGAGGAAGGTACTATGTTTGACCCTTAAGTCTTTCTAGGGATAAATATTTTTTATTGAGATCTTACTTCTTTTATTTGCACAAGGAAGCTGTCCTTTATATATTTTAAGCTATGCAGCTGAGCATCTCGATTTGCTTAAGCGCTACCACACACACAGCCATAAATTTAAAACATCAACTGTATTTAAGAAATGTTGGACTGATGTACTGTCCCCTGTTCATGTACTGTACATGAAAAAAATGCCAGGTCTGTCCACTTCAGTTGGACATCAGTCATTTAGTGGGTTTACTGTTGTGTTACGCAACTTGAGAGGCCGAAGCAAGTCACCGTCATTCTTCTGCTCACTCTCTTCTGTGTAGATATTATGCTGGGCAATGTAGGATAGAACAGAATCTGGTATGAGGTATTTCACACTTAATCCTCTGCACAAGGCATAGCGGATCTGTGTGGCACTGATTTCATTCTGAATCCATTCTTTCACCAGAAAGATGTTGTGCTGAAATTTAGTTAAAACGTCTGATTCCTTAATGTACTGAGCA
Organism: Baryphthengus martii; assembly: GCA_013396935.1. NCBI lineage: Eukaryota > Metazoa > Chordata > Aves > Coraciiformes > Momotidae > Baryphthengus > Baryphthengus martii. The sequence continues at coordinate 1,035 of VWZK01023663.1, read as the reverse complement.
GGATCAGAGCCAGCACGGCTGATACAGACCAAACCAAACTTTTCCACTATTTCTTTGATGTGTTCTTCCTTCCAGAGATTGGGTGTCTTAAATGTCTGTAGAAAATCAGCCCCGCAGAGCAACTTTAATTCTGGAAAGACAAGAAGAAAGGAGAGATTTCTATACTTGCTTAGTTTTCTAGGAAGCCAGGAAGTTTTAACTCCTCGCTTGTTTTTCTTTTTTCCTTTTTCTTTTTTTTTTTTTTTTTGTAAGTAAGTCATTTACCTTTGTTCCAGTTTTCTTTCAAAGGGTTGCAAGGAAAATTCAGCTGGGATTTTAAGTGTCTGGTCCCATTTACTTTATCACCTACTTCATCATCACTCGCATATCAAATATTATCTGTACAATGTTAAAGGAGAATTATTCCTCCACTCAAGCAAGCCAAAATGAGGAAGAAGCAAATAAAGAAGAGAATTATTGTAGCACGAAGACTAGACCTGATTGAACTTGGCTACTGCACCCCAGCCTGCCCTGCTTGCTTTGCTCAGGTCCTATGGGACCAACCCCCGCTAGCGAGGCTCTCGCCTGCTGCTGTGTTACCTTTACTGATGCAGTAAGCTTGTTAGTTGACCTACTAAGTTTTATTTTGGTTTTTTAGAGAAATTTGAACCAGCAGAACATTATACAGATAATATTTTGTGCCACGTGGCCATGGCATTTTCATTCTAGCACAAAGAGATCTAAAGCCAAATTTGCTTTGAATAATGGCTAGTACTCTTTTTTTTCTTTCCATTTCTTATTTGCTGCCCAGTGCCTAAGCCCCAGTACAGAACTATCGCTTTCCTCAAAGTCTGTTCTACAGCACTCAGCATTAGGTGGATGGAGGTCATCTGGGCCACAGCGACCATGATATGATAGAATTTTCAATCTGTGGTAAAGTCAGGAGGGCCGTCAGCAAAACCTTTCCCTTGGACTTCCGGAGGGCTGACTTTGGTCTATTCAGGACGCTGGTTCAGAGAGTCCCCCAGGAAGCAGCCCTCACAAACAAAGGGGCCC
>VWZK01023660.1:0-19226 GCA_013396935.1 Baryphthengus martii | reverse complement strand
TATATTTAATATAACTCTAAACTGATTCCTTTTGCCTTCCGTAGTCTTCAGTGTGCATTTGCTTTATTGATAACTTTTTTTTTTCCCTTTGAAATCCTCCATGTTTATAGGACTATTTGAATTTCCAATTGTAGATAGTATTTTGGGGTTTTTTTGCTTGTGATATCTTGACTGCATTTTTTTAATCCTCTTCAAATTAGAGCAAAGAAAAGCTAAGATCAGAAATACCAATATCTGATTGATGTGCCCATTATAAAAATTCATCTTTTGTATTTATCCAAATGTTAAATGTTCTGATTCTGTTGTGATGTGGATTTGACATGATGGAATGCTATAATTATGAAGTTTTGAAATACCTGGTGGTTCTGTCTGAACTTGTGTCTAGTTTCAAAGTCTATATCCTGTTTTGTGCTTGTAAGTGCGCTGCTGCTGGTGTTTGCAAGAGTCATCAGCACGCTGAATAGATTTTACTTTGGGAGACCGAGACTGCAGCTCTAAACTCCGGGCTTTCAGTATTTTGCGCTTTGTGTCATTTGGAATCAGTGTTCCAAAAATCGTGGATGCTTTTCCAGAGAATTTTTTTGAGGTGGAAAAATGATCAGGAAAAAAAAAACAAACAACAGAAAAACCCTAATGATATAATGAAGCAGTGTTTCGTTAAATGTAAAAAACCCGTGACACTTCCTAAAGAAGTACTTTGAATAGAAACTTGAGTCAGCATCAGAAGAGACAATAGCAATTTCCAAAAAAAGACCTGTTCTATTTCTTTACTTTAGCTTAAGAATAGAAAGAAGGGGTTGCCTTGAAACATCCCAAGCTTCCTCCTGGCTTTAGCATCTGAAGCAGTGTTACTCCATCCTCCAGTGTATCCTCTTGCACATACCTGATGTTATTTCCTTGATGTGTGACAAATTCATAGGATACAAAGATTGAACTACCTTTTGTTAAACTGCCGGCGTAAGCCAAAGAGCACTTACCAAGACTGTGATGATGTTGATGTTGACAAATACTGCAGTGTAATAGGAGTAGAGTGAAAAGGTTTGTGATAAGGTCCCAGCATCAGCTATTTATGGATTTTAGAGCTTTTACTTGAAACTTGTTCTGGTCCAGACGCTTGGCCTGAATGCTGTTAGCTCCTCTCTAGGACCTTGTCATCTAAGCTTCATCTGAAGGGAATCCAGGTCACACACTGCAGGACTGCTACAGAAGTACACTAAGTGGGGATGTTTGGGAACAATTTCAAAAGCAGACATATCTAATTTGAAAAACTTATTATACGCACAAGGTTCGAGGTGTAGCAGGGGTAGCAAATAACTTACTGTGTAGCTGAGCGATCCTTCTACCGTGGAAGGTGACTGGGACAAGGAAGTCCATCCTTACTTTGCAAAATAAAGAAAAACAAAGCAGTTTGAACTTCATCTGTTCTCAGATTACTATTTTTTTTTTTTTCCCCTCTCCCTTGTGTGGACTGTAATGATGTCTTATGAATCGTTCAGGGAGATTCCCTCTTAACTGGATATTCCTTTAAAGTGTTTATGCATTGCAGCATGAGCTTGGCTTGGCATTCTGTGAATGAAATGGCCAGTTTCACTCTGGTTGAAAACAGACGGTTGATAAAGAAATCCCAAGGCTGTGTCTGCAACTGGATTTTCTGTAAATTAGTACATTATAGTACCTCTCAGAGCTCTACATAATTAGCTCTTTCCGTTTTCACATGTTCATCAATTTGCATTCATTGAAGGATTTAGAAAATTGGATAAGATACAAAGTTAAACTGATACTTAACAGTGAAAGCATTTAAAAAAAACTGGTGTAGACACAGTGGCAGTTACTGGCTGAAGCCAAAAAAAGGGATAATTTTGCTCCGTTGCTGATTTCTGCACCCAGCCATAAGCTTCATGCCTCTCCTAATTAACTTCATGCTGGTGAGCAGATTGAGAATGGCTCTAGTCAGCGCTAAAAATGCCTGGAAACATGCTGTTTTACAGGCGTATGCAAAGTTACTGAATTTTTTTTTAAACCACTGCCAAAAGCCACAAGACATAGATGCATATGTTTCATGCTAATCACAAAATAATAAGGTAATTGATATTCAACCGTCTAAAACAACAAACAGAGCGCACACTCTAAATCTGGCCGGCTGGTTTTAATTAATGCTATTGCCCACTGTTTGAGTGGAACCACAAAGGAAGTGGTGGGAACTCGGTTTTGAAAGAGAGGTCTTTTCCAAAACGTTGATAAAGCATTTAAATAACTCTTTATGCGTCCAGGAAGGCAGCTGACAAACTGCCCCCCCCCGTTTTCTGCTGCTTGCAATGCATGTGAAAAGCAAAAGCAGGGTTCTAGGAAAGTTAAAACGCTGAAAAGGGTGGTGTTTCTTTCAGCTTTGCTAGTGCCTCCTAAGGAACTCGCTTCAGGATTTGTCCAGCTTGTTTTAAAATGAATTATACATGTTCTAAGGCAGTATCTGTGAAGCACATACAGTTGTTTTTGAGACTGCTACTCATCTACATCACAAAAAGAGCAGAGGGTAGAAACAGTTGTGTTGTTGATGGAAAAATAACCTGAAAATGAATACAGTTTATGAGAAAGGAACAGGAAAAAAGGTCCTGACGTTGATAGGATAGCCACAATTAGTACTTGGAATAAGCTCTTGAGCTAAGGGGATTTTATGGAGGGGTTTTAGTTGCAGTGATTCTGTCAGTTCTAGTAGTCAAAATTCTAGGCTACCATGAGATATCGGAGGGTTTTGGGTAGCACTCAGCTCTTCCAGTCCTACTGGCAGTTAAGCTTGCCAGTAAGTGTATAAAATTTGAATGACACATCTTCAGTAAAAGTTCACATTTCTGTCAGTTACTCACTTTTAACTTTTCTGTGCTGGACAGGAACTTTTGATAAAATCTGTTCAGTTTCTCTCTTCTGGAAGACCAGTAGTGATATCTTGTATGATTCTGCTGTGTAAAGCGTTAGACCACTGCCCTTTTTAGCTCAGCTAGTTTCATTTGGTTACTTATCTGTTTTGTTTGTCTGTGGGTGCTTTATATTTCTTTGTGTGTTTGTTTTTAAGGGAAGTGGGAGAGGGCAGCTATAGAACTACTGTGAAGAACCTTTCTACTGCCTTCATAGTCCAAGCATCCTCCCTCGTGGTAGCAATTGCCTCATATAACCTAAAATTTTAATGTATGAATTGCTTCTAGCAAAGCCCTGTGATGGATGATTTATTAACTGACTCATCCTGGTAAAATTCTTTTTCATTGGCTAAAAACCACAATAACATTTTCAAAAAGCCATATTCAAGGAAGAGCTTAATTGTCCTCCTGCAAATGCTTTGGAAAGGCAGATTTTGAGCATTTGTTCGCGTGGCCAGGTTGAGCAGTTATCAAGAGCTGAAAGCTGAAGGGTCCAGCATGGGCGTGGAAAGCTTTTCTTGTGCTTTGACAACTTCAATGTGACAATCCAGTAAAAATCCGTCGCGCCTTTTTAGGTGTTATTTCTAATGAGAATGTAATTTTTGAAGATTACATGGTTTCTGGGTTGACTGTCCCAAAAAAATTTTTTATGTCTTTTCTCTCGTCTCTGGTTAAATAAAGATTAATGTATTATTCTGTTTAATTGAGATACTGTTCTAGAGAAACTCTGAAGAAAATTACCAACTTACACATTTGGAAAATCTCAACCTGTTTTGGTTTTTGGTTTTTGTTTGTTTGGTTTGGGTTTTTTTTTTGTTGTTCTTGTTGTTTTCTTTTTCCTTCTAGCATGATGCAATGGCTTCATTGGTGCAATATATGAGGACAAACTATTTCCTAAAGGAAATAACTATGAAGAACTGATCTGTCAGTGACTACTATATATGGAAGTACAGTTGCAAACTCTTTCAAACCACAGTTTCTGACTGCCAAAAGCTGAATTCTGTGTATTAGGAAAAAAATGATTCTGTTAAATCTGTTACTTAATAATCTGCAACTCCCTAGTAGTAGGAATGTAATGCTGGGCAAAGCAGGCCTTGAACCTAGCTTTGCAAGGAAATATTTTGTGTTCTTATGTTTTATGGGTAGATACATTTTAGCTGTAGAGGCTAATGGAGAAACAACAAAGAAAATTATAGTATGTGACATTTTAAAAATATTCAACAGAGTTCAAAAAGGGATGTGAAGAATACAGCCTGGAGTCAAACTGAAGTGGCTTTACATCATCTTTGAGCCTTTCAGACCCTCTGTTGCCTTGGGCTCCTTTTCATTACGCACATATCCTGCTGGGTCCACAGCATGCGCCGGTTTTCCCAAGGGTGCAGAGTCTCAGGAACCTCAATCCGGCATTGTCAGCTACTGAAATAAACATAGCTTGGTTTTTGTTTTGTTTTATGAAGAAAGAGGTATTTTAGAAACACAATTAAAAAGAGATGGGGTACATTATTAAAACTAAGGAACTGGTGTCTTACTAGAGGCCATCTACAGGGAGAAATCCTGAAATTCTCCCGTGCTTCTGTAGTTGCTTGTGAAATGAATTTTCTCTGTCTTTTTCTAGTAAATGCTTGACAAATTAAGCCTAACTCCTCTTTCTTTTGCCAAGTTGCCTCTGGGAGAAGAGAGGAGACAGTGTGTCCTTCACTCAGGCCCATGGCTATGGTAATAACCCAACCCCGGTGTTTTCATTCTGCAGCTGACTTCTTTTGTCTGTATCTTCTTGACATGCTTGTAGCAGTAACAGTGGGAAGCAAATCTGGGTTACCCTTGCTGCTCCTGCTGCAAGGCTTGGGTCCCAATACTCGGCATTGCCATTAGACCCTGCCGAGGCCCAGTCTGATAAAGTCGTGGACGTGGAACTGGAAACAAACAGCGTTGGTGGAGGAAGTGGAGTTCAGCAGATTCGTTCCGGTTGTAAATAGTTCATTTATCTAGCCTGAGAACTTTTCTTTTAATGCTGCGTTTCTGAGAGAATAATTATAGGAAGTTTTAAGTATCAGGAAACCCAAGCTGACAAAGATTGTAGTGAGCAGTTCAGTGAGGATGAGTGGGAAGCTGAAAGTCCCGGTTGAAAAGATGCTTGGCAGAATCAGGAAAAAGAAATAATTAGGTCTGACTCAGCTTCGGCGTGGTTTTTCTTTAGAGACTTTAGGAGTTAAAATTAATGATTTCCAACAGATTTATGAATCATTTGAGTTAGTGGCTATTTCAAGACCAGTTAAGATACTCTTTTTTTCTCTATGTAAAGTTCAGAAGCTACTGGCTATAACTAATAGTAGTTTATTTTCCAGTAAGCATGATGTTATTTTTGTATCTGCAACACTGGAGATTCTTTTTTGCCTTTCAGTTGTGGAAATGGAACTTAAATTTCCATTTCCTCCCAGATGTAAACTCTGAGTGTCGTCCAGAGATTTTGCTGAATTATTTTGATTGTTATAAAAGACCATCAAAAAGCCAAAAATGTGGATCAAGGTTGGACCAGAAAAAAAAAAGAATAATACTGAGTAGGCTGAAAAGTTTCTGGGACCCGAAATATTGTACATGTTCTATATTGAACTGTTGTCCAAATACATACTTTGTTTAGGGGCTGTTTAACTTGGGTGTAGAAAATCCATGCCTACATAAAGAAAATAAATATTGAGTATAGAACTTCCCCTATTGCTTTTTTTTCCTGCTGAACCCAAAGCAGATAAACTTTTTAATGTTGCCTGACTTACAGTTTAGAATCTGAGTACTCCTGCTGGCAGTAATAGTTTTATCAGCATAAAAGGAATTGCTGCAGAGACATTCCTTCTCACATGCAGTACATGGACTTTGAAAGATTAGTTTGCAGCTTCCTTAATACCTGTTATTTTTGAGCATTTACAATTCGATACGTTGAGTTTGTAATAAGCTCTTGATGTTTCTTTGTGTGTTGCTACTCTGGCTGTCCAACTAAAATCATATTTAAAATAATGAAGTTGTATTAGGTTAAAAAAAAAGAAGAGTAGTATTTCTGCCCTGGCTTTTTGAAGTAGCTGTAAGAATGTTACTGTGGTGCAGATAAGTATGGTATTTTAACATATGTAATATGGTAGGTAAAGGATAGAAAGGGAAGCAGTGTAGTAAGAGCCCAGTTTGTAGCATTTTTTTGACCCACCAGGCAGGTAAAGGAGAGAAACTCAGTTTAGAACCTCTGTGGCATTTAGTTGGCTTTCAGAACAGCAAAGAAAGCTTCCCTTTCCCAATACGAAGCAACGCATTCCTTCTGGGTGAAGTATTGGAAATGGAAGTAGAGTTGGTCTGTCTTCGTTATTTTAGATTTTATTTTGTGATCATAAAAATCTAAAACAAAATCAACCATGCAGAAGTTGAATTTCTAAGAATAACAGTCTTCAAAGAATTTCTGCAGAAAAATAAATTGCCTTTCATCTAGTTTAGAGCCTTGAGAAGGAGGTTCCAAAATCACTTTACCTGATTTTATTACCTTCACTACCGAGCTTTGTGTCCTTGACTTTATATGTATATATACACTGTTACTGACAATTTTCTCTGTAAACATTTGAAGAGCAAACAGCAGTATCTTGTAAAGGGTCAGTGGAGTTTCTGAGGTGAATACCCTATAGGTAATGGGGACTTGAAAGAGCATTCCAGCAGAGCTCTGGCTTTTCCAAGGCTATCTGCGGTGCTCAGTTGTCCTTAGCCTTGCTCAGATTTGTGCCATCGGTATTTTCTTCAAATTATTGGAGAAGCAAATAAACCTTACTTTTACTGGGATTAATTTACTGCGGCCTGAAGCGGCACCACCTCTTCTGGCAACCGTTCATAGCTGAGTAAGCAGCACCCTCACATCTGTTGATAATGTGAATTCCTTGCAGAAGCCAGTATCTGAGAAGACATTAGATTGTCCAGGATGGGAGAGGGAATATTGGTCACTAACAAGTTAGAGAGCTCTGTGTTTGAACACTTTGAGTCTACTGCTCACAGGGTGGAATATGGATATGGTATTTGTTTCCTCAGTTTCTCCAGTATTTAGTAGCTCAGCTGGAAAACCAGAGATCATTATGCTGGGAGAAGCTTGTCCATTGTGGCTTGGCTTGATTTTACTATTTTTTTAGTGAATTTACTGCAATTTTGATCAAAGCAAACCTTTTCAGAAAGGTTAGTAGAGCCCTGAGTTTTCAAAGCTACTTTAAAATCCAGCTCAAGTAATTAAAAAAGCAAATCCCCAACTATAAATTTTCTTCTGAATGGCCAATTGTGTCTTACCACATCACTTAAAAAAATTATTCCTTGTAGTCAGTCTTCAGTCCTCCACAGCAGTGCCAGACTAAATGAGGGATAACATTGAAAATCAAAATTAGGTTCAATGATGTAATCATGTTGAATACCTCTGCACTTACTGACTTGAGTCTTTTCCCACTCCACTTTGTTGCACAACATCGATCGTCTTTATTATTAAACGATGCTTTTATAAGGTACTTACACCTTACCTGGGCACTGCTAAAGACCTGATCCAGTCCTGGCAATACTACCACAAGGTACTGGAGACCTGTCATTCCCTCCCTGTTGAGTTATCTTGCGCATTGTTGATAGATCCCTTTGACTTTTTGTACGGCTTTCTTGTAGCTGAAAGATCAGGACAGCAGTGGGCATTGAATTTAATATTTCCATCATCTGGAAGTACATCCTACTCCCACAAAGGCCGTCTGACTTAGCTTCAAACTGGAAAGTGTTTTCAGAACACAAATTCTAGCCAGTGATAGATAAGATATACATGTGTATTCAGGCAGGAAACAGCCTAGTTGCAAAAATGTTGTTCATGACCAGTCTCACATTTTGATTCTTGTTTAGTCAAAGTGAACTATCAGCAGCCACTACGGAAATGGTAAAAAAAAAAAACCCACAACAACAACAAAAGAACACCAAAAAAATCCCCTATTAAATATGTTAAACAAATAGAACCCATCTGTTTGTGAGCATTTGGTGCGCCAAAGGAGGGGGGGGGGGGAATTTTTGAATGCATATTTCTGAGCAAGTCCATTGCTTAGCTGTACAAATTTCTGTCAAATTGTTGAATGCAATATAAGCCATTGAAACTTGTCAGAATTCATGTTCAAAAATACAAAGATCTGGTTTTTCCTTTGAGGGTTTTGGTTGCGTGTTATTACTAGCAGCATTCAGAAATTATCTCGTGATTAAGAAAAATGACGTGGCAGACAGAAACAGTTTTGAATTGTTGGTGGAACACGTTGGTTAGTGACTCTGCTTTTTACGTTCATCGCTTCTGCTTCTAAAATTAGGCGGTTCCAAATGCATCTCTGTTTTTTTTTTATGTAGTCAGACTCTTTTTATAGATTCAGTGAAGCGTTTACTTGTGTTTATACCTCATTTATTCTGTTTAAAAACTACTTATATACTTCTATCATTTAGTTTTCTATTGTTGGTGCCAAATCCTGAGAAATTGGTCCCTATAGTGTGCTGCAACCATTAAATACCAGTCGGTTGCAGAATATCATTTGAACTTATTAGAATGTGATTCATCTGGTGCCAGGTTTATTCACAAGCCTTGAGCTGAGCCAGGCATTCTACATCAAGGGAAAATAATGCGAACTCCCGTGGGTAGGGTTGGACAACTAAATTCTGTGAGGGTGGTGAAGTGCTGGCTACACTGGATCCAGGAGGATGCTGCTCTCCCTTTTCTTCTTCAGTTACCTTTTTTTTTTTTTATTCTTGAAGTGGCCAGGGGAGCAGGCGCTTGAACACGTGAGCGAGCAGAACTTCTGTGGTCCTAATCCCCTAATTAGACTATCTTGCACAGATGGTATTTAGATTCCTTTGTGTGTGTGAAGAAAGCATGTGGTAACAATATTCCTGAATTTTTAGGAGATCAAACGTGCTACGTAGGTTTCGCGTGCCTATTTCTTAACCTTGTATTTGAGCCAGACCACTGGGTGGAAAGAAATGTGAAATTGAATCTAAATACACAGTGAAATTCTTACCGAGGCGCTTTACAGCATGCAATAAATAAGTAAATGCTTTGCACCACACTAGTGGTATTTGTGACGAGGCAACAAGTTTTCATTATCTTGGTCATTGACCCCAAAAAGTCAAATTCAGTAAAGTTACATTATTGCACTCATTCCAGTGTTATATCCAACAGTATATTATAAAGGAGCTATGCTTTACTTTGGAATAATGAACACTGCCAAAGGCATACTGAATTTTCAAGTTTAGATTATATAGCAGGCTAATTTTCTATGGAATTATTTAGACATTTTGGACAAAGGGATTATATAATACAGTTGTTGGAGGGAAATGCTCGTTTTTTTGTTTTTTTTTTTAATCTATCACATAAATATCTCCAATATTATATATGAGAAAAATCGCCTGCTTGCTTTAAAATTACTCCAGTGATGACAGCGCTTTGCATCACCGATGAAACTAAAAAATAACACGTAAATGAGCCGTCATAAAAGCTGATAGTCATTTTTAAATCTTATATTGAACTTGTCAATTACACTGACAGTTTGTTATTCTGTCTGGTATTTACATGGTGCAATTGGAATCAAATTGTGGCTTTTAAATTGTCCGAGGTGGACTTTCGATGAATGTTTCCATGTTGTTTTGATAAAACACTGATTTACCATGTTTTGTTGCTCTTGCTGAACATATTTGAAGTGTTGAGGAGATTTTCATAAGAGCTTGAAAGGAACAAATGGAATTAAGACAAGACATGCAAGTAAGATCCAGAGTGCAGATCCAGAAGTTAAGGAGAGATAAAGAAAAGTCAAGAAGTAATGGTTATAACAAAATGTTGTGAGTCCAGTGCTGAGAGAATTTGCAAGAATGATGTAAGTTCTAGTATTTTTTTTAACAGTATAGAGTATAACTTCTAGGTGAACACAGGAGTGGTGATGCAGGTGGAGAAAGAATAACAGTAAGGTATTTACTGTTCTAAGTAAGAATAGTTAGTATTATCTCACGTAAGAGACAGAAGGAACCATCACAGTGTAGGGGAGAGGAAAAAAAGGTGCATGGACACTGGTCTATCAGTATTTCCCAAGAGTTTTAGGTACTGTGACAAAAATAGGAGAAAGGCTGGAAAGGGATCTCATGAGAATGTGTAACACAATCACAGAATCATTTAGGTTGGAAAAGACCTTTAGGATCATGGAGTCCAACTGTTAACCCAGCACTGCCAAGTCTGCCACTCAATCATGTCCGTAAGAACCACATCTAAGCATCTTTTATATACCTCCGGGGATGGTGACTCACCCACTTTCTTGGGCTTGCTTGACAACCCTTTTATAAAGAATTTTTTACTAATGTCCAATCTAAACCTCCCCTGGCACAACTTGAGACCATTTCCTCTTTTCCTATCACTTATTTGGGAGAACAGACTGACCCCCACCTTGATAAAACCTCTTTTCAGGTAGTCGTAGAGAACAATAAGGTTTCTCCTGAGCCTCTTTTTTTTCCAGACTAAACAACCTCAGTTCCCTCAGCCCATTCCTCATAAGACTTGTTCTCTAGACTCTTCACCACCTTACTCACTCTTCTTTGGACACGCTCCAGCACCTCAATGTCCTTCTTGTAGCAAAGGGCCCAAAATTGAACCCAATTCTGAACTCTGGGAGAAAGTGCTAACAGGAGACATTCTCTACTACTGCTCGGGTAGAATTGCAAAGCAGATCTCTTGATTCAGCCTCCAGTATCAATCCTGGTAAATGTCTGTCTAATCCATTTTTAAAGATCTGTGGTGTTGGAGTCTCCACTACTTCCCAAGTGTAATCCATTCTACTCTTGTGGTATCTCACTCTCTAACATCTAACCTGAATTATCCTTGCTGTCATTTAAGTGCATTACTCCTTGTCCACTCCCCTAGGGACACCAAGAATTGTTCTCTTTCTCTGTGCAGCAACCTTTGCCTTTTTGAAAACTTACCGTGGCCCCATACCACTTTTCTCCCAGATAAAAGTGTGGATTTTGAGAAATTACTATCAGTTGCATAAATCTTATTTTCGTAAGCCTGGCTCAGTGATTACTATAGCAAAAGCAAGAACACATTTTCACATACATAAGTAAACTTTCAAAACAATAGCCCTCGTTAGTAACTGTGGTCATCTGGCAACATGTGAGAAACAATGACTTTTTGGTGAAGGAAAAATGGCCCTGCAGGTCTGTTGGCAGCAGGGCCTTTGCCGTTTGCCCTGCCCATTAGTCCAGCTTTGGTACTTTCTCTGTTCTCCACACTGAGAAAATGGAGTGACTATCTCTTGGTGACCTTTCGCGGTGCACGTTTGCACATCCACAGTGGTAAAGCCATCGTGTACTGGAGTGGGAAATGAGACATGCCCCCGCTGTCTGGTCATTCCAGCTGCCAGAAAGGGAGCCGAAAAAATGAAAAGATGAGTCAGATACCAGGTGGAGGTACAGAGGGAGATTTGGGGCGGTGTGGAGTAAAACACAGATGCGAGTGTTCTCATTAGGCTGATATTGAATAACAAGGCTTGCTGGGATTGAGTCCCGCTGCACCGAGTACGTAAGGAAGCACCCTTTTTCATAGTAAGGCCATTCAATATCCCACACAGAATATTCTTCTTGTGTGATACAGCCCTATAACAAATATTCCAGAGGAAATTTTTGTTAAAAAGAAGTTCTCTATGTAGGGAGTTGATGAGTGAAGCTGCTAAAGAATTTCTTAACTCACTTTTAGGAGACAGACAGGTGTTTTTAAACAGCTCAAGTGGAAAAAAAAAAGTGAAACTCTGCCACAGAAGTAAAGCATAGGACTACGCCACAGTTGTAGAATCGGACCTCAAGGGCACAAATGCTTGGCTTCTGTATCAGGCGCGTTGCACAGAGGTGAATGAACTCATTTGGGTGTAGTCACACGGGGCAAGGGGGAGATCTCTTCACTGTGTTAGAGATCACATTTTGCTGATTCAGAAGCTCGTTGGCAAGCCTTCTGCTATTTAGCTGTCTGATTTTTAATCTCGATAATGGGCTGTCGGGGATGGCTGTAAGCGTTGTAAAGAACCTTGAAACTCATGAACTTTTCAGGCAATTGTTCAGTGATCCGAGGAGTATCGAAATGTTTACACGGTAGCATGGGAAAAGAGAGAGACCTCTGGTGCAAGCATAGTGCTGCCAACAGAGCTTCGGTCGATGGACAAAGAAGTACGGACAACCCAGAAATAAGATCTAACAGTTTAGCTCGCCCATCTAGTTTTCTTTTGGCAGAAGAGAGACAGCAAAATCTGATCTCTCCAGGGGGAGATAATAATGCAAACAAAACAATAAATCTTTCTGAAAGTCAGAGTTACCTCAGTTCTCTTGAAAAGGTGAATAAAATAAATCAGACATGTGAGAATAACACTCCTTCTCAGGCTGTTTCTCCTTTGTAAAGGAAGGACAACGTTCACGTTGGCGAAACTGGGAAGAGGAAAGAGACTTTTCCTTGAGACTTACTGTTTAACACACTGGTTTTGAGTAATTTAATGTTTAAAGAAGTTTTGGAGATAAAGTAAGAAAAGGACTGCAACTAAATACTTTTCCTTACTTCTGTATCCTTCTTCCTCCAGTACTGAAAGGCATTACAGGAAATTTGGAAGTTCAAAGTAAAGTTAGATGGCTGAATTATAAAATTATCTACACACAAACGAAACCATATAGGCTATGTAAGCTATAGTGCTATGTAAACTAGCTGGAAGAGTATTTTTAACCCTATGCAAGAGCACAGAATGCTACAAAGAAACTGGTTTTAAAAAGCGGAGTCTGAAAGGGGTACACCATCAGTAGAAATATGGCTTGCTTTCTGGTGGAAAAATGTTAAAATTGACTTTAAATGTGAGAAGAAATAGTTATCCTGAACACAATTTCTGTAATTCTTTCAGTATTCTTCACATTGAAAACAGTTGAGTTGCAACAGCAGAAGCTGGGACATAATTCAGCAAGTGGAAAGGTGAAGTTTGAAACCACTAAGTAGGTCAAAATTTGATGGAAAGCACCACAGGTCTTGGGATTGTATCTTTTAAAGAGGTGGTGTTACATACAAACCTTCCTCTGCTCTACAGCAGCAATAGCATGAAAAATGTGAATTTCATGTTCTCGAGAGCGAAGCCAACCCCAAAAGACCAGTTTGTCTTTAAATTGTGCTGTGGTTTATGGTAATGATCCATTATTATGAATTTGTGTCTTCGTAAGCTGCTGGCTACGATCTCCCATGCAAATGGAGAATTCAAGGTGCCTGCTTCACTAGTGGGGTTTGAGATTGTTTTCCTCAGCATTTCTTTCACCTAATGACAGGGAACTTTCTGCTGATTATGCTAACTTTAATTTTTTTTATTCAGTGTGATGGCTCTTCAGCTTCTTACTCTGAATGTGTTTCTACCCTCTTGGTAGTGTCTGATGAAACCTGCTGCATTTTGGTGTTAGGCAACAGAGATTAACCCGGCATTGCAAATGTCTGAGTCCCCACGATCCTTACTTCTTACTTTCTGTAACAAATATAGTAGATGGGCTACGAAATAATATAGAAGAGAAGTAAGAGGGAAGGAGAATGTGTAAGGCCATTTGTTTTCAGTTTTGAAAAATTGTTTGGTGTGATGGATTGTTTTTCATTTACCAGGTGAATGTTTGATTATGCTTTACTCCCTGGCCCTTTTAATGATAGTGTATTTTAAGGAAAACACGTTAGTCCATTATTAAATGTCATTTCTTCCTGATTTTAACTTTAAAGTGTTGTCACCTTTGGTCTTGCGTGATAGTATGAGACATTAGTATTAGGACTTCACCCAGCAAAGAGAATAAAATAATATTAAAGTCAGTGGTGGCTGAAGATCGTACCCCAGAATGCTGAACAGAAAGTCCTACATTTCAGATAATAACAGAATTGTCAAACGTAAGCAAGGATCTTACAAAGCAAAAGTGACTGAAAACAGGAAGGTTTGTCAGAGTATCAGATCGTCTGGTGACTTTCAGCTTCAAAATGTTATTGTTAAGTAGATAAGGAAGGATTTGTGCCATTTTAGAAAGACTGAACGAGACCTCATCTGAAATACCGCATACAACTTGTACCTCGTGTGCTCCAGAGACATGAATTGAGACTAGAAGTGATGCTAAGGAGAACTACAAGAACGACTGGAAGAATGATGAGTCAGGGTTGTAAGAAGAAGCTGTAAGAGCAGCTTTACTTGGCTTAGAGAAGTTGAGAGCTAAAAAAGTCTGTATTATATGAATGGTGTAGAAGAGGAATGTATTTCCTTACTGTTAAAGGACTAGATTTTACCCCAGAACAAGGGAGTAGAAAATGATCTTGAATAAAACCTGAGTAGAAATTTTAAAAGGGGATTTAATTTTAAGAGATGTGAGATTTTGAAGCAGCTTTTTGGTTGAAGTAATAAGGACAAAACTGTTACTTTCCAAGACACATGTCAATAAATAGGTTAGAAAGTTTATATTCTTTGTATTGGAACTAAGGACTAGCCTCATTAATTCAGAACATCTGTACTTACTTTTTGTCGTTACGAAATACGTGATTGTAAAGATACATCTTGGAATAAAATTTAACAAGGAACGTATTTCAAATTTAGAGTTTTTTTAATTACCCGATTGAACTTGCATTTAATTAAAATATAGCATAGCTTAAGCCTGATTTTTCTTCTTATTTTTCTTCTGCTGTTTTTGACAAGGTTGATATTTTTTTCCTGGTCTTGTAATAGCATAGTTTAGCATCTTGGGGTAGTGTCTGTCAAGGACCTCAAATACCAAAGTTATTTTATAAATTTTTTAAAACAGACACATTTCATCATGAAGCAAAAAAGAATTTCTGTGGTACTGTCGCGGTCCTTACGTGCTTATTTTGTTAAGTAACTCTCAAATGGTTGTGAAGCATGTTTGCAACTAAATAAACCCAGCAATTTTTTTTCTGTATACACTTGAGATAATAGTTGAAGCAATTGAGCAATTGTTTCTGCTTTCTGTGTACTAATCTACTCTGTATGTCCAGCCAGTCTTTGGTGTTTGTCCTTTACAAAAAAACAAAGAGATTTCAGGGGCCGGGCATTTATTTTGTTTGGTGCTAATGGAAGTTTGGATGGTTGTTTGAGTAACCTGGTCACCTCAATAAGAAAGTTTAGTCATCTCTGTCAAATAAAGTGCAAGATAAATTCGTTTTTGCATTGGTAGTAGGAATGCCTTATGTACAGAGCCATCCTACAGATTCCAGGTGCTTTTCATTTCCTTCATGTTTGTAAAAAGAAAATGATCCATTACTCGAGATAGTTAGTTATTCTTTCTTACCAAACTTTAAATTTACCATGGATGTGTCACAGTTAGATCTTACTGTGGTGAGTCTTTGTTAATCAATTAACTGAGTTAACAGGTAAAGTTAATAGGTTTTCTCATAGGAGAGGATTTCCTAAAATTGATAGAATCCAACATACAGATACTTTAGACATTAACACTTCAAAGTTAATTGTTATATACAGGTAAAATTCGTTATATACAGGTATAGGTTGTTACTCTTCGTCTGTGAATATTAAGGATAATTATTTTAGTATGGTTGCCTAGTTTCCTTTTAATTGCCATTTTATATAGTTTAGTTTGAAAGGCCCCTTCTTTATGAGTCACTTTTTCTTCTTTTTTTTTTTTTTTTTTGAGAGGAGTTTTAATGGTTTTCTCTGAGTGTATGTATATGCCCCCTGCATAATACTTTGTATTTTGAAATGCAGCTAGTTGAATGCTGATTCCTCTCTTATATGCAGCATTTTCTAGCTGAGAAGGTGTTAAAGAAGCCCTTTTGAGTCTTCTGAAACTTCCCGTTAGCGCACAAGAAGCAAAATGGAGAAGGTGTGCGAGTATTCCTCCTGTGTTTCCTCCAAAACGAGGGAAGTCCACTGCTAAATTCACATTTGCACTCAGTTGTTCATGTCATAAAGTGTAGTTCAGTTGCAACAATTACCTTACTGACTTTAGAAGGAAAAGGTCACCATTTTATTTTTTTTTTCTGTGATAAAGATAAAAAAAAGAGTAAGTTTTAGACAGAAGTAGGTTTGGTACTTGGGTGCTGGCTCTTTCCAATGGAAAACCTTTCCTTCTCAGAAAGACTGACCTGCATCAGATTATTTGTTTAGTTGGTTTTCAGTGTTTTGTGTTTTTGTGGTTTTTTTTAAGGGCTCCCTTTCACCAATTCAGGTAACGTTTTGGGTTAAGTATGGGGAAAGTTACTACTTTACGTGAATATCAGGATAGTCTAGTATGAAATGGTGGTAGTGATGAACTGCTTCCCTTAGTGCTAGGCTGTTCAGCTCGAAGAGAAGTACAGCCTGAGTACAGTGTTCTTTACTGGCTTCCCTTTGGGTTTGTCTGTACACTTTTTATGTCACAAGTGCCATGGAGTGAAGTTTTGTGTTTCCCGTGGGCCTTTCTTTAATTATATGTCAAAACTTGAAACTTCAGAAGCAGAGAGGAAGGGCAAGGAACTTCAGCAGAGAACTTTCTTTAAAAGTCTGTTCTTTTATTATCAATCCTTCTCCACTGAGTATTTTCCTGTGTATAATGGGATTTATTTTATTTTTTTTTAGTGCAACTGTTTAATTAAAAATAAACTGTTAAATCTCTTTCCTTATCTGTGATTCAACTCCTTTATCTTGGTCTAGAGATACTATGTGTTGATGTGCTGCTTTCTCTGAGATGAGCTGAGTTTCTCCTGCCTGTATCCTAATGCTTTATCTCTTTAAGTTATAGACTGTCTTGTATGCAACCCGCCAGCCAGTGTCACAACTGTTCATTTCTGAAGAGGAACAGCTTATATTGTTGATTATTTAATGAGACCTTCATGGTGCTTGGTGGTATGCCTCGCTGACACCCAGCTACCCGAATATCTTTGACCTTTAGAGATGAAAGTCCAAAAAATACAACTCTTATAGGGAGACTTGTAGGAAAGAATTAAGTTAGGTTGCTCGTTTCTCAAATGAAGTAATTTTTTTCCAATATTTGCTTTTTTTTCTCTGCTACGAGGGTGGAGTGTATGTCTAGGAATTAACCTTAATAACTGAACACTGTGAAAAAAATGTTTATTTTAGTAAGGCATTAAATGAACAAAGACAGCTGACCTGATGTGCTGAAGCCATGTGAGCTCATTTCTTGAGAGCAACATAGAAAGAAACGTGCGGAGGTGGAGAGGACAGTTGATAGATGAAACCATTGAGAATTGAACTATTATTGAAATTGTAGAAAGAGACATAATAAAACATCATCTGAGAGCTGATGCCTTTTGTAGTAGCAGTGATGCCTTTAACCCAAGCCGAAGCAGCAGCTTACTTGGATTTTGTCTTGAACCTGTGGAGAAAGCAAAGCCCGAGCTGAACTGTACGCTGATTTTGTCAGCTGCCTTACAACACAGAAGAGAGTTTAAGGACAGAAAAAAATGAAGTGCTATATTTTCATCAGAGCTTTTGGAAGGTCTTCTGGAAAGAGCAAACCTGAATTAGAGAAGAATCTTATCTGCAGGATACTTCCCATCTGATTGATAAATAATGTATAGACTTACACATGAAGAAATCTAGTCTTCAGTCGATATTTTGCTGTAATTGCACAGCCTAATGGGGTCATTCTCCGAATAGTCCCGTTGTCTGCTGGCGCAGCATGGGCTCGGGTGAGATGACAGGAAAAATCTTGGGTCTGTGCACCACAGAAAGACTCCGTCAGATGTTTCCATCCTGTCTGCTGGAACCGATTTTTTGCAGACTTGGATTTTAGCATTTTAGTAGCGGCTTCCAAAGGCCGGGTATCTAATGTGGTGGCTAGGAGGGTGGTCTGGTTTTGTAGCTGCCTGACGCAGTATCTGACTTCCTGACTGGTATCTTGAAAGCGAGAGAGAATTGCTTTGTTGAATAGCTCTGTGCCGGCAGGGTTATGCTGTGAGAATTAAGAAATCTTCATGAGGTTCAGGCCTTTTGTTAGGGCTAGTAGTATGTCTGCTGAAATCAGTGGGAGATATTTGTGAGTGAGAACTGGAATAGGAGACACCCGGGCATGCTAAATGCATACTTAGGCATCTAGCTGCATGCTTGTTACATTGAACATCAAATATGTAAAGGCACATGTAGTTATTTTCTTTGTTGCTCAATCATTCATAATAGGAGGGGGAGGGAAAAAAGCCAGAACTTTTTCTCCTTCCTATCCAGGTGTTTACTCCTCCTTCCTTTCCTGCTTCCCTCCGTTTTTGTGGTAGATTCCCCTCACCAACCTTTCTTTGGTTTTGTGGTGGTTTTTTTTTTTATGATGTGGGAATAAAGGGGTTAATAAATAGGAATGTAGGTATTCAGCCTAAAGAAGATGAAAGCTTTGAGACAGAAAACATATAAAGAAACAGCTTTCAAAACTTTTTTCTTACATTGTTTGTAATTTAAAAAAAAAAAATCTTATTTTCACTACTGAATTCCAGACGTTTTGTACAAAGTGGATTTTAAAAGTTTTTCAGTTCTTTTCAGAATACATTATTGTTTATGAACAGAAGTAAGAATTTTTGTAATGTCATAATTAAAAATAGGCGTTGTGTTATCAGCGTGCTAATTACTTATATATTTTAATACATGCAGATTACATTCACATTTACAGATTATACTCTTACATCTTCCAAGTAATTAATAACTAATTTCAGACTATTAATCACTTTAATATACAGAATACTTCCATAGATATTAAGGTGCCATTTATATCTTAGGTGGACCTATTCAAGTTTGGATGTCCTCCTAAATTTTAATGTTACACTCTGTGGTTAGTTGGTTTTTGTTGTTTGTTTGTTGGTTGGTTTGGTTGGTTTTTTTGTTTGGTTTTTTTTTGTTACTAGGTAGCTTTTCCTATATATTACTTTTATGAACTTCTCAGAGTTTGAGTCTGAATACATCACAGAGCTTGCATCAGTCTTTACTCCCAGGAAGATGGATTTGTCTTTTCAAATCTACTTTGTAGATTATAGAGCTGCTATGTCAAGAATTATGTTGATTTTGGCCAGCAAGATTAATGTGAATTTTAATTAGTTCACTTCAGGAGATTTATAAAACTTTTGATTAGTGTATGCAAGGC
Source organism: Baryphthengus martii (assembly GCA_013396935.1). Lineage (NCBI taxonomy): Eukaryota > Metazoa > Chordata > Aves > Coraciiformes > Momotidae > Baryphthengus > Baryphthengus martii. The sequence continues at coordinate 189 of VWZK01023660.1, read as the reverse complement.
AGATAATCTAGAGCTTGAGCCTGAATGTTAGATTTTAGTTTGATGTTGTAGCTCCAGCAGTTTGATTGTTTGGATGCTTTATGTTTATCCCTGTGTATGGAGCATTTTTAAAAATTAAATTTCTAATAGAGTAAAAATGTTTAACAAGCAAAGGTGAGCTTTAAGGTGGAAGATTGGGGTAAAGACTCT
>VWZK01023653.1:0-23340 GCA_013396935.1 Baryphthengus martii | reverse complement strand
GCAGGGGGATTGGAACTGGATGATCTTTAGTATCCCTTCTAACTCAAGTCATACTGTGATTCTATGAAGTACAAAGTCCTCCATCTGGGGAGGAACAACCCCATGCCCAAGTATATGCTGGGGGCCACCCAGCACCACCCCACTGAGAAACAGCTTTGCAGAAAAGGGCCTAGGGTGTCCTGGTGGACACCAACCTGACCCAGCAATGTGGCCTTGTAGCAAGGAAGGCTAATGGTATCCTGGGATTCATTATGCAAAGTATTGCCAGTGAGTTGGAAGAAGTGATCCTTCCTCTCCGCTCAGCACTGGTGAGGCCGTATCTGGAGTTTGGCATCCAGTTCTCAGCTTCCCAGTTCAAGAGTGACATGGGCATACTGGAGGGAGTCCAGTGAGTGCCACAAAGTTGATGAAGGACCGGAGCATCTTTCCGATGAGGAAAGGCTGAAAGAGCTGGTACTGTTCAGCTGGGAGAAGAGAAGGCTCGGGGGGATCTTATCAAGTTGCCCAGAGAGGGTGGGGAGTATTCATACTCATGGATACTCAAAAGCTGTCTGTACATGGTCCTGGGCAACATGTTCTAAGTGACCCTGAGGAGAGATGACCTCCAGAGATGCCGTCCAACCTGAACCATTCTGTCATTCTGTGTTTGAGCTGCCCGAGTTTCTCCCACAGACAGGGATTTTGTACAGGACAGCACAGGCCTGGAGGCCTGCTCATGTCAGCTCTGCTGTGGATCCCTTAACTCCTCAATCTACAATGGTCTTCTGGTCAGGATCATTACAATTTAAAACTGCTGGATTCACAGACAGTGGTTTTTATAGCTTGGCAATTCTTAAACAAATGTGATTGGTTGTGATAGTAGATTTTTACCCAAACATAGACCTTGTAGAATTCATAGCTTTTTATATTCACCTTGTGAAGTATGAAGATGTGTACTGAGTACATGTATAGCCTCCAGCAAAGCAGGATGCCTTTTTCTAATTGAACCTCTACATTCCTGAAGAATACCTAATTTATAAGATTGTGAAACTCATTATGATTAAACTGTTATATATTGTTGTTGGTTTGGTGTTTACCCCTCCTCAGAGGAAAGGAATATTGAATAGGGAGAAAAGGTTTTGTTCCTGTAAAATTACTATTAATCCATCACGATTTTCCACTTATTGTAGTTTTCGCAGTGATCAGAGGAAGAGTGTATAATTTTTTCTTTTTTTTTTTCCAAGGAAAATGCAGTGAAAATTATTATTTGGATTACGTTAACAAGAGAAAGAAGCAGTAAAAGTGTTTGTTTTTTTCTGAATATGAATATAAACAGATCTGGGGGAGTTCCCTGCCCCAGAAAAAGAGCAAATTTGGTCAGTGATCCCCTCAGCAAGAACATGTTAAGAACGTCATTGTTCTGTCCTGTAGAAGAGAAAAGTTTTGAGATTTGGCATTGCCTTCCCTCTGTGTCCTCTGTGTGTGTCTGTCCAACAGTTAAAACTGTCAAGTTCCATCTTGGCTTTTGCACATTGCAATGGCTTGGTCTTTCCTTAATTTAGCCAGCAGGTATTCAGACAAGGTATTTATGAAGGAAACTGAGCATCAAAATTACAATTATTGTTGCCTCATCTAATTTTTCAATACCTCTTTTCTTTCTCAGAATGCATTGCTAAAGCTTAAGAATTTCCACCTGTACTTCTTGAGGGTTTTTTTTTTCCAATTCCACATGAAAGAATGAATACTCCGTTTTCTTACTGTTTTGCAACAGAGTGGGAATTGCCTTTCATCGCTTTCCTTGCTCTGCAAACTTTTGCAAAGCAAGAGCTGCTTTGTTAACAGGCCTTATGGATCACTTGAATTTCGGAACTCTAGTTTATCGCAGCTCTACCAGCAAAACACGTGCAGTTTCAAAACCTGACTTGGGAAATCAGTGGTGAAACAGCGCTGCAAACAAAAGGCTAGTACCTTATCCAATGAGTGTTTCAGTGGTGTTCAGTATTGCCTGTTGGTTGTATAGAGTTAGCTAAAAAAAAAAATAAAGCCGTCCTAATACTCCAAGGGTAAATCACTATAAAAATGACTAAGGGATTGCTAGAATGAAATGCTATATGTAAGTCTACCTGCAGGGAAGCTTTACTTTATGGAGTCATTTAGACAGTGACAGCCTAGGAGATGGGCAAAGCCAGTCTTGAATTTTGCAGTGTTTTCAAAGTAATAAAATCAGGCTCAGGAGTTTTCTGAAGGTCAGTTATTCTAGTCTTACTGCTTCTGCATATCTGAGTTAAAAATGAGTATGTATGGCCTAGAAACAAGCATTTTAGGCTTTTATTTACAATGTTCAAGGGTTTTCTGACATTTAAAAGATGAAAATGATTTGTAGTGCTCTATAGATAAAGTACACTAGGTACCTGATGTTTTCTAGACAAATTTTATTTGTACTCTAATGGCATTACACCTATAAAAAGGCAGAATTATTTATATTAACAGCAGAGCAGTACCACACATTTCTTTCTAACAGTATGTTAGCCAATGTCTCAGAGACTTAAAAAAAAAGTTATGCGTATGCTCTACAAATTTCCTTATACATTTCTCTATATATGATCTTTTTGTGGACATTTTAGAGCAAGGATAAATTCACTTAATAACTCTTTATGCCTTCATTTTAAAAATCTTGGCAATTTGTCTCTTGAATAATTGCGGTATTGTTGATTACTTACAAAAAAACATTTACAACCCTGCAGTGTAAATAGATTGGTAGGAAAAAAATTTATATACTAAATAAATTATTTTTTCAATCTCCCAATCTGTGACAAATGACTTTGCTTTAAAAACAAACAAGAAATACAAACAGCAGAACGCTATAAAATCAGTAGTGGTTTTTTTTCCTAGAATGAGTCATTATAAATAGAGCTCCAGTGCCATGCTTACAGCTCAGGAAGTTGATTTTTTTTCAGCACGCTTCCTATACCACAAGTGACAATAAAAGATAGTGAGCTCTACACAATCAACCATGTGCATTGAACCAATACTTACGATGTGATAATTTAAAGAGAAATACTTTCCGTGGAAGTTGAAGGCATTATTTTAGATGCTTATGAAAGGATTTATATTTTCTATGGAAACTTCCCAAATAACACTAATACAACATTTATCATCTACAGGATTTCTTTATATAAGCCACATTTCTAAAACAACCTTTAATTGCAGTTTTACAACTCCAGTTAGCACAGGAGTTTCACTCTGGTCCGGAGTCTATGATTCAAAAATCTTTTCCATTTATTGAGTCAGCAGGTTCAGGAAGTTATAGTCACGTATCTCAGGTGGGGTTCCGAGTAGATTCCAAGACACAATTTAAACGGGAAAAGGTGTGAATGTGTCTTTCTGTTATATGGCTTGGCTTGGCTTGGCAGGGAAGGAAAACTGTGTAAGCAGTTGGAATGCTGGACGTGATGAACGGATTCAGAACATTGTGCAAATTTAAACAATTTGCCACAAGTTGTAAATTAATCTTGAGAGAACTTTGGGATATTTTGGATAGGTGTGCTGCTTGGAATAATAACATCCATATATTACTACTTAGAATCGCGTAATGGCCAGCAAAAATTGAATGGCTGCAAAATCATCGAGAAATGGATGCTCTGGAGAAATACTTTTGAAATTGCTTCACAGGACTTGTTATTGTCTTCTTCTGTTTGCCTTTCATTCATCAAAGTGTGGCCTTTGTCAACAACCTTTTTATCAAATGATAGGAAGTTACTGTTCCAGTAGGACGGGCAAGATGCAATGTAAGTCTCTGAGGCAATCCTGTTTAGAGTGTAGTACCATTCTTGAAGTCTCGCTGAATACTTTTGGTGATCTTCAGTTGATAGTGCAGGCAAAGGTTCAGAAGCAATAGACTGTACTGAGGCAGAGTAGAACTCCATCTTTTCCAGTATCCTGCTTGCAACAGTGGTCATTAGCAGGTTCATAATAAAGAAATTAAGCAGAGGCAAATGTATTTCTTTTTGAGTAATCTGTCATATTCTAGTGCTGCATGTCTCAGATGCTCCCAGATGTCATATGTCTGTATTCAATAGTCCCATATGAGTTTTACCTGTCTATCTTGAACCTGTGCTAATGGTCAGCTTCTGATACATGATCTGCCATGGAGTTCCACATCTGAACTATATATTGTCTTCCCTTTGTTTTGGACCATGTATCTGTTACTAGTTTGGTGACTCTGATATCTGGGTTGGAAAACACGATGAACACCACATTCATATTCAACCTCTCTGCTCATAATTTTGTATTCCTTTGTCATTTCTCTCTCAGTGATCTCTCTTGTAGCCTCCAGAAGCCTCATCTATTCAGTTCTTCTTCATGTGAACTGTTCATAGCTTTCCCCATCACTGCTGACCTTTACCCTCTGAGAGAAACAGACTGGAAATACGCATAATATGTGTATTATGTGTGGTTCTACACAGTGATACAATGAAATTTTCTCTTCTTTTTCCTATTCTTTTTCTAATAACTTACAACATTCCACATTTTTACCTCTACTGAACTTCTTGTCGTTTGACTACATATTATATCTCAGAGAGCTCTCTCGCCCTATATTTCGGAAGCTTTGAGCACATCATTACACAGACAAAACTGAGATTGTGTTTGTTTCAGTGTGCCTCATTTTAAATTTATCTACACTGAATCTTGGGTTTCTGGTTTTGCCCAGTTAGTATCACGAATGTCATTCCTGCAGTTCTTTGCTATCAGCTTTTGTCTTCTTTATGGTGATTGATTTGTATTGCTAACAACCATTGCTACCTCTCTGATAATTCGGTGTCAATTATAAACATTATACAGAGCACACCTCATGGTGATTCCACTGGTGACTTTCCTGTGTCATGGAAAATTATGCTTTGCTGTGTGGCTTTTATCTTTCAACTGCTGTTCAGTCTTTGTGAAGGCTTGTTTTTCCTTGGCCATTTAGCTTCTTCAAGAATTACTGATGATAAATCATGTTGAAAACTCCTTGGAAATCCAAGTAGACTATAACAAGCAGATTGCCCTTATTCATGTACTGACTTTTCCAAGGAACTCCATCAGATCTTTGATATTTTTGAAGCGTCTTATAAAAAACGTGTTGACTCTTTCTCAATGTATCATACTTGTCCACTAAATTCTGCTCCTTAACTATAGTTTCTAACAATTTTCTTGGTGCAAGTATTGGTGTCAATGGTCAGTAGTTCCATAGAACTCCTTGGGAGAAGGAGTTAAACAAAGAGGAGTTGTGTCAGCCATCTTCCAGCCTTCTGGTACTTGAAAGGAATCGAGGGAGAAGCTTTATGTCACAGCAGTAGCTCATTATTTTAAGCTCATATTTTTCCAAGAGAGTCAGATGATTATATAAATAGGAAGTTTTCAACTCCTATCATTCTACTCTTCTATCAATTTAGTGATTATTTTTTTTCCTTTTTATCCTTTTTACTCCTTGTTGTATTGTACACATGCCTGTGTTACAAACTCTTCAAAGTAACAAAAGTGCAACTTTATTTCTAATGTGTTACACGGAAAACAAGAAAAATTTTAAAAGTGGAAAAGAGCTGAATGCAAGCAAAAATACCTAAACTCGTAATCCTAATAACCAAAAGAAATTTCAGCATGGAAATCAGCAGACCAAGGCATATGTCCTGGACATATAAAGCAAAAAATTCTCCAGCAATTTGGGTGTCCCTAATTTGAAACTTGTCCCAGTAAACAACAGTTTATAGTTGGTCCCAATAAACAACAGCATCTTATGGGCAGTAGTAAGTAAGCTTTCAAATCACAGCTGTCATATCCACCACTCTAAGAGACCTCACACGAAAAAGGTCACCATTTAAGGTCATATGCTGAACATACAACCTCTCCTGTCTAACTCCTATCTTTTCACCACCTTTTTGCAAGCTTACCCTATTTCCCTTCTTTGCTACTTAATTGTTTTCTGTTTAATGGGTTTTGATATATTCAGTCAAATCTATTGTCAACTGTGACCAGAAGTAAGAACTACGTACGCTGTGATAAATAACCTGACACAGATCCAATTTTGATGAAAAGGCTAGTAGTGGCTACCTCTCGAAAGCAGCAGGATTACAAACAGCAGTGAGCATCACAGACACAAAGGGCATTTTACTTCTCTCTCTATTTTGATTTCTGCACTTTCCTAAGCATTTGTCTTGAAAGCAGCAGGATCATTTTTCTGCACAAATCCAGCTCTTCTCACCTTACTTCTTTGTCTCAAAAAGGATGGTTGTTTTCATCTTTAGCTCTAATACACCGCCAGACTGTTTTTCCCTCTGCAATTTTTCTGAAATGGTGAGGGAAAGAAAACAAAAGACGTTGTGAAAATAAAGACCAAAATACTTTGTATTCCAAGCTTTAACTGTTTTTTCCCCATTTTTCACTGTACCTCTAACAAGACCGAGCCAGCTGAGACCTGTATTCAGAAACCTGAATCTTGTTTAAGAGCTCAGTGTTGTTCAGAGACAAAGTTGTATTTGCATCTCTGTGTGACACTCTGCGCCCAAATGTTCTATCCAAGTCTACACAGTTCCTCGCACTTGTTTTTATTCTGGGCAGCCTTCCCACTTCATTGTTAAGAAACAAACATTTAGAGGCCAGCTGGCTTTAGTAGATGCTGCTGGTTTAGATTTGACTTGGACACCCATTTAGAACAGCAATTATGAAAATAGGAAACAATATTCTAGGAAGAAAATGTGCCCTTGGGGTGGCCTGGATTTCACATCTTGAAGCATACTCTGATAGTAAATCTAATAAATAAGTAGCAAAGTAGACTAGGACTTCAGTCTGACAGCTCTCTGTTTCTAGAATGTGAGTGCAGGATTGAGAGAGACTATTTCTAGGAAAGGGCGTGTTTTACAGGTGTTAAAGGTGTATTTTGACTGGTGAGAGCAGTCAGCCTTTACTATATATATCCTTCATATTCTTCATATGCCAGCTCAGTGTGGGACCACCGTTTTGTACGTGTAGAAAGATTTCTCAATGAACTCACAACTTAATTAGGGAAAGATAAGCCAGAATCATCGATATAACACAGAAACAGGAAGGGAGGGAGAATGAAAGAAACCGCAGCAAGAGCATATTTATTTGTTCTACTTACAAATTTAAAAGGTACAGTTCTGGTTTGAACCAGGTACACTTAGTTTTATCTAATACTCACTAGTTTTTGCTCTGGAAAATAGTGTGAACACCAATTTTGTATTCACTTTTCTAAGTCAGTTATAGTTCTCTTTATAACAATAATACAGCTGCTTGGTTGCCCTTTTCCCAGTTAGAGTTCTTCTGTTCGTAGTTGTACATAAGCCATTACTGTTTTTCTCTGTTGCTGCTACAGTCCAAGTATGTCCTCCTTGAGACAGGGAGATCAGAACTGCATTCAGTATCGCACGATGTGACCACATTATGGGTTTATAGTCCTAGTTTATTCTTGTTTATGCTTCATTTCTTTCCTAATAATTGGTATGAGTCTGTTTTGTTTTGTTTTTTCTCAAATAGTACAAATACAGGAAGTACAAGCAAGAAATTTCTGCCACAGGTTTTTTGGATTCTTTTGTCAATAAAAAGCATTCATGTACTTGGAGCATCTGATACCATTTTTTTTTTTTCTTAAAGAGTTACGTAGGAACTGGAATTCTGTCATCAAGAAAAATGAGTGGGTTTTGTGTTTTTTTTTCCAAAGTTAGAAAAATAAAGGATATAGGGTAACTTCCTAAGAAAGAGAAATTTCAGAACATCCATTTCATTCTAGAATCTTTCATCCATCTTCCTGCATAGTCACTAAGGTGAACTGGACACTAACGTGGAGCTTAGACCAGGCAAGCTTTCAGAGCATGAAAAGGATAGAAAGATTAGCTTACATTCGAAAACTCCATCAAAATTGGCTTGTTCTGGTAAAGCATTTCCCTTTCAACATTCTTTATTTTTCAAAAGAAAATACTTGCAGGGAAAATACTACACAAATTACTTTTTTTACTGAGCACTGTAAAAGTAAGTACGTTTTGCAAGTGAAGTAAGTTTGCTAAGTGAAACCTCCCAGTGAAGGGTAATGTAGAGTAGAATAGGAGAGTTGAGTTTGAAGGGATTTACAGTGATAATCTACTCCAGCTGCCTAAGTTGAGATGAGTTGTGTTAAGTTGAAAGAGATTTATAGTGATCTAGTCCAACTGCCTGACCAATTCCGGGCTGACCAAAAGCTAAAGCACATTGTTAAGGGCATTGACCGAATGTCCCTCAAACACTGGCAGATATGGGGCATCTACTACCTCCCTAGGAAGCCTACTCCATTTCTTTACATTTCTCTGTAAAGAAATGCTTCCTAATGTCAAGTCTGAATCTCCCCTGATGCAACTTTGCAACTTACCCTGTGGCAGGATGAGTGGGAATCAGGAGAAAGAAGGGAACAAAAATATGCCTTCTTGTCTATATAGCACCTGGCACTGAGGACATTTCCAGGGAACAGAGAAACGTATTGCAATTAATAAATTCCTTAGGAACAGGCTGCCCAGGGAGGTGGTGGAGTCACCGTCCCTGGAGGTGTTTAAAAAACAAGTAGATACAGCACCTGAGGCTATGGTCTAGTGGTTAGGGATGCTGGGATGAAGGTTGAACTAGATGATCCTAGAGGTCCTTTCCAACCATAGTGGTTCTATGATTCTAATACCACTGTTCCTGCTACTTACTCACGGTGTGCCCACTGAAGCCTTTGGTTTTCTCCCTCATCTGCAACATTTCCTGTATAAAGTACATAAAAATGACTGTCCCCCATAGCTAGTGGTTTAGAATCTCTGATGGAAGGTGAAACTGAAGAAGACAGGATTGGTATTATTAGCAGTAATGTTGCAATTAGTTCAGTATCGTTGCTCTGAAAAAGAGCTTTAAATTGTTCTTGTAGCAGGAGTTGCACTTGCATACCAATACAATGAAGGGCAACAATTCTGCTCTGTGGCAATTGTGTGCATTTTATCAGATGCACAGAGGAAACACAATAAATGTGATCTATATGCTGTTTGGGGAAAATGCTCGCTTTCTCAAACACCAGGTGATTACCAAAATGTCACCTACTAGAACTATTTTTCTAAATTTTTTGCAAAGACTTTTAGCAGAAGTTAACCATGTTCTGCGACTCATTACTCTGAGGTGATCGTTACCAAACAATGAAGAAAATGGCTAATTGATGCTAAAATAAAAATGCAGTTTTGATTCTCATTTATTTGTACCTGCACGTAACTTTGTAAATCCCGTTACAGAATAAACTTACAGTATGCTAGTTGTTAACTATGGTGAGTTTTTTCATGTTAAGGTTATACACGACTCTTACTCTACAGATCTTGCATGTATGAATATTGTTTAATTTAATCAAGTATGTATGACAAATTTTTGCCAAGTACCAAGTCAGACAGAATAGTTAATGAGTGGAAATGTTTTTCTTTATACTGCATCTTGATAAATACTCTTTCTAATGCAGATCATCAGTTTAGCTGCTATTAATGATGGGAGTCTGTAAGGACAACTGCACTACCAAAGCCTGTTGAAAACTGTAAATATTTTTGGTAGTTGTTAATCTAACTGGCAAAGATGAAGTAAGGAAAAAAAAAAATCCACAAAAAAACCCTACATATCTCCTGGGGCATTCCAACCTGATCTTCTACTGCAGCCTTCTGCCCAAACAGTATCACTGCATGGAAATGTTAAATGCTTATGTGTTTTGCTGGATTATAATATCAAAGTTAGCAGATCTTCTTACTTGACTGGCAATACTTGAGGACAATTCAGAAATCAATGTGGTTTTGTAATCTAGTTCAGCTGGTAACAAGCATACAGGGAACTATTGGAAGTACATGAAATTTGCTGTGTGGAATTGAGTGAATTATTTAAATTTAAAAAAAAAATAAAAATAAAAAGTCCTGAATTGCTGGAAAACATCTCTAATGCCGTGCGATAGGTCTTTCTACAAGGTGCTCGATGATGTTTGCTTTCCCTGTTAGTAACGCAGCGTTAGCCTTCTATCTCCATCCTTAATGCTGACTTGGAGTTCTTTCTCTTTGGAAGTCATCAGTAATCACAGCCCAGGTAGGCACATACGAGCTTATTTCAGGCTACCAATAAGCAATCTGAGTGCGATAATACAGAGTTCAGCATGAGCTTCACAAACCCTCCCAGCTCTGCTGGGTAGTTAATGGGTGACTGAGGTTCGAACTTTCATAGGGATCAAAGGTTGAAAGGTTTTTACTCTGTACAGATAATTATTTGCCGGCTCTAGAAAAAGTCTCTGCAACTTTTTGTTTCTAGGTCTGTGATAGAAGAGGGAAACCCTGTAATTGTAAAGGGGGTGGTTTGTTAATACTCAAATATGTATCAGTAGTTTACATAGGCCATAGTAGAAGCTGCTAATTGGCTTATTCTGAGTATCTCATCTACCTCCATATGCTTGGGCTATGAGTCATTGATTCTAACTCTCCTGGGCCCCGGCCAGCCTTGCATTCCTACATGTGATGAGTTGTCAGCGAGTCTTTGCTAGCCAAGGTCGAGACCAAATTCACATGACAGTTTCCAAAAGCGTCATAACATGTGCTGGGTTTGAAAATCGGCCATCTCAGCAGTGACAAATGAGAGCCCATCACTTTTCCTGGCTGAACTGTCTTCTGTCAGACCTTATACTTCATTTTGTGGTCAAGCACTTTTCCATCTATGTGGAACAATCTGCTGCTGAAATACATGTAATCAGCTGTCGAGTGAACTCTGTGAAGAAAATAAATATCATCACAGTTAAGTCACAAGACAGCAGTTTGCTTGGATTCTGTCATCCTGTCAAACAAGCGTAATGAATGCAGCCATTCTGTCACTTAGCGTCCGTGAAACAGATTGAGGTATTATACTATAAATATAGGACAAAACCGGAGAGATTTTCCCCTTTCTGGCATGGATATTAATGAAGGTCGTTCTGGGGGTAATGTGTGAATCTGACAAGGACTACCCAGAAAGACCTTTTTTTAATTAATTGTATGGAGCGTAAAGAAACAGTGTAGTATATATATCTTCAGGTTAGCAACTTACATAACATTGTACCTAAATACAATATGGTTCACTCAAATTCTTTTTTTTTTTTCCCCTCATGTATTTAAAATACTAGTTAATCAGAGTTGCCAGTATGATTTTGAATGGATTAGAGGAAGTCTTAGCTTAAGCTTGTCAAGCATGTTATGTCATGACACTACCATCAATATGCAGAGTGGATCAGCGGTTCATTCATCAAAGAATGGTATCTATGTTGAAATGATAAATAAAAACCAACTGAGAAGTTATTTGATTTCTAAAATTTGAAACATTTAAGAAAATTTTGCATACAATTTCTGGAAATAATTTTGGAATCTGAGCATTTTGAAGCAGACTTTGAAAGCTGAGTTGCATTTTACTGAAAAATTGAAAATGAAATAAGAAGTTCATTGGAATTTAAAGAAAGAAATAAAACAGAACTTCCCTGGAAATCAGTTTCAAGTTTTGAGAAACCGTGTTTAGTTACAAACAAGTCGCATGAAGGATATTACATCATCATACCACACAAAGACAAGTTGTACACATCCCCGTTAAAGAAAGCCTAAGGTATTTTCTAGTTTCATCGGAAGCTGGAATCATATTTCTGCGATTAGCTCTAATAACAGTATCACAATCTGAAGACATTTTTTTACTTTATTTTTGAATGCTAACCACATCAATGAAGCAGTCATGACTGAAATAGTTTCAGAGAGTAGAATTATTAAATAATGTATTCAGAATATGACTAATAAGCAGAATTTTCAAAAATAAATCTAAGATATTTCTCTGTCTTTAAATAAGCTTAGTTGTAAAAATGTGAAATAATGAAAATACGAATGTCTAAAAGGAATTCTGTGGGACAAGATCAACTGCATTAGTATTAGGGAGAGAGATACTTAAATAATTTTAAAATAAGTGACCTAAACAAAAAGCTGCAAAATGCTCCTCTGGTTTGGTACAGGTAAGCCTGAGCATTAGGATTATGTTTTCCAGTGGAGAACTAAAAGCACATGCTGTAACTATGAGTAACTGATACATTTTCTTATTAGTTTAGCTAAAGCTTTGCTGGCGGGATCAAGAAAGTTTCATTAGGCATTTTAATTAACTCAGGATTCAGAAGGATTTGAGGATTTTCTGCATTAGTCTACCTCCCTGTTCCTGTAGAAACAGCATCTTTTATCATGCTCATTCTGTAAAAAGAAAGATTTAATCCCCGTAGAATTTTTGTCTTTGCTTACCCTGAGTATTACCATGTTCTGTAGGATTATATGACTCCACTTTCAGAAACGTGTTGAAAGCTGGAAAGAAAATTAAGGCACTTCACTGCTTATTTGGATAGTTTTACTGCAACAATTATATATTAGTAATATTTATACAGTAGCACCTGAAGACACTCTTTCTGAAATTGGTACCTCACTGTGCTAAGCACGATACTAACATACAAAAGATGATTCTTCCCCGTCGGAACCTGCAATCTCAACACGTAAGATTGACAGTGGCTAAAAGAAATCAAGAATTAATTCACCAGATTTCACAGGTGGAAAAGTGTCGTACGGAGAGGTTTAAGTCTGTCAGCTTTTGTTTCTTGCTTTGTTGTTGTTTTTTTCTTCCTGACAAAGTTTTGTCAAGATGATTTAAGGTAAAAATTTAAGATAGCTTAACCAATAACCAGTCTCAAATCTCTGTGGAAAATAACTCACTTATTTCAGCTTAGTGGAAACCATTTGAGAACAGATTTACCTAAACCCAAATAAGTCACTCTCATTCCTAAAGCAGAAGGTCCGCACAACTTTTTAAAATCCATTTTAATTATACAATTCCCATGAATGCCTGCCTTAAATAAATGTAAGTAGTCTCTTAAATAATCTGGAGGCACAACTGTGACTCTGACCTGGGAAGGCCTGTTACTGGGTTTATTGTGTTGGTCAGGAAGTTGCCCTTTTGTTTATATCTCCCCACTTCAGGATCAAGATAACTTTTAAAATTTCAATCCAAATCTCTTCAACTGAAACAACGTGTCAAAAAAGACTGCCCAGTACACTAGTCTGTCCCTTGCTTAGCATCTGATGTGACAACTTTCCAGATTCACATCTGAAAAGCCAATTAATTTATTTCAACTTTTCACTAGATTTATAGGGGTGAACTCAACGGGATAGATTTCAGTAGAACTGCTGGCATTGTAAATGCTCACGCAACTTAAGCATGAGTAAAGATGTGCTTGAAGTTTGGTGTAAAACTTGGAACTGAGGACAACTTACAGTTTGTTTTTTTTTTTCTAAAGAGGATTGCCAATATTTTAATTCAAAGCTTTTTCTTCAATCCAGGCAGAAAAAACAACCCCCAAACCCCAACTAACTAAACAAAACAAAGCCAGCACCAACAAAATACATCTGAGGGATTAGAAATATCCAAGAAATTGTGTGCATTTATTTGATTTTAGGACAGATTAAGTTGTACACCTGCAGTTGTCTTTTTCTTTAAATAAGGGACCGGCATTGTTGTGAGAGCCCCCGGACTGCGGGAAGCATTGGAGCAAGTCTGCAAATACTACAGTCCAAATGAGGAAGTGGGCCGTGGAAAAAAAAAAAAGCCTTTAAAATCAAATTAATGCAAAATGCGTTTGATGTTGAGCCAAGGCAAAAATGACCTATTTTCTCAACTAGAAGTTAACAAACATCATTAAAAGCAAGATCTTCATCAAAAGATTTTAATTGTACATTGTACATAATCTGTGCTTTCTATCAGAGAAAAAATTAAGGAATGAGTTCTAATGCTGCTGACCAAATATTCATTATCTTGGCAACAGTGTAACAAGTTGAACTTGTATCAGCTATTAATTAGAAATGTGACAGCTGATTGGAGGATTAGTTTGTGTGAGATATGACCAAGATTTTGTAAGTGACTGCTGCTTTTACACATCTCCAGAGAGAAGCAGGACCTCTCTTCAGTGTCTCTCTCTTCAGGATGTTCTCTGATACTCTCAAGACTTACTCCGTTTGAATAAGCACTAGATATTTTTTAGATCTAGGTTGATACGTACAATCAAAAAAGTGAGACTTACAGATAGAGGCATTTTGTGTTTTTCATCTAGTTGTGTGGAGTTCGGACCTTGCACTAAAATTTGATTGCAAGTATCGGTGAAAGTTACTGTTGTCGCTGTCTTGGGAAGAACATCTCGGATCTTCTTGTAGATGTCATCAGTAGCTGCACACACAGGAAACTGCAGAGATTTTAAAAACATTTTAGTTTATAATTTGGACAAAAATACAAGACAGTTCCTTATTGTAGATCTTGCCATGCTTTACAAATGTGATACACTATCCTAAGATGACTGAATTACAAGAGGGGTTCATAGTACAGTCTAAAGAGATTTTGTTAAATTACCAAAAAGGAAACTGCTCTGACTTTAGTAAACTAACCCTGGAACAGTTCTGTATACAGTTAAAATTTCAGTCCTTCTCCTGAGAACTGTTGCTTGCCCATCTCTGACTCCGACTGAAGTGTATTTCCTGGTCTTTTCAGTTTATTCTTCATTTGCACTACTCTGGGTTACTTTTTTTTTTTTTTCCCCTGACTATTTGCTCCCTATTGGGTGAAAGGAAGGGGAAAGGGGAAAAAAAAAATGTTTCTCCTTAATTAGAAACCCTTTTAGAAACATAAATCACACCTGTCAGACAAGTAAATCTCTGCCAACGTTTGCTTTCCTTGAAGTTTCAATGTTAATTTAAAAAATATTTCTAATGGCTATAATTTCTTTGGTGGATGATATAGGGCATGATTTATAAATATATTTTGCAGTGATCTGAACATTTGTACTTGAGACATTGCAACATACATGAAAGAAGAGAGGTAGAGCAGAGAGCAACGATATTACCGGTATTCTCCGTCGAAGCTGGCATCATTTGGCACTGGCTTTTGCACTGTTCTTCCATTGTGGGTCTCTAGCAGCTGCTGTTCGTAACACAACTCTCACTGAAAAGATTGATACCAGCCTTCATTTAAATAAAATAACTTCTGTTGTTATAAAAATGAAAAATGGTTGGAACATACTTTTAATCATGCAAGGTAAAGCATCTAGACTGTGTGTCATGCTCATGATGTTGAAAAATGGGCCATGTTGTGCAAAACCTATATAAATGTTACTGGTTTTTTTTTCAGTTGAATCTCATACAGAAACTAGAGTTGCATATCAGGACTTGCAGTCACAAGTTTAAGCATTAACTTAGCTTGCAGTCCAAAAGAACTTCAGCATTTTATTAAATTGTTTCTCTAAAATCAAGTTCCCTGGAAATATGTCAAGTGGATAGTAAAGTAAATGAGGCAATAACCCAGATATTCCATATCATGTTTTCTATCAGTAAATACTGTAAATATATTGTGCTGTGTTGTGATGGATAGATAATATTACTGGCCAATTATTTACCTTCTCTAATGTAAAAGAATGAGCTTTTCCTTAGAGGGAGAGAGATAATAAAAATATAAACAATAAGATCATATAAAGAACAGAAAAAATAGAATATACAATTGAATATCCAGCAGATGGAGCTTCTTACCTCTAAAATGCTTCGTCAGAGTGAGTTTAACTTTTAGGTGGCTGTTAAGATTCAGTCCAAAACTAAACATAAAAATTATAGAAAAGATTGTATCAAAGCCAACTAAGACAGTGGCATGATTAAAAACCTTAAGCTGTTTTTAAAAGCACTGGCTACCTGCTGTCCTTCCCTTAGTAAGGTGGCTAATAATGTAGAAATGAAAGGTATTTAATTAGAAAATATCAGACAAATATTTTCTCCTCCATTTTGGTGGTTTGTTTTTTTTGTATTTCTAGATTTGTACATTCAAAGGACAAACAGTCATTCTTATTCATTCCTGCAGATTTTAGTGCCAGAGAGCGCCGAGTTACGCTTTTAGTCATTTCAGAAAGGCATAATGAATACTGAGTTGAATCTAAGAGGAATGTTTTCAGAGACTCTGCCTGGAATTAATAAGCTTTGATTTCTGGTGAGGTGGTACTGAGGAGAGCAAAAAGGTTGTGTCAATGAAATTTTTATGAAATATGATTATAATTTGAAATTAATAGTCTTGAGGAAAACTTGAGACAACTTGAGAAGAGGCTAATATGTCTGTATTTCTACTGTAGACTGATATTTGAACTGGTCTTTAGTTTTGATGAAGGATGACATTTACCCTGTTAGTTATATATAGTCTGCTTTTCCAGAAAGCTTGAACAGGGGTATTATGGCAGAAAGCTTACTTGGAGAGAAATAAATGTTTTTGGAAAGACAGGCTTTGCAAAGCAAGGGAAGGCAGTTATTGCACCTTTCTATTTATATTCTAGGGACATATTCAGTCGTTTTCTCTGCAGTATTTTAGATTCAGCTTCTGAGACTTGAAAAGATACCTAAACCTCAGCTCGTGTTAACACAATTCAACCTGAGGTAGGCATAAGGCCAAAGACCTTATATCGAGTGCCTGTGTCAGTCAAACCTAAACATTGGTAGGTATTAAAGACCTCTTAAGCAATAAGAGAGTTCATTAAGAATGACAAGAAGTCAGTGGGCTGTGGCTGTGAAGTAAATGTTAGGCTTGATTTGGTGGTGGCTGATTTGTTAATGAATTAAAAAGAAAAAGTGGTTGAAAAGATTGTGGTTTATGTTGCTGCTCTAAATGGTTTTGCACTAAAATTGCACAAACATCTATGAAATCTGATCTTTTTGGAATAGTCCTCTTTACAATTTAAAGTCTAATTGCGTTAAATCCTGAGTACCTCAGGAATCTGCCAAGCTTTCATTCTGTTTTACCCAGAAGGATGTAAGTCACAGGACAGATCTTGAGACCCCTATTATCAACCCAGATTTGCACTGGAAAAGTGGAGAGCAACAGGGGCTATTAACCTGGCTGTAGTCTGCCTTTCAGTCTTGAGAAACAGCAGATTAAGACCAGTTCAGATTAGCAAAGTGCCTTTCAGACTGTCTATGCCTATCAGCATAGATGAGTCCTAATTGGTTTCTGGCTTTTAAGCCATTTATTGCGTATTTACAGGCCGGGAGCCCAGAAAAGGAGAGAGACATCCCATTCGGTGATGAGGTGATTTAGGAGTCAGTTCAATAAACAATGGCAAATGATCCCTGACTTTGTCCCCGTCCCCCAGGTTTCTTGTGAACGTGTTCATGTCCTTGCAAGCACAACAGTGTGTTTTCACCTAAGAAAGAGCAGCAAACTAGAACAGATTCAAAAATGCATTAAAAAGGCAGATTTTCTTTAGGACCCCATTTCATGAACATGCTTCTCTTTGCATTAATTCACTACCTTTAATGTTCCTTTTTGGACATCTAAATCCTCTTTCAAGAAATAAGAATTGCTCCTTAGCCTCAAAGCCACCTCCTCCTTCTCTGAAGTGTGTTCTTCCTTTCTTTAGAGAGAACTGTCATTCTTCACTCTGCCTTTTTCTTTTCCCGTTCTTTGCTTTCTCCATAGACAACTGTTACTGCACTGATGGAAAACCTGTGTCTCAATAGATTCCCACAGGGCAGACTAAGCACCTTGAGGAAATGCCTTGTGAGCTTCTCTTCTCTGTGCAAGGCCAGGCAAACAGAGGGAGGTTGCACTTGCTGAGCTCCCCCTCCAGCTGAGGCCAGGAGGAGATACTGCAAAGAGTCTCCCTTGTCCTGGTGCTGTCGGACGTGATTCGAACGGGACAGAAAGGACAGCGTAGGGATTAGGTTTGGCAAAGAAAGTCAGGGTGGCCAAAGGGAACACTCTATTTGGAGTCTCTTGAGGTCAGCAATAGAGGTACAGATATTCATGGCAAGCAGCCGTGAGCCCTCTCCTCTCTAATTCCTACTACTTTGTGACCCTTTATATCAGAGTGTCGGCAGAAATCGACAGAGGAAGTAGCTTTGAAGTTTGCAGAGAAAGATGCAGGCTAGAAAGAAAAGAGAGCTGGACTTGTCAGTTGGAACTGGAAATACTGTACAAGCTTTCAGGGGTCCCCGAGGCCTCTGCTTTTAAATCAGAGAAAGAACAGCTCTGTGTGAAAGAATAGGGGCTGGTTGTACTCCAGAGTGGGAGAATGGGCTCCTAAGGCTATGTTGAATGAAAGGGGAAATGAAGAGGAGGGAATGCTACTCAGAAACACTGTTCCGTGTGCTGGGGAGTTCAGCTGTCTCCTACCAGTTCAGAGTAAGGATTGCAGCCTGACATGCCAGAGGTGAAGGTGAGAGCAGAGGGCAAACTGCACAGCCATAGGCATCAAAGTGTCTGTGTAAATGCACCCCCTCCAGCAGCGGATGCGCAACGGTGGCGATGGCGGGAGAGGGGCTGTTTCTGCTGTGTTGCTGAGTGGGGTAGGATGCTTTCAACAATTTCTCTGAACACGCAACGAAGGAGAGAGTATGTGCAAAACAGATGATGTTAATAAATATCCTATTTGCAAAAAGCGTCACCAGACGCACGGGATAGATGGGGAGGAGAGCTGGATGTTACAGGAACGATTTATTCACATGATTAACTCACAAAACAGCAGAAACGGAATTGCTTAGACAGCCACTTATTTATTGTCACGTTCTTGCTTTGCATAGATTTTCTTAGTTACTTGGTTCGACATCATAGGCATAAAATGTTCTAGATGCTTTGAAAAGAGTGTAGCAAACCACACAACAGAACGTCTAACCCCAGTGGTGCGGGTACTTCAGACACTATCATGTTATGAGCAGCGTCTGAAAAACAAGATGCAGAAATGGGTCAGCAACCCATTGAGATGACTTTACAGCACACTCAACGGTGAACTTAGATGGAAGAAACGCAATTAATCTGTCTGCTAATGTTTAGTGCAGTATGCCAGTTCTTCCATAACAAGAATCTGCACTCTACAGCTAGCTGTATTTTAGAGATGAAGTAGCATTAAATAACTTCCATTTTACGGAATGAACCTACATTTTATTTGTTTTATTTTGGTTTGTTTTTTTTGGAAACCTACAATTAAAAATACTTAATTATTTCTTAGTATGACTGCAGGTGATATTTAACTAAAATCAACCCAGAGAAAAAAAAACAAGCTCGTAAAGCTATAAAGGGATCAGAATAATGCAGATACGGTAGTTAAGGGTTAGTGCAAAAACAGTTCAAAGAAAGCAGGATTGTAATTTAAAATAACATCTCATTAGTTGGTTTAATTACTCACTGCCAGCTATAATTGATTTTTAAGGCTGGAAACAGAAACACATAGCACTTAGGAAAAAGAAAGGATTTTTACCTCTGGTAAGCTGGACACAAGATGAAGGTTCCCTTGGCAGAGTATAAGATTCTAATTAGGTTTCTTAGCTACTTTGAATTATACTGATTATTCTGTACGTTCTTATACTTCCCTTGAACCAAATGGATCAACTCTGAAGACTTTCTTCCTGAGTTTTCCCATAAGATAAAATATTTCTTCTAGGCTGATTTCTTTCTGTTCATTTTTTATAGTGCTTTCTTGATCTCTCCTGCTTTGGAATGCACACATGAAGCTGTTGGAGATTTTACTGGGGAATTGGGAGTCAGGCTATGCTGATGCCAGTTGGTTCTCTATCTCATTCCAGGGTTAGTCATTGATTGCCTTAATTAGTGGCTGGAGACTGTTAAGGCATTCCTATTGGCTAGGTGATGGAGGTACATAAGGAGTCGTGAGTACATTTTATTACTTGGGTTTGCAATGTAGAGTTTGGATTAATATGTCAAGTAGTGTAAATGGTAGTCAAAATGTTCTTGTGAAACATCTTTGATTTAAAACAGCTTTTAAAAACAAATAATATGAAGTAGGTGTGGTTTGTTCAAATCAACATTTTTCCCATGCATTTGTAAAACAAAGATCATGGGGTTTTTTTAACGTTTAAGTTTGCACATTTTTCAAAATAGAAAGTTTCAGAACTTAGGGATACCAAGATTTGAGAATCTACATTTTCTAATATTTCTGAGTGTTCATTTGTTTTAACCTTCAAATCTTATTTAGGATTACACTTTTCAAGAAT
The DNA here is from genome assembly GCA_013396935.1 of Baryphthengus martii. Lineage (NCBI taxonomy): Eukaryota > Metazoa > Chordata > Aves > Coraciiformes > Momotidae > Baryphthengus > Baryphthengus martii. The sequence goes on along the minus strand of VWZK01023653.1, from coordinate 3,283 downwards.
CTGCCATTTTTGCACATTCTAAATGGCTATAATGGCAACAATAGTTAATGGAGAAGTTCAGTCTGGAGTTCTCGAATTTAATGGATTAAACATGTTCCAGGAGTGGCCTTGACTGTGAAATTAGCTCATCCCTGGGCCCTAAGTGCTCTGAAAATTTCAAGGCCAAGGTATTTTCTTATGTCTGTGACATGAAGATGGGTTCTTTGCCTATTTTGATTAATTCTTTGTTGAGTCAGTTTGGCTGATGACTGTGGTGATACTGTCAGTTAAATATTGATTATGTTTATAACTGTTATCGGTCCTGCCTATATGTGCTAGTAGGTGCATTAAAATGTAGTATGTATATATAAAAGTAAGGATAGGATAATAGAGCATTTTGTTAAAATTACATTTATGTTTCAAATAATTGAAAAAAAAAAAGAAATATTTCTAAGCTGTATTTGTAATTTACATGAATTTACAGTTTTGAACATAACCTTCCTGGCATGCTTCCCTGAAGCTAAAGAGAAAATAGAAGGAAAAAACCCCAAAAAACAAAGAGGAAACTAATTACAGTTGCTTCCTTGCAGCTTTTAAATTCTCTGAGGCACCTTTAGGACCAATCATGATACCTTCTCTTTTCAGAGTTAATGAGGCAAAAAGATGAAAGTTGCTTCAGTTCTTGTTCTTCTGCTTCCACTGTTGTGCTTGTTTCTGTTTTTCAAGGTTTTCTAGAGAGCTGAATTAAACGAAACATAGATTTGGCTGCTGAATTCTCAAAGCAATATTCATATGACAGCTGATTCCATTCTTGCTTTATGTAGCTGCTTATATATGTGAATTATGTGAAAAACAAAAGCAATGAAAAAAAAGGGTCACAAACAGATTGAGGAATCCCAAATCTTGGAGGTTAGCTCCTGTGGAACATACATATATGGGTGTATATATCAACATAATGTTTTAATCTAAAATATAGATACATATGCGCACCATAATGAGAGAGTTATTAAGTAAAATTCCCGCTTCAAGAAATATATTATAAATTGAGATGTTTATAAGCTGCATTGCTCCTTTACCGTGAGCTACTAGATAATGCACTTATAGGTAATTTTAGGCAAAATAACTACCAGTGTACAAGTTGAGCATTAGTAGAACTTTCCAAAAGATATACTACATTATCACAAATCGTCACACATTGTCACTACAGTATCACAAATTGTCACCACATTGTCATACACTAGAACAGAGGAAGTTTCACCCAACATGAGGAAAAACTTCTTCACTTGAGGGTGATGGAGCCTGGAACAGGCTGCCCAGAGAGGTCGTGAAGTCTCCATCTTTAGAGACTTTCAAAACCCCCTGGATCTGTTCCTGTGTGGCCTGCCCTGGGTGATCCTGCTCTGGCAGGGGGGTTGGACTAGATGATCTCCAGAGGTCCTTATCAACCCCTGCCATTCTACCATTCTGTGATTATTTTGTTGCCAGTTTAAGTGACCCCTGTAATAGATACGGGTTTTGGAATAATAGAAGCTAGAAATGGAGAAAAATAAACCAAAACAAAACCAACCACATTTGAAGTCCCTGAGAGAAATGACATTGAGTGAAGCGGGACGAGAGAGTTTCTTCCTACCCATTATTCTTCATTTCCATTAAAGACCTAATATATGTTGTGGCCTATATCTGCCCTGGATGTCAATATCATTCTACCTCAAACTTTTTTTTGCGCTGTCAGCCCAAATGTCACGATTACACAGAAGCAAAAGATTCAAAGTAGCAGTGGTTAGGCAGAAAGCTGGGCCGCAACCTCAAAGATTGGTTTCAGATGGTACTAGGAACAGAAGTAGTCATATTTGGTATTTGCACAATAATCTCTTTATATGCAAACTCTGATCTTGTACTTTTTGTTGTTGTGTTGTTCTGGCGGACTTGTGATAATCTGCTAAACAAAAGATTTCATTTGGGACCTCTCACAGATAAAATTAAGAATTATTTGGGAGATTTAAGACATCCATAGCAGGAGAGCCAACTAAGAACGATATTTTTTTACTTTGAGAGTTGTAAAGAAAATTTTGAAAGAGTTTTGGAGCAGGACACAAGTGTGAAAACAGACCAAACAAAGCCCTAATACCTATTTCTTCAAACTACTTCGTAACTTCCAGCTTCATATTCCTGTATTTCCCTCTACCTTCTGAGCAGCAATGACCCAATATAAATGAAAATGGGATGAAGATTTCCCAGCTGCACCCAGTAGAAGAAGTTTAGGCCAGAAATTGATTGTACTTCATTTTGAAACCAGAATAATCAGAACTAAACAAGATTAGATATCAATGAGAAAGAAGGAAAAGCCCTGACAGAGGCGGCAGTACAGTCTGCGCCATCCATTTAAATTATTCCTTCTCCCCCCACAATCAAATTGTCCCAATTCTTCAAAACTGCAACTTTGATTATACTTTCTTTTTTTCCCTAGCAAGCAGTTACTATGTCACTGTTTTTCTAAGTGACTTGGGCAGCTCTCTAGACAAACACAACCTGTGTCTCAAATGGAACTTTAGCTTTGAGGTCAAAAATAAAAGACAAACCCGTATGAACCACGTAAGTCCCATTATACCGGCTGCAATAAAATGCTGTACTGTTCTTGTGGGGTAAATTTTTTGCTCATTTCTTTTCTGACTTTGGTGAAATTGTCTTGAAATATTATTTTTTGTGACTCTCGAGATGATCATAAAATAAGAATTATGAAGCATAATGCAGAAACGTGCTATGCCTTTTGTAGTATAAAGCCATTTGCTTATATGCATGACTCCGTGCTTTGCCTCCAGTTGAGTATAGAAACAAGCATCATCCCAGACAGCAAACGCATTACGGTATTTTATTTGGCTGACTGCCTTAAAGAAAGATAAGAAGTCAATTTGCATTTTGAAATCTACTGAGAGCAACAATGGATCGTTAAGTTCTTCTAAATTCCACCGGGTGGAGCGTGTCGAGAGGTCCCCTGCAATATCATATAGTGACACTTTCATTATCTGAAACTATTTCTGCATGCAGACGAGACCATTCCTGTAACGTTACTGTTTCCCTGTGTATTGTGCACATGGAAAACTGATTTGCGTTGTTATTCTTGGGTCTTTACGGTTCGCTAAGGGCTGATGGAGTCTTGTGAGTGCACTGCGGACCTTAGGGAACTATATTATCGCTTTGATACTATTTAGTGTATGGATATGTGAGGATAATAAAATAGCAATTTTTGTATTCCGTAACTTCCTGTGTATTCATAAGACCTACCAGGGGTAGTGCCCCGCTAGAC
>VWZK01023652.1:0-25549 GCA_013396935.1 Baryphthengus martii | reverse complement strand
GGAAGGGAAGGGAAGGGGCAAAGAAAGAGGCGAGGCGAGGCGAGGCAAGGCGAGGCAAGGCAAGGGAAATGTGTTCCTAATTTTCTTAATTTGGCAGTCTGTCTAACACCAATTGCTGTTTTTCTTGGAAGAACTATAATGAGTTTCATGATAAGAATCAGAATTGGCGTTATGAGAAAATTTGCAAAATGATTTTGATTTGTCAAAATGCTGAATAAATATTTTGCTCTTGAAATTGATGGGATTTGTAATGAATAACCTATATAAACTTTCTCTAAATAATTTAAGTGTTTATTGCAAAGGGCCTTCTGGTCTTCCTTTTTTTAAAAATCATAAAAGAAGTTCATGTTTTTTAAAATGTTTTTATCTTTCACGCTTTCCATAAATCCCAATGTTGTTAAAACAATATTTATGAACATCAGAGAGAAAAAAAATGCACAAAAATATCCCCAGAGTATCAAAATCCATAAAATATCTCCATCAAAAATATACTACCTCTTAATACCTGAGATTGCTTACTTAGTCCCACAATTGTAACCTCATTGTTAAGCAGCAGTAAAAAACTTTTAACAGTATGTTGTAATGATTGTGTTTCTTATGTGCCTTCCCTTCACCATAATATTATTTCTTTTTCAGAAAAATACAAACCCCACCCATTTCCCATTGGAAATTTTTTGAAATAAGAAAAAGAAAATGTTTTGTGCATAGGTCTTACTCAAACATATTGGAGCTCATAGACAAATTTTATTAAAGGAAAAATGCACAAACGAGGTTTGAATTTGGCAATCAGTAAAAGGACTGAATTTGAGTGGCAAGGTATGTTTTTGCTGAAACTGTGTTTTGTCCCCAGGAATGATCTATATTCTGTGCTAGAATTTAGAACTTGCATCATCTAATTCCAATTGCTATAGGTAGGAATCCTTCTGGATCAGTTGGAGGGAGACCAGATTAATCTTAATCTGTAGGTCTTTTTATTATTTTTTTTTAAGTTTTAAAGCTTCCGATTCCAGAAACATATGTACCTTGGATACTTCTAGTCCAAAATCAATGTCCGTCAGTTTTCCACTGATTTCCACTCAGAACTGGATCTCGGCCATAACTCTTAATGGCATTATTGTCGATGTTACTAATTCAGAGCAAGAAGAGTCATTCAACTGTGTTGTTGAAGTTCCTTTGGCTTTTTGTATCCATGATACAGTGCACTGTATCCTACTATCAGAAAGAAATTTAAAATCCCCAGAAGTTATCTGTGAGTTATACCAAGTGAACAAATTTAAGATACTTCCTTTCAGTTCCTGAGTGTGGTGTCTGAACGTACAATTATCTTTAAATGAGTAAGGCAGTAAAAATTATAAATTGTTTGTAATGTTTAATGCAAAGTTGGCCTATTCTTGCAGTCTAAGCATCATTGATTATACTCTCAGAAATTTATTATTCTGAATACATACATTGAATCATAGAATCAATGAATGATTTGGGCTGGAAGACACCTTAAAGATCGTCTAGTTCCAACTCCACTGCCGTGGCAGGGACACCTTCCACTAGACCAGGTTACTCAAAGCCCTGACCTCGAACACTTCCAATGATGGGACATGTACAGCTTCTCTGGGCAATCTCTTCTTGTTCCAGACAGAAATGCAGTGATTATTTGTACAGAAGACAATTTATTCTCTGAAAGTCTATTCTCACGTTTCCTTCTGGCAAGAAACTAGGATATTCTTTCTTCATAATTATGGTGGTCATTAGCAACCTTTCAATTCAGGAGAATCAATAGTTTAATATGAAGGGCGATGATTACTGCTAATGTTCTGCAGGAGAGCTGATATGGAATTAATAGTTCTTAGTGGACTTTCCTGATTCATTGAAACTCTTCATGGGGAAGAATCAATTTTATCTAATTTCCTATCTCAGAAATGGTGAAAGAAGTTTCTAAAGTATCATTATCCAAATGAAAAAGTTTGTTTTTTAAAAAGTAACTGAAAGTCATCATCTATGAGACTGAATTGGAAAAAAAAAATTAAAAAATCTAAAGGTTTCTACCTGAAAATATCAGTATATTTTGTGTTTTGATTTTTTTCACAGCTGCTTCTGAGGGGGTGTTTGTTTCTTTGTCTGTTTTACTGAAAGATTAATGTATATTAAATAATTATATATACCTGTGGACTGTAGTAAGGCAGTGCAATGTGGTTTTCAGACTAATTTTACAAACAAAAGTCTCAATATATGGAGCATTTGTGCTTACTTGTACTCTAGCGATTGGGCATAACGTTTAGTGGATTTCTGCATAGGCACACACTTGTTACCTATAGATATTATTATCTCAGCTTAGCTCTGTACTTTTCTTCAGACTAGAAAGCTAACATTTGAAGAGATGAGAAATACCTTTAAGCATGATTTCATTCAAAAATTTAGATTAGTATTAATAATTTGCAAAATTCCTTAATTATATAGAAAGTGAAATAGGACACTTGCTTTTTTTTTTTTTATGTCACCATTTACATGATGCTGTAGAAATATCATATCCAAGAAATAACTGATAACCAATTTTGTTGGCATTCTGTACTTAAGGTCTGTATTTTCAGAAGATGAATCTGTAAATCACCTTTGTCTAAACCTGCAAGTGATCAGGTTCTGTGTCTTTTGCTTCCCATGCCTCCCCGTGCCCCATTCTGGAATTCTGACAATCTCTGTATATTTTAAATTTAATTCTGAGCCCACGTATTCTGAAGTGATTCACTCTAACGGTAATGGTAGTTCAGATCCACTTTTGTTCAGAATGGGGTTTTGTTGCATATTATGTCCAATAGGGCTAGAAATACAAACCTTTCCAAATTGATTGGATATTTCCAGGAACATAACATGAAAATGGTTAATGTTATCTAGTTCATTTGATTTTTATTTTTTTTTTAACCTTTCCCACTATCCCTTTGTTAATTTCTGCCAGCTTCCTCTACTTACTGTTACCATTTCTTGAACCTAGCAAACTAGTTGAACATACTGAATAAATTTCAGATTTTGCTGAACTGAATGTTATTTGTGCTTTTCGCAGCATCTTCAAGCTTCAGTACCTCTCCAAAATTCATAATTTATTTTCCACAGTAAAAAGCTTTTTAGATGTTTGCTTTTATACCACTTCAATTTCTGACAAATCCTGATTTTTTTAGCCTTTCAAATTCCAAGTATCTCTTGGTTTCAAGGACTGTTGTTCCCATCCTTTGAATCCATCTTTAGATTTTATAGTTGTTTACTATTTGGGTTTTTTTCTTGATTTTACTGCTATTTTTCAGTTTCATCACCAATAATTGCTTGTCTCCTATGCTTTTCAGTTTTATTTCTTCTTTCTTCTTCTGTGTGTTCATTTGCTGAACCTTGCCTGCCTGTCTTCACAGAAATATTTTACCACCCATGAATGTCTCCATATTTTTTCTTTGAAAAGATACAAGAAGATAAAAACTATACTGAAACAAAACAAAAAAAACCACTCTCAACCTATTTGCTTCAGTGAAAGTAATGACAAAAAATCCATTTTTTCTTTATTTTTTGAGTTTATGTACTACAGCACCATACAATAGGTGAAGTGATCTCTTTTACCTGTATACTCAGACTCTACACTGTCCTTTTAAAAAGCCTTTTAAATTCCAGATCACTGGCTGTGCACACAAGAGATTTTATCTTCTGTTTCTGTTAGTTTGGACTTTTTTTTTGCTGCCTCTCCACTAGACTTTTTTTTTTTACACTTATTGAATATCCTTGTACCAGATATATCAGTATTCTGTGACAGGAAAGGATCTATCAGATGGTGATATAAGTAAGAATACCATTTTATGTTTAAACAGAACTTAATATAATAAGGATCCTGTAAGAATCGTCCAGTTGCTATAATGCAGTAGTGATACACAAAATATAAAAGGCTTTTTTTGTTGTACCAAGGAAAAAAGAATCTTATGGAAAACATTATGTGATAAAGAAAGATGTTTCCTGTAATTGTAGGATGATTTGTGAATGTTATTTTTTTTTTAAAAGCAAATCGTGTGTAATACAGGTCAGTCATGAAGAAGATAGTGGCTTTATGAGGAGAAATCCATCTTATTAACTCTAATACTTAATTTTCTGATTATTTACTTTAAAAAAGTGAAACAATTGAGTATCAGTTAAACAAACCTATACAATTTCTTCTAGAATGAGAAGAAAAATAACTCTTCTTCAGCAATAAATATACAGGCAACTTGGACCATTGCTTATTTGATGAAAACTAGTGAAATATTGAAACTGTACTATTGGGAATATCAATGTTTATTTTTTCCCATTTGTGATGAGATACTGTTTATGTTACAAGATACATCAAGGACTATGATATCTAAGAAGGGATAAATGGAGACTTAGAAGCCTAAACAACTGTAAGACATAGAGCTTTCTTTTCAATGTTAAACAATTATAAATCACGTATTACACATGCGCATAAAGACCAATGTGCAGCACAGTGTTAGATAATCACAGCAATGAACAGCCTCTGCCCCGTATCATTGCAACATGAGCAAAATACCTAAACCAAACCAGGTACATACACCATGACGTGATGGGTGTACTATGAGCAGCATGGTAGAAGCAACTTTGCTTGTTGTGTGAGCTGCTGCCTGTGATGAGACGCTTATTTGAGGGTTAAACTAAATGGAAAGCAAAGGTGATGCTTCTGGGGAAAGGAGTAAAGGTATATAGGATGAACAGTAAAGCTGGGAGAACAAAAGCCTGTCTGCTCTGGCCAATGTAGAAACACAAGGGCAAGCCTTGAGAGAGCTGCTATGCCTGGAGAATGCTGTGATAGCACCACCAGAAGGGAAATTGTTGTGTTTTTTTCAGTATTACATTACCAGGTTCCATTAGCATCATTTTACTTATTTCCATTTCTTTCTTGACACAAGTACACTGTTTCTTGTTTGATAGCTGGATCTTTATAAGAATGGCTTAACATACTGCATGCTGATTGTAGGTGCAGTCAGTATGGAAAGAAATGAAGAAGAAAGTTATATGGGATAGAGCAAAGAAAATCAAAATTAAAACATGGTAGATTCCTCATTTTATTGCTACTGTTCCTGAAACCTGAATCTCTAATCGTTGTGGATTTCTCCCCCAGATATTACAGTAGTAATTATAACTGCATATATTTACGTGTGTATGTGTATATATAAACTCATCTACATTTGTGTTTTATAAACTTTCAGACAGGTTTGTCAAGGCATAAACAGTGATCGATATTTTACTTATAGGTATATGCAAATTGCTTCCAAATTGAAAAAGAAGATAAATGGGCCAGATCTTCTACTGATGTAAATCAAACAGCCTTATTGACTGCAATGATACTATGCCAACTAAAATCATGAGGGGATGAGGACCATTTAAGTTTCAAAAGTGCATCCGAAGAATTGTAATTTTTTAAGTATTGGGCAAAACCCTCTGTAATATTGATTTTAAAGGAAGATACCATACTTCTAGAAAAACACTGAATCAGTTTGATTTTAAGCTAGTCTTCAAGCCTCTTTGGTAAGCAACAGAGTCATCCCATCCTGGGCATTTGTTGTACTTGCAGTGAAGTCACACGATTATCACCTTCTGACAAACTACACGGAAAGCTCCTGTGGCATTGGCCTCTGGGATTCAGGAGTCCATGGGTCAGACAGAGGCCTCTGGCTACTTTGTTTCTCTCCCCTCTACCCTTGTTTCTGCTACACAACAAAAGAGAGTGACATACGGGTAAAACTTTACTGCTCAATCTTAAAGTCCTCATCACATTCTTGAGAAGAGGACACTCAGAACCAGATGAGAAAGGTCATTAGGTGCTTTCTTTTAAAAAAATTAAGGGCAAAACTGATGAGATATTTTTGGAACATGTTATTGTATTTACAAAGAGAGGTAATGTTTAGTTGAGAACTTGTAGAAAATTCAGAAATTGTGTGAAATATTTTTTCAGGGGAAGGGAAAGTGACAGTACAATCTTAACAGCAAATTTCCTAAGTGTTTTGTTTAAACAAATATCAGCACTAGAAAAAGCCTTGTTATTCTGTCATATTTGACTATAAAGTGAGCCATAATTTTGATACTTTCTATTATGAACAATCATTTAAATACGGGGGTCACTGTTAATTTTCAATATTTAAATGAATTACAAGATGTGCTCTGGTCACTCAAGTTATTAAAATAATGGAAGCAAGAAATCATGTCTAAGCATTCCTACCCAATTCTATATTATAATCTTTAATTGCATCAGTCCCATACTCCATAAATTTTCTTATTTCACCTCTCAATAGTTACCAAAACGAACCCAACTGAAACCTGTGAATCCTTTTGAGTAATTAACACATATTCTGCATGGTTTAATTTTTGTTCTATCATCAAAGCAATTGGATTAATTTTTTTTCCCCTTTTTTCCTCTTCTAATCCTACTAAGGGAACCAGTGTGACTTGAAAATGAATTTATTTTTTTAAAGTTATTGAGGAAAAGATGGAAGAATATGCTGGTTTTGGCTGAGATACAGTTATTTTCTTAATAGCTAGATTGGGGCTAAGTTTTGGATTTGCACTGAAAGCGGTGTTGATAACCTAGGGATATTTTAGCTACTACTGAGCAGCTCCTACACAGAATCAAGGCCTTTTCTGGTTCTCACACCACTCCACCAACAAGTAGGCTGGGGGTGCACAAGAAGCTGGAAGGGGACACAGCTGGGACAGCTGACCTCAGCTGACCAAAGGGATATTCCATACCATACGACATTATGCTCAGCATATGGAGCTGGGAGAAGAAGGAAGGGCAGGGCATTCAGAATTAGGGCATTTGTCTTCCAAAGAGGCCATGATGAAGCCCAGCTTTTCTGGAGGTGGCTGAGCACCTGCCTGCAGATGGGGAGTAGCAAATTAATTCCTTGTTGCACTTTGCTTGTGCTCATGACTCTTGCTCTACCTGTTAAATTGTTTTTATCTCGTCCCACTCCGAGAGGGAGGGAGGGAGCGGCTGAGTGGGGCTGAGCTGCCTACTGTGGTTAAACCACAATGAATAAATTACATACTGGTTTTTTTTCAATTCAAATTATACAAAGGAATGAATTTATTTCAAAGTTTTTAGAAGAACCCATTAATTTTACGCTGTTCCAATATGCATTCTCTATATTCTCCTAGTTCACATAAAATCCAGGTTTTTCATTATCCATTGATCTCTATCTGGAATGTGTCTCTAACCATGACACTGACTTGTCCTAGTAATTGCACTGTCAGAAGCTGTTATTTTCCACTCTTTTTTTTCTGTAACTCTTTGTAGTAGTAGATTTGTCAGTGGAGAAGCAAGCACGTGACTGATATAGAACATTGCAGTCACAGCTGAAAGCTAAGAGTGGAAATGGACTGTCCTAATAAAACCATTAATTAGGATATAAAAGCAATTCCCTGTTAGGTAATAGAGTGTAAATTAAAAGTCAAAGTGAAAAACTGAAAATTCATCTTAGTTTTTTAATGATTCCCATAAGGGAATATGATTCAGTAAGGTAGCTCCATAGTGGGTCATCACCCAGCAGCTGTAGGATGCCTCTGCACAGTGGATGTGGCTTCCTGAAGGCACAGGGTCCAGCTTGGTTCCCGAGGGTGTATGCGCCAGCAAATGCAATCTGCCTATTTCTCCCAGTCTTTATTCTCTCTTTGCTGTTCCCATTTGACTAGACCCAGTTCTGCCTCTACCAGCTCCTTGTCTCAAGCCAGTACTGCCTTATCATATTTTCTGGTTATGCTTCTGGTTCCTTTTCCCTCCATTTCGTATTCTGTATTTTTTCATACTTTAGTGCAACTCTCATCCCCTACACCCTCTCTTGCTCCAGTCTTCTTGCCAAGCCAGTTGAGTCCTCTACACAGTCTCATCGCTTATTTCCATGTCTGATTGATAGCTCTACCATCCTCTTTGTTCATCCACATTCTCCTTATTCTTTCTTATTCTCTCCTGCTTTCCACTTCTTAGTTTTAGCTTCTATTTTTCAGCAGGTTTTGATATTGTTGTATAAATCCTTTATCTCAGCCTGCTCTCTGTGGTACCTCTTCCTCATCCTTCACAAAGGTCTGTGGAACTAGTTTTTTGTCTGTATTTGAGTTGCTTCTTCCATGTATGTCTGAGACATACTCAGTGATTCATTTTTAGTGCTTGACTTAAAACTGTGGTGGGTTGACCTTGGCTAGACACCAGGTACTCACCAAAGCTGCTCTGTCATTCCCATCCTCAGCTGAATGGGTTGGAAAAAATATAACTAAAAGGGCTCAAGGATCAAGATAAGGACAGAGAGAGATAACTCATCAGTTACGGTCATGGGCAAAACAGACTTTACTTAGGGAAATTAATTTAATTGATTACCAGGCAAATCAGAGTTGGATAACGAGAAATAAAACCATATTTTAAAACACCTTCCTGCACCCCTCTCTTCTTATCTTCACTCCTGATTTCTCTACTTCTCTCCCCTGCACAGCGCAGGGGAATAGGAAATGGGGGTTGAGGTCAGCTCATTAAACGTTTTCTCTACCACTCCTTCCTCCTCAGGAAGAGGACTCTCACTCTTCCCCTGCTCCAGTATGGGGTCCCTCCACAGGAGACAGTCCACCATGAGCTTTTCCAGCAACAGTCATTCTCACAGGCTACAGTTCTTCCACGAACTGCTCCAGCATGTATCACTTCCATTGGGTTCAGTCCTTCACAAACAGACTGCTCCAGCATGGGTTCCCTTCAGGGTCACATATCCTGCCAGTAAAGCTTCTCCAGCATGAGCTCCTTTATCCACGGGTGCACAGGATCTGCGAGGAGCCTGTTCCAGTAGGGCCTTCCTATGGAGTCACAGCCTCCTTTGGTCATCCATCTACTCCAACATGGGGTCCTGCATGGGCTGCAGGTGGATATCTGTTCCACCATTAACCTCCATGGGTCGTAGGGGGATGACCTGCCTCACCATGGGCTTCGGCACCACGGGCTGCAGGGGAATCTCTGCTCCAGTGTCTTGAGCACCTCCTGCTTCTCCTTCCTCACTGACCTTGGTGTCTACAAGGCTGTTTCTCTCACAGGTTCTCGCTCCTCACTTTTGGCCACAGTTTGTTGCAGGCTTTTTTTCCCCTTCTTAAATACATTATCACAGAGATACTACCACGGTTACTGATGGGCTTGGCCTTGGCCAGATGTACGTACATCTTGGCATTGCCTCTATTGAATGTGCGGGAGCCTTCCGGCATCTTCTCACAGAAGCTACACCTGTAGCCCACCTGCTACCAAAATGTTGTCATGCAAACCCAATAGAGTAACTGATCATGAAGTGTTGTTGCTCTCAGTTTCAGCTGATATATAGCCACTGTAGGCATCTTGTTTGAAACATGAATGGTGAAGTTTTACACCGAGTACCTCTACAAATGTGAAATAGAATATTTTATTATTAGTTCTCTTCAAAATATTAAACATTTAGAGTAAAATAATTTCAACTCCAACTGTATGATTATCATATAAAACTGTTAATAGTTTAAGTCTGAGACTATTGTTAGTAACCGAAAACACAATACGCTAATAAAAGTTGGTGAGAAATCTTAATGAGTACTTGTCTCTTTGTATTATGTCCTGTTTAACCTTGGCTTTTGTGTACTTACAGGACAGTAACCAGAGACAACTTCGGGGTTTACAGTTAGTGAGTTCTGAGAGCAATGGCCAATCAGAACATAACAATTGGCATAATCACTGTTTATAACGATCATATAATGCTTATATAAATTCATGCATTCTGGCTGATAATAGCCTTCAGCTAGAGTACATGGGTTTGCATTCTGAATAGTTACAGAGAAATTGGCTTATTGGCTGAGACAATATAATGAAGAGCAATGAGTTTTCTTGTAGATTGCAAAAAAGTAATTTGTAATACAGACTTTAAAAATATTACTATCTAAAAATAGTACTTTGCCTATAGCCAGCATTCCTCCTAATAAGTTTTGACTGAGTACAAATCCAGTTATTGAAGATTAGCAACTGCCAGAATGAAGGCTCAGTAGAAATACAGCCAGTCCTACTTATTAGGGACTTTGCTGAAATGAAAGTTATTATAGAAGAATGGAAGATATGGAAATAATTTGTGGATTGAAAACCAAATTATGATGAATAACTAATTTAGGTATATGGTATAGAACAGAAGGCTGTGTCGGTTTTGTTTTTTTTTTCATTTAACCTGGTGTTAGTGCTCACATTTATGTTCAGCTTCATATCTCTATTTTTATTTACAAGTACAGAAAGCTATGTTTCCAAACATACTGGATTAGCCGATGGACCTAGCGAATTAAGTATGGATTTGAAGATTTTAGAATTTCTTCTCATTTACAATCTTGTACACCATTTGAGATAGTTATCTGTTGTCCAAAGAGAAAAAAAAAAAAAAAAGACAAAACCCCAAATATTTATACCTTAATAATTCTCAATACCTTAAGAATTAGAATACTGTAATTCCAACATTAGTAGCTATTTTTGTATACCTGAAAAACAAAAGCAGAATCTTGATGAGTTTCCATTTTTCTTCAGGGCTGAGCAGTTGCCACTTAGTCATTCCTTTTTTACATGTCTGAGCATAAACAGAACAGGAATCATGGAGGAACTGGAGAGTGACACTATCCCAGTAAGCATTTGGTAAGTAGAGAGGTCAGGAGGCGGAATTACGTACCTTACATTTTGTGAAGCGCCAACAGTGTTAGGCAGACCTAGGCCAGAGAGTGATGGTTTCACTCAACCAACATGTTGAAACCTGCTGTTAAAAATCACTTTCACTTGGGCAAAGAACAATGACACTGTGTTTATTTATTTATTTATTTGTTTATCTATTTTCTTATATTTTTTTTTAAAATAGCTGCTATCCTTCCTTTGGACATTTTCTTACCAAAGGGAGAATTATTTTTCCTAACAATTTGTGTATTCTAAGAGAATTAAGAAACTTCTAACTGCGTTAGTGAGAATTAGTGTTCTCCAGAGTGTCTTGTATAACACAACCATTCCAATGTTTTTTCTGGCTATTTATTTACTAACTTTCACTAAATCCTATGAGGAGCTACCAGAGTCAGGAAAAGAGATATAAAAAATTAAGGAAGGCTGTAATTTTGGTTTAGTGATCATATAATATGAAACTCATTCAGTTCCTAATTGAATACAGTTGGAATGGACTTCCCAGAACACTTCCAAGACATGCTGAAAGCAGGAACATAAAACCTTGTCACTTTTCATTATAAGAAAGGCTTTGGAAAATCTAGATTGTGAAGATAACTCTATGGTAACCAAAATTGTTTAAAAAATTATATGGACAATAGCATAGCAATATATTTAAAACAGTTGCTTCATTAGTTTATTTTCTCCTGTTTTCCTTCATATTTCTATATACACAAATTCAAGAGAGAAATAACATTTGAAACCAGATAAATAACAATAAGTAATAGATTATTTTTTTCCATAAGCTTAAATTGTCATGCCATGTTAAAGTAATCTCTGAAAAGGATAATTGTTTTATCAAGCTTTTATCCAACAGTGTAATGATTTCCTAGTATATTTACTTCAAAAGTATATTGTAGAATTTTTAACCGATATGAACTAGTGTGTATCTTAATAGATACCACAGGTTTCTTACTTTGCTGCTAATTCACATATGATCGCTGCTAGTATTTGCATCAACATATACAGTACAGATTATTGGAGTGTGATCCTCATTTATCTTGTAAGTATTCTATTTTTTAAATTTTGGGAAAATACTGAATGCATACAAAATAGGTTATTTTATTCTTAACCAATATGGAGTGCAGGATCTTAACAAATAAAATTTAATTGTTCTATCAGTAGCTTATTCTTTTTTAAAAAATATAATATATGTGATTAAATTAACAAAATAAAGCTATTTTGAGTAGATTAATGAAAACTAATTATGATAATTTCCACCTCAGAAATATCAGTTCAGTAATTTTTCTGCTATGCATTTACCATCTGCCTGTACATGGCAACAGAATTTTTTTTTTGGTAAGGTGTTGTGGTACGAGTATAGGTAGTATTGTGGTAGTGATAAACTATGAAAAAAATAAGAAAAGTCAATGAATGACATAATAAAATGCTATTGAACTTTAGAAATTCTTTATACATCTTGCCAATGCCCCCTACTGTTGTATATGTTTGGCATTAAGTAATCATGATCATAATAATTGTAATATCAAAAAAAATGGACAGTAAGAAACCAAAATAAGATTCATGCTCCTTGTAAGAAGAACCTGAAATAGAAAAGTTACTATTATATGACCATAGGATTATCTTGCTACTTTCAGGTTACCAATTGTCTCGATGTAACAAGCCTGAAATGCTTTAATAGCTTTGATTCCCTGGTACGCTAATCATTTTTAATTGAGAATTTGTAACAATATTTTTTCTAGTGCAAATAGCAATATTATTTTACATTATAAATGGCTACTAATTAAACACCAGATAATTAAATTTTACGTCATTTAATTCTAAAAATAGAACACAAAATATTTGAAGGGCTTCAAAAATTTTAAACATATATAGAAATGATAAATTCATTCCCAAGTAGTCAAAACTCTGCTGTATCAAAACCCTCAAATGAGATAAGGAAACTAACAAACTTGTATGTGAATATGTACCTCTCACTTTTCTGGTATTATTGAGTAGCACTGCTATAGCTATCTGTGTTCCTTGTATTTCAGATTCTTAACAAATCTTGTAAAAAAAAAAAAAAAAAGCAGAGTGCGAAAAATAACCAATTTTCACTGTTTGATTTGAATGAGCTGAAAGTGTTGGTCAAATATGACGGGACATGTACATGTCAATGTCAAACATTTTTACTAATTTTGGAAAAATATTAAATGTCAGGATATATGTAAGAGAATGTTTTTTTCCCCTTGTTTATCTTGATAAAAAATATTTTAAATTTATTTTGGCCGTTGATGAATTTATCCATCCTCATCAGGCACAATGATTAATGAATGGGACTCTGAGTTATCCATTGAGCTTCTAAAAGAATAGAGAAATATATTGGAGTTTTGTAAAAGTATTAAATATTCAAGTCCATTGGCTGTTTGTCTGAAGCTATTTCTGTGTGAACCTTCATGCCATCATGCTTACTGCTTTGCACTTACCAGTACTAAATACAGTCTCATTTTTTCTAGACTTCTGACATTGCTAGTAGATCATCACATGAATAGCAGCATGAAATTCTCAAGTATTTAATGATAGATTCATTTAAGGGGAAAAAAAAAAGCCAAAACATTTGGGGAAAATGTTACTTAGCTAAAGAGTTTAACTAAAGGTTTTCAAGAACATACATTTATTTTCCACTTTCTGTTTGACATTTTGACTTTTCATTTTGAGAGAGAAATAGGTAACTTTTTGTGAGAGACCAGCAGACAAGAAATACACCATACTAGAGAGATTCAAATTCAGAAAATATTAGCTTAATGGTTAAGAGCAATCATTATCTGTCAAAAGTTTGTGGTTTAGGAGATAAAATAGACTGTTGTCTGTCAATTAAAAGATCATAAAATTTGTATATAGGCAGTTTCAACTAATGGCTGTAGGACCAAGAGTTCCCATGTTAGACTTATTTCGATTTTAATCACTGATACATGATGCATGACTTCACTTGGATTAGAAGTCTGATGGGACAAAGTCAGATTTTGATTTTATGGGAATTACCAAGTAGAGCCATTTATGTTTTAAGGTAGAAGGTATTTTCAGGATATATTAATGCAACTCGTATACAAATGGAATTTACATGCTCATATGTGTGCATATATATAAAAATAAGCATATGAAAACAGTAGTGTTACACATAGGAAGATAAAACACAATAGTTTATGAGTGAGATTTTATTTGCTTTAAAGAGGTATCCATTAAACTCCCAAAGCTAATCACTATATGGGCAGATCTGCCACTATCCACACTGGTGGCACTTCTGTGATAACGTGTTTAAGAAAGACTAAAAAGTGCTGTACAGAAGCCAGAGAGACAAGTAAGAATGTGTGAGAGAAACAACTCTGCAGACACTGAGGTCAGTGAAGGAGGAGGAGGAGGTGCTTAAGGCACCAGAGCAGAGATTCCCTTGAAGTTTATGATGCCGAAGCCCATGATGAGGCAGGTTGTCCCCCTGCGGCCCATGGAGGTTAATGGTGGAATCTCCACCTGCAGCTCATGCAGGACCCCATGTTGGAGTAGATGGATGCTCAAAAGAGGCTGTGAATCCCTGGGAAGCTTGTGTTCGAGCAGGCTCCTTGCAGAACCTTGTGAACCTGTTGGGGATCCACACTAGAGCAGTCTGATCCTGCAGGATTATACCTTGTGGAAAAGCCCCATGATGGAGCAGTTCATGAAGGAGTGTCCCCTGGGGGAAGGATCCTACTGGAGCAGGAGAAGAATATGGGGAGAAATGAGGAGCAGAGGTGACATGTGATGAACTGACCACAACCTCCACTCCCAGTCCGCCTGCACTGCTCACAGGGAGGATGTACAAGAGTACAGAGTGCAGCTGAGCCTTGGAAGAAGAGAGGGTCGGGGGAAGGTGGTTTTAGTTTTGCTTTTGTTTCTCACTATCTTACTTTGTTATTAATCAGCAATAAAGTAAATTAATATCCTGAGCTGGAGTCTGTTTTCTCATGACGTTAATTAACGACCTCCCTGTCCTTATCTTGATGCATGACCTTTTTTGATTGTATTTTCTCCCTCAATTCTGTTAAGGAGAGGGAGTGAGAAAGTGTGTGGGAGCGCACCAAGGTCAACCCACCACACAATGTTACAGATTCTATAGCCCCCATTTTCACTAATTCTATACTCTATTAACTTGGTTTTTGTCAGTAGGAATTTTGTGTTTCTGACACGTGAGGAGTATAGTTATAATGCCATCCGAGACACATGCACATAGTTTTATACTACAGAGAGAGCAAGCTCCACTTAGCTCATATCCATGTGATGAGGGAACTTCGAGCGTTCAGGTAGCCGACAATAATGTTCAAATTTCTCATTTTATTTTTCAGTTCCAGGTGATGATGTAGTGAAAGAACTTACATGTTCTTATCATGGTGTTGATTCTTTCTATTAATTTTTGTCTAGCCATGTCTTATGAGTTTTAAATTGTAAATGCTAAGGTGTTAATTTCAGCACTACTTGTTACTCCTTGTATAATTTATAAATAGAACTTTAAAAATTGTAAAATAACCTGGCACTGCGGCCTCAGCACTATTAATTTTTTTTTTTTTTTTTGCTTGAGTAGAATAGAATAGAATTTTTTTCAGAGTAGGTTTATACTTGTGTCTCTTTCCTCTGTCTTAAATAGTTACCTAAGTGAAGATTGAAGTTTTCCATAATTTTTTTTCACAAGATATCATTTCATGAATATATTGTGTATATATAAGTGAGATTTTACATCTTTATATGTTAAAGTTGTGATGTGCTGTGTAATAGAGCCTGTTAGAGAGCAGACATCTTCATTTATGTAGTTTAGTTCACTATGTTTTACATGCATTATGATTTAGCTTTCTCCTATGAACACTATAAATGTAGCAGGATCATTTACAAATATGATGAGAGGCATCTTGTCTGTCTAAATTAATGTTTTTTTTCTTTGTTCCTACAATAGCAGAACACTGTCCATTGTTGTCTTAGGATATGAAGCTCAATGGCTTGTATGGGAAAATTCATCCCAGGTTATCTTTCCTTAACAATTGGATGAACTGATTTTCTACTCTGAGAGGGAGCTATTCAAAGCCTCAGCATTTTGCAACTGTTTCTCTTTTTAAATACTTTCTTTGAGAATTATCATTCTTGGAAAAGAAATTCAAAGAAATTAATGATCTTTCAGGAAACGTTAAGCAATGTCAGCATGACTGGTTATTGTATTTCTTTCTATGCAACAACTTTTTTTGATATCTTGGCAAACAGATTGCATCTTACAAAAAAAACCTACCTTTTTTTTCATACTGTACAATTGCTGTTATTATTACGCAAAATTTTTGATAGATCACAGTCTAGGCTGTGCTGGCCTAGAATGTGACAACATTTTTATTGTGGATCATGAAACTTTTCAGTTTGAGCTACACTTTCATACATGTGTATATATTTACATACATTTAAATGTATGTTTCCACGTGTATATACAGAAAAGTCAGAAAAAACTTAAGTCCTATTTCAAAGAGTCTGTTGGAACTAGATTACAAAAAGACAGTGTGAGAATTCAGATGGAGGATTACTCTGTTATTTTGATTAGTACTTTGAGAAAAGTACTGGAGATAGCATGCTAGGGAAGATAGTTAAAACTGCCATAGATGAGAAGAACAACTAGACTGAGGTGATGTGAACCTACAAATAAGGATTATAACTACCAAAGACTTGGTAAATCTTGTCACTCTGCTATTGGTACTTCGCATTTGTTTCTGCGTTGTTTAGAGCTTTTGTTTTCTTGCTTGCTTTAGTTTATTTTACCCATGTGGTCCCCAAATAACATGCAAAGCTATCCTTTGCTATTTGTTGTTGTCTTGGTGAAAACAGAGCTCACAAGATAAAAACAAGCTAGTTACTGATTCTCAGTTGCTTCTGTCAGAATGGAAATCACACTGATTTCTTTAGGGAAAAATAAAATGGAACCCAAATCCTTTTCCTGGCAGCATATCCTATTTTTGTGCTATATTTGTAACTCTACATCGATAATTAGGAAGTCTTCTGTTAGAAGTAGCCTTTGAGGACAAATTTTCCTGGAACGTCAGAAAACGAGTGAGCAGATGGGAGAAGACAGGGTGACACAAACAGAAACCAGAAAAGAATTAGGAAATTATATTTTGGAAAAAAAATGCCATATTTCACAGTTCTCTACTATGAAACCTTGCCACAAATTTAGTAAGTATTTTTTCTTTTTCTAAATTCTTGAAAAGTCCTGGTACAGCTGGGTGAAGTACTGCTCATGGCAATCAAGTAAAGTAAAAAGACAGACAATATTTAGTCAGAAAGTATATTTGGTTTTTAGGCAAAGGCTTATCGACGATTTATTCAGAGCAGGACTTGAAGGTAACACCTTCGAAATGTATCAAAAGGTCAAATACTTTCTCATTCCAGTCATATTTACTGCTCTCAGATTTGATTTGGTAAGCATACAACATATTCTATTATCATGGATAATATTAATGAAGTCTTTTTCTAAATAGATAGTGATAAATACTTGCTGGGTTTAATATGTGATGATTACATCTCAGGTAACAATTTTGAAAGAGTCTTTTCAATAAAAAGCTCTAATATATTTGCTTCTTTAAGTTTCAGATTTTCAGTGATTACTACAAAGTTTGAATTTTAATTTCTTACAGAAAGCAGACAGAGGTTTTCATGTTTGCAGCTGTTTTCAAAATGCAGTCAATTATCAGCAGAAATGTCAAACATTTCCTTTACTTTGTTCTCATACACCTTCATGTTTTGTATTCTTTTGGACAACCTGTGCCTAGTACTTCATTTGAAGTATTAAGTACAAGAGATTGTACTGACCTGTCATTCAGAATCACCTTTGCAGAAGCTTACAAAGTAAAACCAAGTCACATCCATCTAGTTCCTGACACATTAGACACTCTTGCTTTGATAACCCAGCCCTTCACCATTTTCTTATTTGGACATGTGGCAGGTTTACTTCTTTTTTTCTTCCTCCCTTTACAGAAAAGGATAAACTTTTACAAAGAGTTCAGGAAAATGAAATTATGTCTCTCTATGGTCAGGAAAAACAGAATCCTGTATGGTTGTAAACAGGCTCTGTTTCCCAACAGAGGTTTACATTCCTAGCAGTTTGTATATATTATAGCTGCTTTATTGAAGGGACAAAGTTAAAGTTGAATAGGGAATTATAACTTAAATTCATTGGTGTGTTAATGGCAGAATTGTCAATTACACACATCTGATGTAGAAGGTGGTAAGATGATTCAGGAACAGTTCTCTGACATGATGACACGAAATAAGGATTAAATAGTAATTCAGAGAATTTCATATTTCGTTATGTGTTAAATCAGGTTAATTCTGGAGAAAAACAAAAGAAAAGGTGATAACAAAACAGTTGCAGGCGAATGATTTGTGTTCAAGTAGAATGTTTGAACTTTGAGCCCATAAAATTTGTGTATCTTCTGAAAAATACTGACTTCTGAACTTATTTATTTATTTTTAACATATTAGCCTCTTAATATTTCAGTTTCAGTTGTTTCTACTTGGACTTCTCAGAGATTTTATAAGAGAGAAGAAAAGAGAAATATTTTTTCAGTTCTAAAAGTAGTTGACTGATTGACTGACTTTAAGCAGCAGACAAACTATATAGCAGCTGGAGCAGAGAAATGAGGAAATACTGGAGAAAAAATTGCCAGTAGTCGAAAAGCCATTACAGGAGAACGAGCAGTGTCTGCCATCTAGTATATAAGTTAGGTTTTTTGGAGATACCTGAATGCAACTGTCAAAAGTTTGCATCTTATTTAATAATTACTATTTGAACTAGGCTGGATTGATTTGTTTCTAAATGGCTGGTGTTTATTTGACTGTATTTCAGCCCAGGATCAGTATCACATCATATAATTTGGTCCATTCTCCACACCAGAAAACAGGTACTGGAGTATGGATGGTCCCTTGATGAGGTTTTTTCTGAAAAATAGTTAGAACACCATTCCAGGACCCAGAAAGAAAAAGTGATTCTGCCATTATTTGTCAAGCTAGTTTTGTAGAAAAGGGTCTTAACTTTTCAGAGCTTCAGATTAATAATTACCATAAATACTTAAACTTAACTGCAAAGATCATAAGAACACAAAAAAAAATGGAACTTTCCCATGTTACAATGACATCATATAATTTTAAACTGTAATTATAGTTTGTAAGTATTACTCTCAAATGGTATTGGATATTTCACAGCTCACATCTGTAGATCAGGTATTCCATCCAGACTCATTTTCTTTTGATATGCAATACTTTCTGTTTCTGCTTTAGTTATCCTCATCTACAGCAGAAGAGAAATCAAAAGGCTAAGCGAAGATTGTGAGTCTGTTTAGAAGTACAAGTAGGGCAAAGGATTATGCATTTCATACCTCTTATGAAGAGATTTCCTGGCTTATTCAGATGCATTATATCAACCTATCAAAAAAACAAAACAAAACATTCAAAAAGAAAGAGGGAAAGATCAGGAAAAAAAATAAAAATAAAAAAAAAAGTAGAATTATATGTTGAAAGAATGCTTCTAGAATTTCTGAGCAGAAAATGTCCTTTAATGAAACAAAAAATCCCACAAATACCTGATTGGCACTCACGCGAAGATGCTGTGGTAGATTAACTTGCGTGAAAATTCTTCACTAGGATCTAAAGGATTTGGAAATAGTGCTGCAGAAGCAATAGAGCATTTTCATTGCCCCATTCTAAAATAAGAAGTTTAACCTTTGGGAGTTAACTGCTAGAAATTAAACTCTTCAGGCATAGTGAGGTGTGAAGGTATTGCTAATGCCAAAATGTCATCCTATAATGAAGTAAAAGTTGCACTTGTAATGCATCTTCTTTTGTACGAAAAAAAGTTTATATTCTGTTGTAAATGTGAATGATTAAAATTAAGTATGATCATAAGCATAGGGAAGTAAACTGAGTTTCAGTAAGAATTGTTTCTGATTTTTTTCCATCTTTTTCAGAAACAAGACTGTATTATCTCCTTCATCTGTAGTTTAATTAGGTATGGTTGCTTTGAAATTGGTATTTGTTAAAACCATTTCTGTATACCCTGAGTTATAATGACTAGCAGAAAATATGTGATGATTTTTAATATTCTATAGTCTCATATTAAAAATTAAATTTCCATAATAGGGAAGTTGGGCGATAAAAGGGCATAAGAGATGTTAAAGCTAAAAGATTATTTAAGAATAAAAAACTCAAAGTGACTGTATCTAGAAGCCTTTCATGTGGACAAATATAGCTACTTATTGAAGGATTTTTCCTGCAGGAAGCCAAAGTTTATAGGGAAAAAAAGTTAAAATAAAGACTGTCTGAATATAGCAGAAGTTACTAATGAAAAAATATGTTTGCTAAAGCAATGCATTCACTTAAAATATTCATTATGATTAAAAGTTTCTGGAGAAGCATCCTAAACATCCAAAGAAAAAGTAGGAGGAAGGAAAGCAACTCCACAAAACCAAAAGATAATGGAGAATTTCAAGAGAAAAGTGTAAAATCAAAATATTCCCTTGCTCATATTAATGCTATTTTTTCTCTTGAAGTGTTTCAGCTTAATCTTATTCCTCAACATAAGTGATGCAACAGTAATTTTTTAGGTGTATCCAATGAAACCTTTCTGATCCACTGACATCATAATCCACACAGTAATGGATGTTTTCTTCCAGCATCTCATCAAACTTTTAATGGAAAAGATCTATAATGAGGTTTTATGTTTCTAGGCTTCATTACTTTTTATGAGGCAAAGCAAAGTACACTTACTGGAGTAGAGATAAAAAAAAAAAAAGTCTTAAACAGTTACAACTAAGAAATAACTATGGAAATAAACCAACATATTTTCAGTATGTACAATGGCACATTTTTAACTTTTATTTTAACTTATGTGCTGGTTCAAAATATACATTTACTTTCACATGTTCATGTAATTTTGATAGTGTTCGTTATGTTTTCACACTTTTGAAATCTACAAATTATCTGTTATTTCTCATACTACAGTTCTAATTCTGAGGAGGAATGTCATGCAGCTATCTGTTCAGGTCTTTAAGTTTTGTATATCAGCTACTAGAGTCTTTGAAGTCCGAGAGAGAATGTAAACTCAAGGATGTCCCAAAACTAATGATACTGGCAGGTCTATGCTCCAAAGTTTTCTTGCCCAGGTAATCTAAGAAAGCAATGCCTGTATTCAAGCAAAAATGCATTACAAGAAATCATTGTGTTTGATTATGTGAAGGTAAAATTTTAACAATGTTATTTTGGATTAGAAAATATTTTACATATTTTAACCATTTAATAAATGGATCAATTAATTTAGTGGAAGTATTCATGTACATGTTTATAGCACAAATATTAAGTGTAATGAATTTCAGTGTCACTTCTTCAATTGTGTACCAAATAGCATTCAATAAAGCATAATTCCATAATTCTGAGTTTATATCAAGCCAAGTAAGTAGTGTAATAAAAAAAAAGATAACAACACAAAGTAGTTTTGGCAAGAAAATGAGATATGTCTTGCTAAGAGCTCAAAACCCAAACAAATCCAAACAAATGAAAGATGACGGTGGGGTGGGGGTGATGGTGGATTGTGTGTGCGTGGTTTTTCCACAGTACAGGATCACAGAATCATTAGTGTTGGAAAAAACCTCAAAGATCATCAAGTCCAATTATCTACCTAACATCACTATGACCACTAGATCATCTCCTGAAATGCCATGTCTACACCTTTTTTGGACATCTCCAAGGATGGTGAGTGATTCCTTCACCTCCCTGGGTAGTCTATTCCAATACCTCATCACTCTTTCAGTATAGAATTTTTTCCTAATGTGTAATCTAAACCTCCTCTTGCACAACTTAAGCCCATTATCTCTCATCCTATTTCTAATCACTTGGGAGATGAGACCAACACCCACCTCACTAAAGCTTCCTTTGTTGTAGAGAGCAGTAAGTTCTCTCTTCAGTCTCCTCCTCTCCTGACTAAACAATCCCAGTTTCCTCAGCTGTTCTTCATAAGACATGTTCTTCAGACCCCTAACCAGTTTCACTGCCCTCTCTGGACCAGTTCCAACACCTCAATGTCTTTCTATCAATACCTGTCTAGCAATCATAGAATGATAGAATCACAGATTCACAGAATGGTGGGGATTGGAAGGGACCTCTGGAGACCATCAAATCCAACTCCCCCCTGTCAGAGAAGGATCACACAGGGCAGGTCACACAGGAGTGTGTCCAGGTGGGTTTTGAAAGTCTGTAGAGAAGGAGACTCCACAATCTCTCTGGGCAGGCTGTTCCAGTGCGCCGTCACCCTCACAGTAAAGAAGTTTTTCCTTATGTTGAGGTGGAACTTCCTGTGATCAAGTTTGTGCCCATTACCCCTTATCATATCACAAGGTACCACTGAAAAGAGACTGGTTTTTCTACTTGACACCCACCCTTCAGATATTTGTAAACATTAGTGAGATTCCCTCTCAGACTTCTCTTCTCCAGACTAAACAGCTCCAAGTCTCTCAGTCTTTCCTCATAACAGAGATGTTCCAGTCCCTTAATCATCCTCATAGGCCTCTGTTGGACTCTACTATTTCCCCGTTCCTCTTGAATTGCGGAGACCAGAACTGCCCACAGTACTCCAAATGTGATCTCGCTAGGGCAGAGTAGAGGGGAAGGAGAACCTCCCTTGACATGTTGGACACACTGATATTAATGCATCCCAGGATACCATTGGCCTTCTCGGCCACAAGTGCACACTGCTGGCTTTTGGATAACTTATTGTCCACCAGGACTCTCAGGTCCTTCTCTGCAGAGCTGCTGTCCATCAGGTCAATATCTAACCTATACTAGCATATGGTGTTACTCCTCCTCAGATGTAGGACTCTACACTTGCCCTTGAACTTCATAAGGTTCATCTTTGCCCAGCTCTCCAGTCTGTCCAGATCTTGCTGAATGGCAGCACAGCCTTCTGCTGTATCAGTCAATCCTCCCAGTTTCATACCATCAACAAACTTGCTGAAGGTACACTGTATCCCTTTGCCCAGGTCATTGATGAAGATGTCGAATAAGATAGTATCCAGTACTGATCCCTGGGGAACACTGCTAGACTCTGTATCACTGATCATGACCCTCTGAGCTCTATCGCTTAGCGAATTCTCAACCCATCTCACTGTCCCCTTTTCTAACCCACACTTTCTGAGCTTACCAATCAGGATGATATGTCTTTCTATCCTTTAAGGATGTAGCTAAGGATAGAGCTGCTACATGAAAAAATGCAAGAGCTGAATTTCAAATATAAACTACATTTCAAGGAAGCTTTAGAAGGTGATATTTTAACAAGAATTTTTGAAATCCTAGTTATTACAAATACAAAATCATACCTACATTCCCTTCCTTAACAGTATAGCAACATTTAGGAATGGGTATAGGCTTTGGGAGTTTGCAACGTACAAGTATGAAAACACAGTTTAATAATACATCAAACTAATTTGAAATAACTTACTACAATTTTCTTTATGAAAAGCAAACTTCCTTGCAGGGAAAAGAAGACTTCTGATTGCAAAAAATAGTCCTTGAAAGGTTGCATGTTTCACAAAATTTTAAACAAAATTTTGGCTTTTTAAAAACTTCCTTCCTTCTCTGCTCTGCTACTCCAACTTCAGTTTTCATCTGCACCTCTAGTCTTTGCAAGTCAAGAATATTTTTCCAATCTTTGCTGTCCAGCTTTTAGCACAGTCAATATAATTGTATAATACTTTAAAAGATCTTAAGAATGTCTTTGAC
This sequence comes from Baryphthengus martii, assembly GCA_013396935.1. Classification (NCBI taxonomy): domain Eukaryota; kingdom Metazoa; phylum Chordata; class Aves; order Coraciiformes; family Momotidae; genus Baryphthengus; species Baryphthengus martii. Next base: position 2,049 of record VWZK01023652.1, on the reverse strand, counting down.
CATAACAATAATATTCCTTTGGATTAAGTAACTTCTATAAAAAAATAAAGTCTTTCTTTTCTTACTGCACTGTAACACAAACATGATGGAATAATACTTTTTTTTTTTTTTACTTTTACGTTGTAAGAGGAAAATGGGATTAATTTCTTAAAAATATTATCATTTCTGGTAAAGGTGTGCTTTTGATATTCCACTAATAAAAACAATAGGATTATCATTCAATATCTTCATTCATTCATCCTGTTGTGTTATTGCTGAACCTGTCAGTAAGGGTACTAGTAAGCCTCTCTTCCTTTGGTTTATTATATGCCTATGATCCTTCTGGCAGATGGTGAGATGCTATATGAATAACAAATAATGATACAGAAAAATAGTAATGACACACTTAAAGCTATTTAAGCCTCTCTAAGGATATACACCTTGTAAATTAGAAAAAAGTTCTTCATGCAGCCTGTTAATCTTGAAAATATGTAAACCAATTTCTATGCTGCCATACTGGTCTCTTGAGGTTACAATGATTATTTAGGTCATGTGTTATCAAGTATTTCAATATTTTCACCAACTGGAATTTTTGCCCATGTAATTTTTATTCCCTTTGGAACAATTCCTCAGTCACATACTTATTTTTTTTTCATTCTACTTTCTTTTTTCCTTTCATTTTTTTTTATTCTTTTCCCCTGGTGGGCCAATATTTTTCATTATAATTTTGGTTTTGTCCAAACACAATTTCCAAAGGGAAAATTACTTGAGAATTGAAGTATGTCAATTTCACTATATATATAGTGTGCAACGTCCCAGATCCCATCTGCCCTCTGCCCTGTGGCACAAACTGCATTTTATGTCCCCAGAAACCACAAACAGGCAGCAGTGTAGTTTGCTGGCTAATGCTCTTACACAGAACTGTGGTCTTATTAGAGCTGACGCCCCTGAACCTGTCAAATACAACATCAGTTCCTATCATTGTCTCATGAGCAATGAGGTATTGTGTTGATTGATTTGCGTAGTTGCCAACTCCATGATGCCTCACAGGATTTGGTTGGTTTTTTGTTTGTTTTTTTTTTCATTTGCCTATGAGCTTGGAACAAGCTCACAGCCATCAATCAATGTATATATGACAAACTCTTCATCTGGAAAACCTAGTATTATTAATTTTGTTGAATCTCTTGTGGTTTCAGTCAACGATGATGTGGTTGTATCCAATTTATTTCTCATTCAATTTAAGTGAGAAATGTTTATATTGCAATCTTCTGTTCCACAGTTCGTATCCATCATATAAAGAATTCAGTCAAGTACTTCATTTTCATGACATGATAAGGAGTCTTCTAAGAACACTCTTACTTTTTTTTTTAATTTAATTTTTATTTGGGCTTTTTTTTTCCCCTTAAATAGTTGATTTTTTTCAGAATGAATTAGAATTATAAATTAACAGAAGTAGGCCTTTAAAGCTGTTCTCTGTTGAATCTCTCCAGGACACTTTGAAATGTTTTACAGGGAATCATTGGTCCTGGTCCTCTACCGGTTTACTCGACCTTGGGTAATTCCATCAGCTCCAAACGGTTCTGGGTCAAATTATTAAGTGTTTTGGTATTTCTTTGGTGGAGAGTGATGTTTTGAAAAGCTATGAGTTAGCTCAGAGGATGTATTTAAATCTACTTGCATCCTTTTTATGGAAAAAATCATGTTAGAGACCTGACAACCATAGCAGTTGCAGTTCTCAGCATGCCACTTCCAGGACTCAAAACTGTGAAAGAAGTTATCCTTGGTTATTCCTTTGGTCACAACAACCCCCAGCAGCGCTAGAGGCTTGGGGAAGAGTGCCTGGAGAGCTGCCTGGCGGAAAAGGACCTCGGGGTATTGGTTGACAGCCGGCTGAACACAAGCCAGCAGTGTGCCCAGGTGGCCAAGAAGGCAAATGGCATCCTGACCTGGATCAGAAATGATGTGGCCAGCAGGAGTAGGGAGGTGATTGTGCCCCTGTACTCAGCACTTGTGAGACTGGACCTTGAGTATTGTGTCCAGATTTGGTCACCACAGAATAAGAAGGACATT
>VWZK01023643.1:0-11823 GCA_013396935.1 Baryphthengus martii | reverse complement strand
CAAGACAAAAATCACTCCAAGACAAGGTGTTTTTGAAGTTTGCTGTGTGAACTTACCAGCTGGATTTGTACATCCAGTATCACCCAGTGAAGAAAACTAGCAGAGAAATTTAAGACAGCCTTGGCCTGAAATAACTGGCTTTGATCAATACTTGCAGGAACTTTAAGAAACATAGCTTCCAGTATATTATTTCCTAGTTGTCCCTTGCTCTGTCTTCAGTAAAATGCTTGCAACTAAAACAAATTACTTTCCTTTCAGAAAGTTATCCCTACTGTGGCAGCACTTGTAGTATCATTGAAATAGTTCATTCATTTGGGTCTTAACTATGAAGTGATAGTACAGTTTTTTTGCAGGTTTTGGTGCAAATTTGAACTTGCCTGTCATGTTATAGCTTGCTTACAAGGCAGAATACTGTACATCTATCAACTTCAACTGAATCTTCAGAGATCTCTATTCTAAAGACATCAATTTTCACTGCTTTGGTTATAAAAATATTTCAAATCCATCTATGTAGTGTGAGCTTTCAAAACCTCTGAACAGGTATCGTGCTATTGTCAGACCTGGATTAAATTAGATTTTTGTTGTTCTTTTCTAGTCAGCTTCTACCATCTTGGAGGCTCATGAATATTTAAAAACTAGTGAGCCATAAATCTTGCTGACACATCAAGCATAAACTGTGGTCACCAGGAATGTTTCATAGAATTCAGCAGGAACAAATGCCAAATGGCTCCTCATCTTGCTAGTTCTTCTATAGTGATGGGTATTTTATCTGGAGTTACAAATCGTGAATACAATAAAGCCTGTAATAGTCTGGTTCATTTCTTAGCTGAAAGCTACCAGTATGCTGCAGATGTCCTGCTGATTGTCAGAAATGAGAGAAAAGCCTTTCCTGGTGAAGAGTGCAAAGAAACATCTGCTACCTTTTTTGTATGTTCTGCTTTGATTTATAGAAAAAAATTCAGGGTGGACTTGATTGTTTTCAGTGCAAAAATCTCTACTTCTAGGTGGAGTGTACCTGTACCAGAGTCATGCCACATAGAATGGAAATTTCCTTCCCAAATAATCTGACAATTTAAGCTAAAAACTAATTAACCCTTTCAAGGTTCATTATTGCTTCCGACTAAACAGTGTAGATGTAACTCTTGAGATTCTTTGAGATGTCTTCTACTGCTTAGAAATTTTATTTGGGGTCACAGCTGTTTTATTTGACTTTCTCAACAAAAGTTCCTGTATTGGACAGTCACTTTGTAGAAATTGTGTTTTATCCTGAAATGCTGGTAATTACTGGTGTAGAAATTGTGTTTTATCCTGAAATGCTGGTAACTACTGGTGTACATAGCAGAGTTACAGTTAAGAAAACTCATTAAGTGTGGAAGGTAACTTGTCTCCATGTAATTAAGTAGATATTCAACTTATTATGACAGCGCTAAAACAGTTCTAGGTATAGGTAGGGAAATAAAGCACTGTTTGACAGATTAAACAGAGGAAAAAGTTTCATCCCTTCCTAAAATCATCTAGAGTAATTTTCAATACTCATGCTGTAATGTTCTTTTGGGCTTTTAAGTTGTATATTATAGTTCATATTGATAATACATCTTGCATTAGTAGTAGATCTGTTCCCTTGCAACTTTTTGCTAAGTCAGCTTTCTTGCAGATAAAATGAAGAAATGAAACTGAAAATTACTTTTTTCCTCTAAATACCTGTTTTGACTCTACTTCTCAAAAGAAGCAAAAGCCTTGTTTTGATTATGGTAAGGTACCATTTTCTCTTAAATAGTCTAAGTTTTAAAACGTTCTTCTAAATTAAGATCCTTGTCAATGATAGATAATTAAATGAATCAGAAATTCTGATGTCCATCAGCTTTACATGGATTCACAGAATCTTAGGGGTTGGAAGAGACCTCTGAAGATCATCTAGTCCAACCCTGCTTCCAGAGCAGGATCACATGGAGCAGATCACACAGGAACATGTCCAGGCAGGTTTTGAAAATCTCCAGAGATGGAGACTCCACCACTTTAATGTAGAGGTGGTTGTTACAGAATTTATCTGCAAATTGGATGACTTTTAACATCCTCCTATTTAGAGAGATTGCGTGAGTGATAGCACTTCATTCAAGGTTATAGCCATAAAAGGATTATTTCTTTGAAACAAAGAGACAACTTAAGCACTCTTAACATACTATATTTATAATTTTCTTCCAGATTTGCCTATAGGAAAATAGTTGTATAGTTAGGGGATCAGACAGAAGAATTTTGGTTTGTGGAGGGCTGATGTTAGAAGTAAACCACACCGATCTAGTAAGTTTCCTGTGTTCAGCTCCTGAAGGATGTGTATGGCCTTCCCTTTCAACAGCTGACTCATGTTGTTTTGTTTGTTATAAACATATCTGCTTTTTTTTATTTCCCCAGAGGAAATATGTAGATTGCCTGTAAAACGCACAAATTATTTGAGCAATTTTGAAGAGTAATGTCAAAATCCTTATACGGATTCTCACAATATCTTGCATAAAAGTAGAGACTGAAAACAAAGCAAATGTGAAGCTGAGCATCCTTTTAGTTCCTGCTCAAATTCATGTTTGGATATGGGGCTTTTCACTAGAATGTATCGAACTTCCTCTGAGGAAGTAAAATATAGATTGATTTAATAGCCCTCTGCTTCTGCTAAAATAAATTGTGATGTCACTCTGAACTCTATAGTTTGAAAATTCTTCTACATGAAGTAAGTATATCACTTCAACTGAGAGTACGTAAGTCAGCAAGAAGGACTACTAATAATGTTGAATGTCTATGACATTTTTCTCCCTCCAGAAAAGTTGCAGGCTCTGGATTTATTGCTGTACTAAGCACTAGAAGAGATGTCATGGGACTGAAATGTTTGATACTGACACTCAGTGGGTACTGCTTACATCCTAAACTTGGAATCATAATCAGAGTTGTTTAGGTTGGAAGAGACCTTTTAAGAGCATGAAGTCCAACCATAAACCTACTACTATCCACTCTACCACTAAACCATGTCCCTAAGTGCCACATCTACATGTCTTTAACTTCTGAATTTTACTTCTTCTGCTTTAAACTTAGAACAGTGCAAATCTGCACCCTTATTGCCTGCTGACTTCACATCAAGATGCTGAGGGCAACTGTAAATAATTTGCATGGAATATTTGGGGGACAAGGTGCAAGATGGCAATGCTTATGCCCTCCCATCTACCTGGGATGAATAAGCCAGGCCCAGGAGTGCAGCAACAAATGTGCTCTAGCTGCCTTCCAGGATGAGAGCCAGAAGGCCCACCACCTTAAGTCTGGGTATGACTATGGTATGTCGTTGTATACCGCTCCAGGGAAACCTTGATTAAGTCACTGAAATGCCTCCACACCAATACATGCAGCATGGGGAACAAACAGGAAGAACTAGAGATGTACATGCAGTCACAGGGTCATGATGTTGTTGCAATTACAGAGACATGGTGGGATAACTTGCATGACTGGAATGCTGTCATGGATGACTACATCGTTTTTAGGAAAAACAGATTGGTAAGGTGCAGTGGTGGAGTTGCTCTTTATGTGAGAAAGCAACTGGAATATGTCAAGCTCTGCCTGGGGGCAGATGAAGAATGTGTTGAGAGCTTATGTGTAAGACTTAAGGGCAGGCTAATGTGGGTGACACTGTTGTGGGTGTTTAGTACAGGCCACCTGATCAGGAAGAAGTCAGTGAGGCTGCCTACAGACAACTGGAAAAAACCTCACGGTCACATGCCCTGGCCCTCATGAGGGACTTCAGTCACTCTGGTATCTGTTGGAAAGGCCACACAGCCAGGCACATAGAGTCCAGGAGTGTAGAACAGCTTCTTATTTCAAGCTGAAAGTTAAGTTCTTAACAATAGTTATCTTTCTAGTGCACAGGGGGGGGAAAAAAAATCACAATTACAGGACATGAACTGAGGAATCCTCATTTTCTCAACTATGAAACAGATATTCTGTTTTACAGACATTGATCTTGAAGAAATAATGATAGTTTTATTAATATCCTTGACTAGAAAAATATGCCTTTTCAGTTGTGCAAACACTGCTAACAGGATTATTTTAGGGTAGGATTTTCAAAAATGAGGAGTGCAGCTCCTACTGAAAACCTCTGGGAGTTCAGATCCTAGGTGATTTGGAACACTGCTTTGTGCTTGAAGTACTTAGGGAAAATATAAATAAAATGTTTTCCTTCTCAGTTCATGAAGAAATTTTTTAAAAGTTAAAAGGATATATTTTATATACACATAATAAATGATGTTGAACATCCCAGCAGATTTTTATATATTTGAAAATATTCCTGGAAAATTAATACTTGACTAATACAATTATTATAGGACTGTTTTCAGACTTGAACTAGTCACGGCCCCAGCTCTGAGAGGGGACAGAAGGGTACTGTCAGAAGCTGAATTGCATCTTTCCTTTGACTCAATAGTTTTAGTGTTAGCCTTGAGCATTGTGTTAGAAGGCTTAATGATAGAGAAGTTGGGCTTTTGTAGATACTGTTTTTGATATGGTTCCTAGCTCTGTGGTATTTAAAACCTGTCCAAACACTATCTGACAGTATGCTGGAAGATGGTGACATCTCTAGGAAAAGTGTGTTTGAAGAAGCAATTTTTGGTAGTGTGGTGGGTTGACCTTGGCTGAGCACCAGGTACCCACCAAGTGGCTCTATCACTTTCCACCCCTACTTCCCTCAGCACGACAAGAGGGGAGAGATTAAGATGGACAGAGCCTGTGGGATACAATAAAGGCAGTTTAGTAGGAAAAGGCAAAAAGCAACCTGCGTGCATGCAAAGCGAAGCAAAACAAGATCTTATTCTCTACTTCCCATCAGTAGGCGATGTCTGGCTTTTCCCAGGAAGCAGGGCTCTGGTACGTGTAGCCGTTGCTCGGAGGACAAGCCTTTTCACAAACGGCTGACCTCAACCCTCTCTTTTCTCTCCCTTTTATACTTGAGCTGATGTCACACGGTGTAGAATATCTCTTTGGTCAGTTTGGGTCAGCTGTCCTGACTGTGTCCCCTCCCAAGATCTTGCCCACCCCATCTCACTGGGCGGGGTCGGGGGGAAGATGATGTAAAGACACCCTTGGTACTGTGTGAGTGCTGCTCGGCAGCAGCCACAACACCGGTATCTTACCTGCCTCCCAATACAAAGCACAGCACCATAAGAGGTGCTCTGGGGAACGTTAACTTGCAACTTGCATTGTAGAGCTCAACATGACCTAAATTTCAGACAACCTGGTATCTGGAAGTTAGATGCTGCTTCACTCTAAGCTAATTCTCACTATGGGAAGAATTAGTGCTGCAGAAGGGTGTATGCAAAAGTAGAGTGCTAAGAGGAGCTTGCCAGTTACAGGTACCCAGGACCTAAACCTGGTGTTTAGGTTTCTACTTTTTGATCTATAAAAGAGGCTTTCATTGCTGACAGGGAATGATTTCTTCACTACATCAGTGAACATTGATCTAGTTAAAGATGTCTCTGTTTACTACAGAGGAGGTTGGGCTAGATGACCTTTAAAGGCCCCTTCCAACTCCAACCCTTCTATGATTCTCTTGAGAGAATCATTCTCTTGATGAGTTAGATCCCAAGAGCTATGCTGCCTATTTGGGAATGTGACAAGGAGATGAAAATTTGGTGGAAGCTGAGTGGGGACTGAACCTAGGTTTTTAGATCTGGCACTTGAATTATTTTGCATTCGTATCAAAGGTTGATTAAAAAATGGGGGCAGAATTTAGTCTGAGCAAGTCTTGTCGAAATCCCAAATCATGTAATTTTAAACAGACTAATCCCTGGCGCTTTAAAAAACTACTGATAAGCTGCTAAGCTTTCTAGATACCTGTAATTAAGGTTCCTGGTATGTTCAGAGATGTCTTCTGCAGATGTGCCTAACATCTGATTTGTACTGTTTGAATTACAACTGGGACTAGCCACTTCGTGCAGATGACCAGCTGGTTGCAATACCTGCCCAGTACTGGTAGATCATGACACTGTCCTTAACTTGAAGGGAAGAATCTTCATCACTCTGCTCTGAGGGAGAACTGCGTATCCCTGCTGTGGAACTGAATGTATTGCAGACTTCTAAACATCTGTTGACATCAAAGACAGAAAAGCAGAACCAGCTTGTATATCCAATTGCTTTGTGGTGTGTCCACAAGCCAAGAGTGGTGCTCTAACTAGAGGGTGGCGTGTCTGGCTGGCAGCAAATTGTAATTTTTGTGATTTTGGAGGTATTCCAAGAGTAGTTTAGATTGGTCCTACAGGCTTGAGAAAAGCTGCATCATAACATAATCAAGAAAAAGAGTACTTGTTCATCCCTCATGTTGCCAGGTTGCCCTGCTGAACAAAGGATTTGTTCCGTGCTGTGGAACCAGTGCTACCCATGTGATGAGTGTGGAACCAGCATTGATGTGCAAGACTTGCTGAGCAGACAAATGGTGCCAGCTCTAATTGGTAACAGTAGAAACCCACATGCCACTGACAGGAATGCTGCTTTCTTTCAGAAATGAAGCACGTCTACTTTTTGCTTTAGAAAAAGCTTAAGATCAGCATCCTGACAAGCTGGCATCCTCCTACGTTGAAGCCAGGAGCTGTTTTAATGCTTTTCAACTGTTTCCACAGATTTCCGGTGCAACTATAGCAGTCATGTGAGGATGGTTCTGTCTCATCCTCTTAGCTATGTGTGAACAGTCCCTGCTTTTGACAGGCTTACTGGATGTGTCTTCACATTTCCCAGTAAGGCTCCCAGGTCCCCTGCCAAAGACACAGTGATAAGTACGTCATTCAGGCTTGGCAAATCTATGATTGGGCTGTATGAATAATGTGAAGGACCACTCTTCACATAAGTGAATTTCTGTCTTAAGGAATGTACTCTAAATAGAAATGTTTCCCTACTAGTGTCCTGTTTTAGGCTAGTGTCTGAACAAATCTTTGTAGCAGCAACTCTGAGTTGTCTGGTATGATGGGGATGTTTTGAACTGAAGAGCTCATGAAACAAGTAGCATATCACTCCTGATAGGGTTAACTTTTAATCTTACCCCATCTGTTTCTTAAGGGCCCTATACAGAACTACCTATTCATTTTAATTTAAACATAGGACTTCATTCACTATTCTCTGGTGACAATTTTTCAGGCCTTACAGGTTTTGTGATTTTACCTTCGTTTTTCAACTTACTTATTAAAATGCCCTTTCAGGATTGTCATAGAGTCCTGTGGGCAAATGATTTTCAAGTGCTTTGAGGAATCCACTCATTTTGTACAATAATGTTGCAAATTTTATCCTCAAGTAGCGTTGGAGTTGTATTTAAGTAATCTAGTTTCTTAGTTGAGTTCTCCAAAGTCATGATCCTCTCATGGATAAAAAACCCACATGTTCTCACTGTACCTAGTGCCTTATTGTTGCTCTCTGACATAGATGTATTGTTTGGACTCTTTCCAAAACAGTTCTCAAAAAAATTCTTTTGCAAATTCTTAGCTCTATAACTGTGAAGATTATGCTGCAGGTTGATGTATTTTTTTTTTTATTTCCCTGATGTTTTATCACAGCTCATACAGCATCGTTATTTTTAAAAATATGCCAGTAGTCCCAAATCTGTAATGTTCCTATGTGAGGATTTGCAGTTATAAAAATTTATATATTGGACTTGACTCTTAAATTGCATTCTGGATGAGAGCTATTCTCCGAGGTTGTAATGAATTCAGCTAGCTGCTCTTGTTCCCACTATTCTGAAAAGGGTCCTGCTCTGTAGTCACCTACAGTAGCTGTCAACATGAAGAAAAAAACTCAACTATCTAACATACTCCAGTGGGGAGTTTGGCAGAGTATCTCTGAAGCTGCCCAGCCCCCACAAGCTCTATCCAGTTTTAAAATATACTTACAGCACTTTGTTTGCTGTTGTGGCAGTCTCTCTCGAGAACTAGTGGTGAGTCATATTGTTTGCATCTTATTTGTTCATATGACCATTTCTTAGTTACGAAAAATGCTCTGCTACAGCTATAATGTAAGTTTCATTTTTTAAAAGTTCCTCAGGTGGAAACTGTTGCCCCAAAGTATTAAAATTACTTTTATGGCTCATCTCGCCCCAAGATATGAGTGTTAACTGTAGTTGTCATAATGTGGTCACTTCTGTAACATTTTATTAATATATAGTTTGACGTATCATAAAGTTTAGTGCAAATTATTTTGTGACCTACTCTAGGTGATCCTGCTCTGGCAGGAGGGTTGGACTAGATGATCTTTCAAGGTCCCTTCCAACCCCTAGCATTCTATGATTCTGTGTCATTCTCTATTTAAGCATACTTTGAGTGATCAGAAGTGAAAGGTATCAAAACCAGGGAGGGAGTTCTCAGTCTTAAATCAAATTTATTTTTTTTAACTAGTGGAATACTAAAATAAATATCTACGGAAGCAAAACAGTGCCTGTTTGAATTAAGAGCAATCACATGCTGTCCCTTGGGTAAGGCAGGAATAGGATAAGGTTGAAACTGAGTCATGCTGAACTGCCTTAACAGATTGCCGCCAAAAGGGGCTCTCTCTTTGTATTATTGCTGCATCTAGGGCTTGCCTAACCTGTTTGTGAGCCGATTCAGTTTGCTACTGTAATAGCAAAAATAAACAGAGACCATGAGGTGCAAAGGAGTGGATGAGGGGAATGAGATAGGGAAGAATAGTGACTGACCTTCTCAGGAGAGCCAGCAAGTTGCTCATAGGATCACATCAGAAATCTCTGGAAGAAAGATTGTGCATCCTTGGAAGAGTCCAGGAACATAGCTGTAAGAAATAATGTGCTCTGCCAGAAATAAGGAAGGTCCATGTCAGGGCTGCAGATTTGCATATTAAGGTGGGTATGATGTGCTGTTAGCCACTCTGGAGGTCACTTGTCGAGCTAAGGGAGACCAATGTCTAGGGAAGTCTGGGTACCAGGGGCTACTTTTCTCGTCCCTTTTTTCTACCACTGTCTTATCATTCTCTAATATTACTTAATCTTTACTTTTGAACTGATAGGATGTAGTGTTGTGTTTGTTTTTTTTCCCCTTTTATTTCTTTTTTCTTTTTAAACAATTAATAAATATTTTTGAAGTGTTTTGCCATACCATGACTTAACTGTGGGCTAAATAGCAAGTTGCTAACATGACGTTTTTCACACAAAGGTGCAGTAGATCTCTGATATGCCTTAGCACTGCCTGGTTCCTTTGCACATGGTTTAGGTATCCAAAGAGCAACAGACTTTCATGAACAGTTGTCACCTGCAGGGAGAAAAGCCAAGCTTTTTTGACGGGTTGTCACAAACGAGTTCTTGGATTGTGCTGAGGCGTTGCAGTGCACATTTGCTCCTTGAAGGCCCACAAGGAACTGATCAGACAGAGACGATATGACTGGTCATCACGTGCCTCTTCCTTAGCGAGTAAGTGCATTTGCACTGCTTGAGCAGGTGGGTTTGAGGAAGCCAGGCTTGATTGCATGCCCCAGGGAATAGCCCAGAATCATCTTGGACACCAAGATGAAAGGATGAGCTTTAATTACCATAAAAGATAATCCTATAAACATCAGTGAAAACAGGGAAGGACTCTTCTGATTCAGAGTGGGTCTCAACATGGCTTGTTAAGACCATCAGAGGTTTTCCTACATTTTTGTTATGCCAATATTCACTGAATAGGTCATACAGCTGAGTTCTGTGGGCTGGTGGCTGAGAGATGTAATCCAGTGATGAAATGATAAAATGTAGCTTTGAATAAAGACAGAAAAGACTAAGAGGATTCTTCAGTAAGGTACATTAAGATAGTTTAAGCCTGTTGAACTTTATCCTAAGATGAAACATGCCCCCACTTCTGCTCCTCTCCCTCCAAAAAAAAAAAAAGAAAAAAAAAAAAGAAAAGCCTGCAAGTCTGATGAGATGTCAGACCCTCTCAGGTTTTTTTGGGACTTCAGTGATGATGTGTCAGAACACTGAAAAAAAGAACTAGTGTTTCTTTCACTTGGAGAGCTGAAAGTAGTAGTTGGAGAAGTCTAGCTCAGTCAGCTTCCAAAAAAATAGTTGAATAATGGGTAAGTACCTGGAAGCTTGCCAGCAGTTAAGTAATAATTGATAAGAGATTTACACTCATAAAGATATGGGTATTGTGGGCAGAGAAGAAATCTCTGGCTTCAGAAAACATTTTGACAATCCTGATGGCATTTTTGTAACTCATCTCAGGAAACCTACTAGTGAGTAAATGCAAAAGTGATTGAAGAGCTGCACTCAGAAGATATTAACTGATCATTAATAAATGTGTAAAATGTGTCAAGTTGGATATTGCTGTGTGTTCTGGATCCAGCATTATACAAAAGTATCATTATAGATGGATTTGGATGATGGAATGGAGGGTAGTTTTAATAATCTGAGGAGGAGTGGAAGCACTGTAGAATAAAAGAATAAAATTTATAGTGTTCTGACAAATGACAGGAATGGGTGATGTGATCAGGCAGAAAGCCAAAATGAAGAATAAGTGGCTACCAATTCTAGTCCAGAAAAGGCTCTGGAAATTACTGTGCATTACAAGCTAAACAAGTAGAGCCTGTGGCTAACCATCCTTTTCATCCCTTAACAAATTGATGGGAACATATAAGTAAGTAGCTGACTTGCAAGAACTGTGAAATCATTGTTCTGCTTAACAATCTTAAGGCTTGACCTGGAATACTTCCTGCTGCTCTGGGTACTGCATTTTAGAAGCATGTAAGCAAATGGGAGAAAAATTCTTAAGAGGGTAATAGGTATGATTGAGTGTCAAAAAAATGACTTAGAGATACTGGCTGAATGAACTTCTGGGAAAACCATTCTAATAGCAAGAACATTGAAGTACTGGAACTTGTTGTTCAGGAAAGTTATGGACTCCATCATGGAAGATCTTTGTGTAGCCTGTTATTAAGCACCTCTTTGAAGGAAAGTTCCTGTTTTTGCTGTGCTAAGGAACTACAAGATCCTGCAGTATGCTTCCAAATGCTTGAGCTGTTAAAGAAAGGCTTTTAGTCATTCTGACCAGCACACGTTAGAGCCTATATCTTCAACATCTGTCTTGTGTAAGCCTCTTATTGGTGGACAATGCTTCTAACCTGCTGTTCAAGATTTTCTGGTAGACTATCTGTTACTTTCCACAGACGAGAGTCAGTCAGAAACAGATTTGAGGCAGTGATGTTAGACTATTTTATAGCAAAGTGGTATTTCCATTTTGATTTAAAGTAGTTAGAGGTGTTCCAGGTTATGGGTGTTCCAGAGGCTGAATTCACACTATAGAAAGAAGTGGCCTATCTGAAGTTAATTCTCCATTATACTGCTGTCCTGAATTGACTTAGAAAAGAATTAATTCTGTTCAATTCTTTTGCTTTTCAGCTCAATGTCTTCTAACTAACTGCACTTTCTGAAGTTAATAGCATATTTTCAGACAGTGTCTTGTTCCAGCACTGATAACACTCGATGTTTAGAGTTACTACCAAGGACTGATGTGCAGACCAAGGTCACTGCTAAATCTTGTATACTGTGTTTGGGGTGCAGAAAGTAAAAGGCTGCACCTGCAGGGAGGAGCAGATGAGGCAGGTGACTCTAAACTGACCAACGAGGTATTCCATCCCATGTATATCATATTCAGTATAAAGCAGAGGAATTATGAGGATCAAGCTCTCTTCTTCAATGGCCGGCATCCCAGGAGTACTCTGTCTGTTGTGCCTTCTGCACCAATCCATGTGTTCCTGAATCTAGTTCCAGAATCCAGCTCCTGAATCTGGTTCTCATCTACTGCTTAGTCCTGTCTGGGACTTCCCCAGTGCCTG
>VWZK01023634.1:0-51611 GCA_013396935.1 Baryphthengus martii | reverse complement strand
ATGCTTGTTTCATCAAATGAACAGTTTTGTTCATATTCTAACCTGTAGGTGTGCCTTTTCACTCACTGCTTTTTCGTGAAATATAACGTTATTCATAGGACAAATGAACAGGAGTTAGTTTCAATTGTGTTTAGCTGCCTATCCCTGTCAAGGCTGATGTATTTCTACACATGTCCAGGAATTTAACTTCAAGTGGAAATGAGAATACTGAAAGTTTAAAAGTCTCTGCTGATTTTGATGGAAATAAAAATGACATTTTCAGGCTTGCACTGTTGAAGTGGCTTGACTTGCATCCATCTTCTGTGTAGTGAAGTTTTTTTGTGGCTTTATGTCCTATCTTCTGCTCGAGAAGGTGGAAGTTTAAACATTTAATCAGCATGCACATTCTTGTGCCTTTTTGTTTTAGGTGGCTTTCTATGTATAATGTAACTGGTTAAATGGCCTTATTTTCAGAATTCTTCTTGACTTTGTAGAACCATGGTTATTTCTCTTTCTACACAAACCAGGTTGTTAACAATTCTACTGCAATTTATAGTCTCCTATGCTGGCTTTTTAATCTTCAGTTGAACTAGTTGCTCCTCTGATTTATTTTTTTTTCTCTTTCATGCTTAAGTGTTGTAGAGGGATTTTAAGATTTTTCTATGGGACATTAGAAGATAAACACTTTTGAAAATTGCAATATTTGTCTCACTTTGAATTTTAGGGTACAGTAACCTGACTTTCAACTTGTAGCCTCCAGGAGTCAAATTACACGCTTGGTGATAGTATCTCTGACAATTAGAATCTTAGATTACAGAAATATTTCCTGTTATCATCTGCTTTAAAAATGTGAGTTCTGTTGAATTTGTAGCTTCCTGTTGTGACTCCTCCTGTCTAGATAGGGAAGCAAATTATATTATTTTCTAGAATGTTTAAAATAAAGTTCATGAATATGATTTCCAATTGTTACCATGATTGTGTGACTAACAGCTCAGTTCCCAAGCATACTCTATAAGGATTGGCATGATAAAAGCTGTTGAAAAAAAGATTTTTAGTGAAGTGAACTCTTGATCATTCAGGTCAGATGTCTGCAAGTACTGAATTGTTTCCTGAAATTTTACGTGCTGTACCGATACTAGATCTATTCTACTGCATAATATGTTTTCTTTTTGATATTCAACTAAAACTTTCTTGATGTAAATTTAATTCCCACCTGAATGTTATGTTTCAGATATTTTTGACTCTCCAATTCATGCAATATCCTTCAGATAACTATACCTGCATCAATAAATATAATCTTATTCTTCTACAACTTTCTTTTTTTAGTGATGATATACATTATAGTGAGAAAAAGCGATATTTTCACATTGGAAAGCTAGTTGTGTTCATCTTTCTTTTCAGTTCATAGATAAAAGGCCACCTCCTAAAACTAGTTGCTGATAACCTTTCGGACATCATTATTATGTATGTTAATAGCAGTAGAATAGCTATTTTGCTTCGTATCTAAAAATACCACTGCTACATTACACAGTACATATGTCAAACTGTTACACTGAGAGGAAGTTTCTTGATATGATTTCTCTTTCCTGGTTTAGCAAAGCCTTTCCAAAGAGCTCTTATTTTGCTCTTCTGATATGAGAGTAAGAGTCATCAGAAGATATGTGGCTAAACTCTTCCCCGCTGAACTCGGTGGAAATAATCCCACTGAAGTTAAGGGTAGCAGTGTTTCTCAGCTATCCTCATAAACAACGTATTAACAAAACTGAAAGTTTTCTTAGGCTGTTCTTTAGTTCTGAGATGAATTCTGACCTTAGAAGAAGGCTGTGCTTGTTCCTCTGACACCACTGTGTTTTCCAAGAACGCTTTTTACAGAAACAGCAAGGTCTCATTTCAGACATGTTACTGTTCTGTTTGATTTAGCTCCAGGATCTTTAAAGAAAAGTATCAATTCAGCAGAGGACTTTGAACAGTGAAAGCTGTGGCTTGTGTTATGTGGGAGATTGGAAAAGATCTGTGTGATTGCTCTTCTAAAGTTTTTAGACCTATGCAATGTGTTTAAATGCTTACAACTTAAATAGTGCTTAAGGCTGCAACTTGCCTCTGCTATGAGTGCCGTGCAGAAAGTCATCATGTGAGCTTATTTACTAATGTTGCAGTACATAATAAGAGTGAGCATAATAACGGTTCATTTATTGACATGGTTCATGCCCTTCAGGCTTGTCAGTGTGAATGCTGTGTGATACGTAGTAAAAAGGAGCAGTTTTCTGCCTGGTAATACCAGGAGAAAATGTTACCTCTCTGTTCCTGTTTAAACAGTATTTCAGGATAATGTAGCATGTGATCTACATCCTCATTTCACTGAAACACTTCGGAGTGGTAGATTATGAGAAATAATTTGTATGATAAATTTTCAAGTGTCTTAGAGCCACTGACAGTCACATGGATCTAAAACCATATAGTATTTAATTTAGACAGGTAATCAAGAGGTAAAGTAGTATGAAAACTACAAAGAAAACTAATAATATAAACTAGAATACTAGAAAGCACTAGGTACGAACATGAGCAAGCTCAGTGTTGCTAAGACAAAAAGGAGTAAGTTTTTTAGAAAGATCCTATAATGGTGAGAGAATTAGTTTCTAACTGTTAAGTTTCAGGCACATGACCAACTGGTTAAGTTTGATCTTCTTTTCCTTGTTTCCAGCACTATTTATTGCTCCCAGCTTTGGTTAATGTAGTGATGTACTTACTTCAACCAGCTTAGCGAAAATTATCAGAATTTTATTTTCTGCGCCCAGAAATATTCATTCTTCAGGTGAAGAATGAACAGCCATATAGCAAGCAGCTAATATATTCTTGATATTGTCAATATTGGATGCTGTCCTAAGGTGACTTTGGAACCAAGGATTCTAAAATACTTAATGACATTTTATGAGCTGACTTAAAGGCAACAACATACTCACATTACTGCTAGGTTTTCTGGGAATTTTGCTTCAGTTGTGAATACTTTAAAATACATTAAGAGCTACTCAACCAAAGCATATGAGAATTCAGTTAAGTGGAATACTGATTTTTAATTAGCACTTAATTGGAAACAGATTGCAGATTGAGAAAAGAATGATTTCCTTTTACTAATTACAGAACAGTGTTTGCTGCTTCCAATTAGAATCCTGGTTTGTAAACTCCTTGCACATGAAAGCAATGAAATGAAATTATATGTATCCCATGCAATGTGTGTTGGTTTATGCTGTGATTTATCTACAGTGGTGTATATATTTGATCATGTAAGTGATGGTATTTAGTAGTTAAAAATGTATGCATGTAAGACTTGAGAGGAAAACAATTGGCAGTTAATTTGAAATATTAATCTGCACTTAACTTGGGTAAACTGGGCTGTTCTCTCAGACCTGCAGAATTTTTCCCTGTGCAGATGTAATGCCTGTGTAATGGCTGTAAGTCCCATCTGAGCCTGACTCTTTTAGCAACAACTGTCCTTCAGAAGACACAGTGGAGCACAACCTGGGAGCAGAAATATTTGCTTTAGTACAGACTTACAGGCCCAGCCTCAGGGAATTTGGTGTGCCCTATGTGTTAAAACCTGTAACTATTTCTGCCCAGCAAGCACAGGAAAAGAAATTTTGGTCCTCACAGAGTACTGAGGAGGTAGAGAAATTGAGTATCTGAGAATTGCAGACGTGTAGAAATTAATCTCTTTGTTGCTATGTTTTAGATATGATAGAAATACTGCACAGAAATGTAGCATATCTATTTGTTTGTCGGTGAGGATTTATCCCAGTTACTTAGATATGTAAGCAATGCAAATGGTGTTTGGATTTCAGCTTGGTGAGTACCTTGTATCAATGAAGCAACCACAAGAATTATTAGAACAGTTAGTTTTCTAACCTAAGTGGGTAACAAAAAAATAAAACAACCCAAAACTTAAAATCAATTTCTGAGAAAGTCTTATATAGATGTCATAATCCATGAAAATTAGCAATCTTAGAGTACTGTTTGATTTTATTACACTCTTTTAAACTCCCTGGTTTTAGCACGCCTCAAAGACTTATGTAAAAGAACTCTTACTGAGTTAGATATTAGTGTTTCTCAATGTATTACTTAAGCAAAGTTTAAAAGCTTGTCTTTATTTAGTGTCAGATATGTAAATCTGGATGAGAACTTCATGAAGATAAAAGGCAACTAAAGGTCTGAAATTTATCCTTATAAGCACTGCTCGTTTTTATTACTTTGTATTTGCCAGCTCTGTGGAGAGTTTCTCTAGGAAAAGCTAGCAAAATATAAACTTGGTGGTCTTTTCACAGAAAGATATTAATAAACACGTATTTTTAAAAAGAGTTTTATAGAATATGTTGGAGATGAGAGTGACTTTGGGACATACATGTTTCATTTAGTTGTTGATAACATAGATGAATAATAATGAAAAAAAAAAAATATTCAATCTTCCAGATGGTTTTTGAAGTTTTGACCCTTCAGTGATCTTTGGATATAGCCAAGGGCAGCCATGAAGAAGGTCAGGATTGAAGATGGATACCAAGCCTTTCTGGGCTTGTGGCTGAGATCCTGTGCCTCCTTAAAGCCTAACATCCTGCTTGTTCTCACTTCTCAGCACAATCCCCATTCAAGTCTCTTGTCTAGAAACTGTAAGTCACAGACCTCAGAGATGAATTTATGAATATCACTTATTGTCTTGTAAAGGAGATGTGGCAAGCCTGCTCTCCTTTTCTTCTTGCCCTCATCTACTTCAAGAACATTTCTAAGATGCAGAAAGTGAAAAAGGAAAACCTGACTGAGATACAGTCTTAAGATTTACTGTGGGCAGAAAATACACCAGAACAACCAAGCACATCCCCTTTCTTCCTAAGGATGTGTTTTGCCTTGCAGCTGATGCACTCATTGCATGACTTTTATCTGTTGGCCTAATTAAAAAGAAATCTTTCAGCTCAGTTTCCACGAAGTATACAAAAGATTTAGAAGAATACGTTCTTCACAGCAAATAATGCTTTGCGATCTAAGGGAATGTAACATTTTCCAAGGACAGTAGATTACTTGCTGCTGTTCTAAAGGGTTTTATGAGGCTTGGTTATTTTCTGAAGAAGAGCTGAAAAAATGCCAAATCCTTTTGTGAAGGCAATATATTAGTGATAATATTAGTATTTAAGATAGTTTCTTAGAAGGTATTTGCCAAAACTTGGAAATGTCACTGAATAATTCTATTCATTTTTCACCCACTGAATACAACAAAACAAATCTCAGGTATAATTTCTAACTATGCAGGGGAGAAAAAAAGTTAACTGTTAAACTCCTTTGCTTTTTTTTAAAGAAACTGTTATTTTAGCTAGCTCAGAATCAAAGAAGCACTCCTATTTAATTTGTTCTATGGCTTGTAGTGTGCAATACCTATAATCTAAAGGTTATTTTATTGCCCACAGCACAGCTAAAATTCAATTTTCAAACTCCCTGTTCCTTAAGAGATATTAACTTGCACTTGTCAATATTCCATTAAAGAAATGTCTGTGCCTCAATGATTTGCGGTCAGCTCATGTCAGGAAATTGTCATGAGGTATATGAAGAGACTGTTACTCCATAGTACACTTTTGAATTTTATACCTGAACACTAAGAACTGGATGTAAGTCATTATTACCCACATTTATTTTCTATTTTCCTCTGTAGAAAGCTGATAAATATTATATTAAATCTGATACATTACCAGTACCCTTTTTGGCTGTTATGGGTCAGAATGCAAATCATGTTTTTACAATTAACAGCATTTTGAAAGGCATCAGAACTTTAAATAAATCACTTGGAACTGTAATTCAAACTAAATTGGTCTGTTAAGCTGAAGTTAAGCTGAAACATGGCTACTGCTAGATGTGTCCACTGCTGCCATAAAGAAAATCATAGCATACTGGTTATGTAAATCATAGACAGATGTGTGAATTAATTTTCTGCTATTGATTGGCTAGTTTAGGTGCCATTTCACTGTTTAGGAGCTCCATTGTGGATCAGTGATATTTAGAACATGAAATTAAGCTGTACTGATAAATATGCTTTTTATTCTTGATTTTACCTGATTTATGGTTTATTCTCCAACTCCCCAAACACGCAAAACAAGTAAGAATCATCCACTGCACACGTTAAACTTACCAAGTAGTAGTAAATAAGCCCTTAAAGGAAATGTGTTTTAGGGAAGTTGATGGTCTTCTGAGACCGCCAGCTGAGGCAATTTTGATTTTAAAAAATTGTCAGGAATATGCTGATGCTGAATTTGCTCTTTAAGTGAATGGGGTCCTGACTCTTCTCTCAGTTACTTTGGATCAGATCAGGAATGACTGTAACTCCTCTGAAGATTTGAAGGTGAATTTCCTGACGCAGGAACTGTCACCCTTTGGTGCTCAGCACATGCAGGGGAGTGGATCTGAAAGCAGCACAGCCTGTAACTGAAACAGCAATGCTGTTCCCAGCAGTGCCAGGCAGTCTGAGACCAGCTCATATCTAGGGAAGGCTGCTGTGCAGTTTAGATTTTTGATCCTAACAAGGAATTCTGGCAGTGCAAAACTTGGGCCATGCAGAACAAAAGGCATTGTTACTTCTGTTTGTTTTTAAGATAGTAAGTGGGGAGAACAGACTGTCCAAGCAGAATTCATTCCTACCGTGACAAACCAAGGAAAATGTTGAGTGTTTTCTTGAACCTTGCTGATGCAGCTATGGTGGCCATGGAACTCATGCCCCTGAGACCTAGATGGCCGCTCCAAAGAGCCGGAGTGTGCCAAAATATTTGAAACAAAGCAGTTATCAAGTCAGTGTTGCCAGGGAATCTTCAAGCAGCCTTACTAGAGGCTTCCGCTTCCAATCTAGGAATCGAGAGTCTAGAAGTTATGTAAACTTCCTTGTGTTAAGTCTTCAACTTACCTGGGATGAGACTTCTCTACAAGCACATTTTGGAAATAAGCTGCTAGGTCTCACAAGTACTACTGAAATTATCCTCCATGTTTAGAGTGACAATATGGATAAAATTTTAATTTTGTTTTTTATTAGTCTTAGAATATTTAAAAAATAGTCTAACACTAAAATTATCTGAATTCTTAACTATAGGTAAGAGACTTAGATGGCTAGATTTTTGTTAAATGGTGAGATGCAGCAGTGGAAATCATGTTCTGAATTCACTTCATGAACAAAAAAACATTTACGCTTTTCCTTGCTTGTGAAGAGATAATTGCATTACTAATGTACTGAGCCGTATGATTTAGTAATAGTACACTTACCTCTTTCATGCAACAGCAGCTTCATCTGTAGATCGTAAATCACTTTTCAAAGGAAATAAATATAATTACCCTGATTTTATGCCACAAACTCTGTAAAGAAACACAGAAACTACAATAAAAAAATATTGTACTGCAATTGTACTTAATTATAATAAAATTAATGTTATTATCAACCTTGTATTCATAAACCATCATAGTCTCTGACGAAGTTAGGAATCTTAGGGGTTTTTTGAATAACCACAGAAACCAGCATTCTGCTTTGAATTTTTGAATACTTTGACTCTCTTTATTCAAACCTATTTTTTCAGCTGTATTCTCAAAGCTGGTAGTTAAGGTTCTCATAAGATTTTTATCAGTATTTGATATCTTTGTGCAGGTAAAGTAGGTGATATTAAGAGCAAGATGATAAAGCAAAATAGAATGTAGGATTTCTATCTCATTTTAAATTCCAATAGATCAAAATGCTGACACTTCAATTTCAGTATTTTAACTGAGAAAAGCAAGTCCTGCTTTGTACCTAACTGTATTACCCTCTAGCCCCTATAAAGCACCTTGTAGTTTGCTTAGAGAGAAAGAAGCATTGCATTATGAGATTATAAAGCCCTAGAACCCCTTCAAGAAGAATAAGGTCCAAAACTGCAACTTCCCCAAATACTGTGCTAAAAAGATGCTGACTCATTTTTCTAAATCATTCAAAATACAGTGTTTTAGGGTGAGTTAAAAAAAAAAAAAAGAAATAGTTTGCTTCAATTTCAAGCAAACCCAAAGTAATCATAAGTATTTCATTGACCAAATTATTTTCCTGTCTCTTATTTTTTCTCACATCATTTTTTTTCATGATTTCATTGTCTCCCTGAGATTGCTTCTATAGACAATATAGAATATATGTTCAGGAACTTGATCTCACTCACCTGTAAAAACAGTACTGCTGGAGAGTGTATTACAGCTACTGAAACTGAACTGGAAGAGGGGAAATATTTGCTTATTTGAAAACATTCGTAGTTTTCAAGTAAATGAAGGCTGAAACTGTTCATTATTTCCTTCATCTAGAGCAACATTTCAGTAAAGTTTTCTAACTGGTAGGGAGAGAAAACTTAAGTTTATTTTGGAATCTAGTTGTTTGGGGTTTTTTTATCAGTGCTTAACTATGGTTTTTCAAGTGACCTATGTTTTGGCCAAGTATTTCTAATACAAATTAAGAACACGTTATATAGAGGTTAATTGGAAAAATATGGTGAAATAACAAATAACATGCAAATATAATCTCCAGTTCTGTTCTTTGAAAACAAATGCAGTTTTAATAAAAATAATTGAAGTAATAATCTGAGCGAGTTGCTGAATTATGTCCTTTTATTTTTTTAGAATTAATGCATACTTCTGAGTTCAAGTGAATACCTTTACTTTGGAGTTCCGTTTAATTTGTGTACTTGGGTTCCATAAATACCTGCCAGATAGCAACACTGCTATTTAACAACTTGCACATGTTTATAAAACCCAGCTTGTTTTGGTTTGTTTTTCTGAACTGCTTTGTGTAACAGTAAAACTTACCAGTTTGGAGATGAGAGTTGTTTGGTTTGTTAGAAGAGAAGGAAACTGCTTAACTGAATTTTTGAAATCAAATTCTTTGCAGTGATCTTCGTTCTGCCATACAACTGATCAAAGGAATCAGTCAGAAATGATGATCTAAACATAACCTGGTGCTTCTATGGCTCTGGGGACAATTAAGCACAGGGACAGCTTGCCAAAGACAGACAGAGAATGATCATCATTGAGGACTTTTAAGAACAAGATAGACAAAAATCTGTCGGGAGGAAGACAAAATTCATGCAATGATTTCCTAGTGCCGCCTACAATTCTGTGATTGTGTAATGAAATGACTAATAGATTGTTAAAAATAGCTAAAAAATGAGTTGTTAAAGAAAAGTCGTTTTTTCTTTGAATAGACAAGCATGTGTTCATTCCTTCTATAAATTGCAGTGAAATAGGTTGTACTTTCTTAGTTGCATTAGTAACTAGTTTGCTGATTTTTTTCTTCTTACAGTAAAGAGTACTGCAGTTCCGTGTATCTTCATACACAGAGCCCTAAATTTTATGCTCTAATCAAAAGTAATACAGGCATTTGCAATTTTCTGTGAAGAAAAATATCTTTGGTAATAGTTTTTACTGCTGACATTTTGGTGGAAATTGTTCTGCATTCATCAGATTATTAATGCATAAAAGACATGAATTGATAATAGCTCATAATAGACAACACAGAAAATTGTAGGAAAGATCAGCGTATAATACACTGAATGACAGCCTTTATAGGAGTGTCTCCTCATTTATTTCCCGCCCCCCTTCCTTTCAGCATCATGCAACATGCGTAGCTGTGATGGTGTGTTGGTTTTGTACTTTAAACAGACTGGCTTGCTCAGAAGGATCTGTTTATTAGCAGCTGCTCCACTGCCTCCAGTTGCCTGGTGCTGGTGGTCAAAAGCAGTAGAGTTTCATGAATGGATGCAGGAGGTTTGAGTATAACATGCTTGTTAGCAGTCAAACTCTGCCCTTCAGTGCCTTTTTGCTATGCAGTGCCTAATGGTATGATTCCTGCTATGTAAAACCTAGAAGGTGAACCAGAAGCAGTCAGAAATCGTCTTCTTCACTGTGTTTCTTAAGAGAGAAAATTAGCAATTCCAGTTATTAGTACACTGCACCAGCCATTCAAACAAAAATCTCTTTGAGTCATACCACAATATCCTTTAATTAATGTACTTATCCAAAGTTACTATTAGCAACCATAAGAAAATGCACAGCTCAGTTGCAGTGTAGAAGCTGAGAAGTGAATCAATGCACAGGGCCTTCTTGTAATCAGTACTGGTGACAGGAAGATGTATATCTTTCTATTATATATAATATGAATGCCATGGAGAAAGGAAGGAAATGGCTGCTTCTGCCTTTTAAAGTACAATAGATGGTAAATTTGGATGCTGGGAATGATTCAGTGCCTGTGTTTTTATGTGTGGGAAGTCTGTAATTACGAGCAGATTGACAGTAGCGTGCACAGTAATTCCCTTCTGATAGATAGCCAGAGTGCTAATACTGGCAAGCACACATAAAGAAATATATGAAGAGTAGGCCAAGAAAACTCGCTTTCCCTGGATCTGATTCCTGTAACCAAGAAAGCTTTAAGTTACTTCTTATAACTAAATCATTGACCAATTCAAATATAGCTCCAATGGCTCTAGAATATTTTAATTTCTTTTGAAATTAATTAAGTTTTTTCAACACTGATTTTGAGATTAATTTTTTATATGTACTGCATATGTATAATATGTATATCATTAAATGTATTAATTTTCATGTATCCTATAAAATATACAGGGATAAACTTTCAAGGCTCATGAATTTCTGGGCCAGAATTGGCAACACTGAAACACAGTTCTTCCATTTGGCCACAAAAATCTTTATATCCTAGTTGTCACCAGTTTAGAGAGATGACTTAAAAGCAGTCAATTGGCCTTTAAATGCCTTCAGAGAGCCCACATAATTATACAGATGCCAAGCTCTACCCACAGGCAATCTGCAAAATTTCCTAGTGCTCATAAACTGCTTTCATCTAGACTGAAAAAGAAACTATTATCCTTGTTAAAGTATCTGCTTTAAAATGACCTGGATCTCATGATAAATCAATTTTAAATTCCCTTCTTTGTTATTCTCTAAAATAATAAAATTTATGAAATATTTCAGGTCTTAAATTAAAAACATTTATCCATTAAGGTAATCGATTGAGAATGGAAGCCAACATTACCTTCTGTTGTCTCTTTATCAGTTGAGAAGGACTTCTTAGGCAATAAGGAGGGCAGTAAAGGCACACTATGCTAAGTGACTTCATTAGCTTTCTACAGAACAGATGGGCTTTTCTAGTACAATAATATCTACAAAGAATGTTTTGAAACCTCCTGTAAGAGCTCCTACTCTAAATTTCCTATTTCTTGTTTTCTATTTATCCCATTCTAAGAGGCATGGGTCAGTTGTTGTCACATTTACCGTTAGTTTAGAAGTCTCTTCCCTTTTACCCCCAACCTAAATGAGCAACTACTGTACCTGATAGTAAGGAGAGTTTAAAGGCCCCAAGTCTGCGGCTGATTAGTAGAGTAGAGCGTGATCGTCATCCCCAAAGCACAAAGGACTGAAAAAGGGAGTAGAGAATATACTTGACACAGTGCATGGGAAGTGCAGAAAAGGTTTCTGCACATCAACACATATGCAGTTGCAATCACTAAATATATAGTACTACGGCTAAGGAAGAGAGGGCTCCATCTAAGACCCCTAAAGTAACTTTTCTCACACAAGCACATATCTGGCTTTCTAACCAACTCTGTGTTACATGCATTTAAAATAGGGGTAGCAGAAATCATACTACACCTATTTAGTTTATAATTGTTTAATAAAAGCATTAAAGGACTGCATGTTGTTTGCTGCACTTTGAGTTTCTTTTCCCAAGTGACGTGGTTTTTTTTTTTTAATAACAAAACCCGGAATGCAAAATGTATCTGAAGGAAATCCAAAAGCCAAAAGCAAGGGTAACTAGGCAGATGATTGCTGATGAGAAAACGCAGAACATTTGGCAACAGGAGAAAGAATCTGACTCTCTTAAGTAGCATGCACACTAGGTCTCTAAGTAGCACAATTTCCAATTTGGACAGCTAATTTAAAGCTGTGGACATTCAAATCACATTCTGCATTAAAATAATCTTGTACAGCATTTGTTCATTTCAACCCAAGAGCCAGGAGAATCCTGATTGTCTGGGTTTATGATGTTGCTTTGAAAAAAGTCAATGTTGACCTGCTTGTGAAACCTGAGCTGTTTTCTCATCCCACTCTGAGGTCTCATGCAGTCATCAGTTTGTGATTAAGCGGAAGATTGCTGCTGTTAATATGTGTCATTACCAGTGAATTCAAATCTCTGGCTATGAGCCTTGAGTATTTCACAAGGACTAGCCATATAGCTAAACAGTAAAATTAAGAATGCAACCTGCTCCATAATGCTTTAAAAGAAAAAATAACACTAATTATCAGTTGAGCCATTTAAAAAAAAAATAAACACAAGCACGTTTTTTAAAAGCTGTAACAATGCTACTATCTTAAACTGATAAGAACAGGAAGGAAAAATAGCAAATTATTGTGGGAATAAAAGAGATCTCACAAATAGGAACTGAAAAGGCACCACTTATTTATAATGACCTAGGGCATAAGTATAGTATGCTCTATAAATAAAAGAACAGGAAGGGAAAATAGTCACTATATGTTTTTTCAGTTGAGAGCTTCAAGCTGTTGAAACGGATGATGCAACTAGTATACTCTTTCACAAATCTAAACCAAGATAAGATTTTTTTTCAGCACTTCAATATTTTAAAAAATCTTCTCATGATAATTTTAGATGTTCTCTTGTATCTACTTCCTTAGAGTGGGGTTTATTTAGTCACCTATTTATATGTTCGATTAAAAAACCTGAGAATTATATACTCAAGATAACACTCAGCAACTCCTGGTTAATGCTTTTTTTGCAGACTTTTCTCTAATAACTGGACTCCCTGTTGATATAGGGCTGTCAAACAGGCAGGTGTTCAGATTGCTCTTTGTGTTCTGGCTGATTCTCAAGAGCTGTGTTAAGGCTCTGTCGATTCACAGGCCTTTGAAGGCTTTTCATCCTGATAAAAGCCGGAGATGCCCTTTAGGTTTGGGAGTGGAGAGAGTTGGATTTATTTGGTTGGTATTTTGTGTCAATGAATGTGTGTCTATTCCTTCTTAACAAGTGGACAGATACAATCTTCAACTCAACCAAGTGGCAGATCCTGGGGCCATGGCAAGACCTTTTTTCTACTTGTTCATCTGAAGTTGCTCTATACTGTAGGCTAGAGGAGTTTTCTCTGGTCCAGTCTTTCACCTGAGAGCAAGCTTTTAACCTGCTGATTCACCGTGATTTCAACCATGAGTTGGAGAGTCTCAATGCCCAGTTTGTTGCCAGCCTGAAGAAAAAACATGTATCTTTTCTTATCTTTCCCTTACTGATTGTCTACATGAGTGTCTCTCAGGACTTGAGACTGACAAAACTTGTAGTTTTGGAAGCAACACGTATGCTTTCAGTGCAACATTTCTATATTTTGCAGGAAGAAATGCTTGGGCTTGTAACTTTCTTCCTGCCTTCCCAGCCACAGAATAAAGATGATAAAACATTTCGTATTTTCTGAGACTGAAAGCTACTCATCTTGCCCCTATACTCCAAAAGTATAGGCAGTCAAGAGATGCAAACAAACTGCAAATTATTTTCTGTGTTGAAGTGGTCTCATGAGTTGCTGTTACAAAACTGTAGTCGGAATTCAAAACAGACTAAGCTGTCTGCTTTTGGAATAGCTCTGTTCATTTCCTTGACTTGCTTTGGCATAAAGGTATTCTTATTTTCTGATTTTATGGGTGCTAAACTGCGTAGACTACCAACCCAAGGCACAATAATGAAGTTCATCTATTAACCTGCATTAGCTGGAGGATCTCTGGCAGCCAAAGGGAGTGTAGGAAAACTGATAGACATTCTAAGAGTTCCAGTGAGTTTGCAACACAGACAAAAAGCACAGAAAAGAGGGAATTATGTGATTTGAGATTGTTTTGAAAAACCTGGATGTTGGTGATGTGTAATATTGTCTCTCACGTGGAATGATTCTTGAACCTGCTCCTGTGAATAATCCTCTAAACCACAGGTCAACTGATGGTTGTGTCGTCTTCTTGTCTTCTATGGAGACAGGTCTAAGCTGGAAATGTCCTTATAAATTACAATAACAGTAAAGAAAGCTGATTCTAATACCTGAATGCCTTTTTTTACTGTTGTTTTACTTATGACTTCATTTTGCGTTTTTGCAGATGAGAAAGTTATTTTATTGCAGATTGCTTGTTATTTATGAAAGCATTTGTTTTGAAAGTAAGTGATTTTCAATGCCAGCTTTTTAGATTTTACGGACCAGGATTTAGACAAAAAGCATCTTTAATTGTCTTGTATGGGAATTTGTGTGTTTTGAGGGATAGTATCCATAGACATTGCTCCTATTCTGCTGTACAGACAAGATTCTTTTAAATGCATTTTGAGATGCTGCAACTTTAGGTCAGAGTTGTAGGACTCTAGATCTTCTCTACCAAAGAAATGTATCCTTTTTTTTATCATAAGATACCAGTTTAGAAAGGACATCAAGGATCACCTGATCCAAACTTCCTTGGCAAAAGCATGCTCTAGATACAATGGCCCAGCACCCTGTCCAACTGAATATTAAAGTTATCCAATGTTGGGGACTCCACCACTTCCCTAGGGAGATTATTCCAATGGCTCATTGTCCTTGTTGTGAAAAGGTTTCCTCATGTCTAATTAGAATCTCCCATGGGGTAACTTGTGCCCGTTAGACTTCGTCTTTTCATGTGACTCACTGCAAAAAGGGAATCTCCGTCTTCTTTGTAGTCACTCTGTAAATACTGGAACATGATGCTAAGGTCTCCCCTAAGCTGTCTTTTTTCAAGGCTGAACAAACCAAATTCCCTCAACTGTTCCTCATATGGCAGGCTTCCCAGTCCTCTGATTGCCTTTGTAGCACTGACATTGGTCTAAAAAGTGGCTGCATATTTTCAACAGAATATCTGATTTCTTTTTCTTTTTATTATTTGCTTAAATGAACTCATTTTCATCCAAAGCAGATTACTTGGTAAACTTTTTGGCAACCATTAATAAAACAGGATAATTTGATAGGATGCATTTCGTAGCCTGTTCGGAGACAAAAAGACGATGAGCGTGTCTGCAAAAGTAGGAAGACAGTTTCTTAAACAGACTTAATTTTTGTCCAGACACTCCTGAAGCTTCTAACTCTCAGTTTGTTCTATTAATATTTTATTTTCATAATGTGTGATTTTGATTTGTCCTGAGGCTAAATTTTAAGTACTAGCACCTGGGCAAACCACTCTAGGGATGATTTAGAAATCTTTACAAAATCATACTAATTGTAGAATGATAAATTAATGAAGCTCATCCACATTTATTCACTTGGAATAATTCCCAGATAATAAAATACAGTAAAATAGGTCATTTTGCTGGAATAATTTACTTTTGCTAAGCACAAAAAAGTTAATGCAGTTGCTAAGTGCTAGAGTACCTCTAACATAACAGTGTAGATCACTGTGAATCCTGTAAATGAGCTCTACTTTTAAAATTCAGTGGTTTACAGGCAACCAGAGATCTGAAGATAAGCAGTCTGCTCCCTGTAAAAAACACGTTCAAACAATCTATGGCTCACTGTAGGAGTGTACAATACCCACAGACTCTATTGTGCGTCACATCCTATACGTGAGTACTTGTCATAATAAAGATGCACAGAAGGAAAACAAATTATTCGTTTGCAGCTTTTTCACATTAGCTTTGCTATTGTTAACAAATTATTCAGTCTAGTGATATGTGGGCAGAGGTGGGATTTAGTATTACGTATACTCAGAAGGACTATATTTGCTTAAGTGATTAGACCTCATCTGACTTTGTCAAGCATGAAGGTGATGAAAAAAAGTCCAAATAACACCACCTGTCAGGTTCAGCATTTTCTTGTGAAGCACACAGCAGTACAAGAACTGATGGTGGCCGCTCTTAAATGGCTGGTTTCACTCTCCTCAATTACAAAAGCAAAAGAGAAACCAGTTGCATCTCTCTTGATGTGGATTCCAAAGTAGCATGCAGAAGACCTCCAGTTAAATGGAGAGCTGTTTCTGTGTAGTGGAGCTCAAACATACATTTAACTGTATTTTTCTGGCCACTTCTCTTTCACAAGTGTTTGTTATTGTACAATCGAAAGATTCCTCTGATTTTGTAATGAAGCGTGCTGAGGTAATGCCTTGTAGGAGTTGTATTTTACTTTCCTTGTGTCTCAAGTTTTTTTTGTGACCCTTGTAGCTGACAAATGCTTAGAATAGATGTTCCCAGATGTGCCTTGCTTCCCTCACCACATGCATGGAAACATAACCTGTATAAAGACTTGACATCTCCAGAATAAGAGCAGAAAGCATTCAGCTGTGTTACTCAGGAGATACCAAAGTAACATTCTTGAGTTCAAATTTTTGAAGAAGCAGAAGTGATCCTAAGGAATTACGGAGCAGAGCAGAAGACAGCTCTTACTCCTTCCTGTCAGGTTTAGCACATATAATGTGTTCTCCTTGCATTTAGACTATGGAAGTGAGTTGGGGGTATACATAGAGCAGAGATTGGTTTTGCTTCTGTGGTTGATAGTTGAAGAAGACACTGTCGGTTTGTGCTAACCTAATCCAGAACTTTGTTAGAAAGAAGTGTACGGATTGTTATCTGTCCTCTGCTGTGTTGAGAGGAGCTTTGGAGTATTTGGCCCTGGTTTCAGAACGAGCTGATGTGAAAGCGTGTAAAGGGGAAATCTTTGCATTTGTGGACTGTTGTAAAGTGTGTGATTTTAAAAATTTTGGTTTTTCTTATATTCTCTACTTATTCCTCATATGGAAAATGCACTAAGTGTGAAGTTAATTACTCTTGCCTTTGTAACTTTCTCCCATGAGTCATTCTCTCTATTTTTGTCTATCTTTTCCATGAGTGTAATTATTTTGCAACTGAGTTTTTTTTCCAGTTGTATTCCTTTGCATGTCCTAGCCTAGCTTTACAGAGTGGCTCTAATATATTAAATGTATGTTCTAAGCATTGTGTCAAATCTTGATGTGAGTACCTGACAAATAATCAATATGTTGTTATGTCTTATATGGATCTGAAACTGAGGGACAGCCATGTAATTGCTGTCACTGACTTTCCCAATTTTTATCTCCTGAAGCAGGGGTTAGTAAAGTTGGCTGAACAGAGCAGGACAGAACTAGCATTTGATTTGTCTCAAATTTCCTAACTATTTTATCTATACTGGAAAAAAAAATGATGAACTGGGAACAGAAGTGCTCCTCTACTTTCAAAATCAAAGCTGTAGCATGTTGCATACTTGTAGCCTTAGTGGCATACTTTCCTCTGATGGAAGCCAGCAACTGAAATACCATGGTTTAGCCATTTAAATAACACTGTAGCAGGGTCAGATTGTGCCGGAAAGTGTTTTCCAGCCAAAAGAGCCAGGATAATTTAAAATAAAACCTGATATCCTTCTGAAAGCTATGTCAGCATCAGAATAGCATCAGTTGTACTGTACTTTTCATTGCTGGGTTAATTTTAGATTTGCTGCATATGGATTATGCATAAAATGTTTTCCTGGTTTTGTTGTTGCTGAAATTAGTTTCATAATAAGTAACTCTTCTGGGAATTTCATGGTCCAGCACACAAGCCTGTTCTGAAGGGCTATTGGCCCTGGGAACAGAAAAGTAAGGCCTGTACTGAAACTAAAATGTAACTATATATGCATCATAAAAAAAGATAATTGTTGTTATAAAGCAAACTGTGGCTGGAAACAGGAGAGGCAGCCACCGGGACAGACCCTATCAGCCGTGGCTGAGTTGGCTGCTGTGCTTTGTCCAGAGCTGGGTATTGTTATTAGTGTCCTGGACATACCTTCCTCTGGTTGGGAAGCTCATGAAATGATCATGCTCTGGAACTCAACTAACTTAAGATGAAAATAAGAAATCTAGTTTAATTTGTTATACTTTACCCCTCAAATATTTTCTAGTGAGTTTTGTAATGATAATAGTGAACTGACATAAGCAAAAATATAACAGAAAAAAATCATTAAAACATGTAAAAATAAAAACTTCTAAAAATAGAAAAAAAATCTCTTTTTCAAAGTTGCTTGCTAAAAATCCATTGGTTTAGGACCGAAGCTGAAAGTATATCACTCAATAGGACATCTTCCTCTTTCCCTATTTCCCATCAATTCCTCCATTACAGATACTTTAGATACCAGAAGTGTTTCTTGGATCAGAGATAGCTGCCAAGTTCTTTTTTGCATGTTAATGCAGAGAGAACATCGCGGTTACTGGTCTCTTATAAATGTTTTTGTATTTATTTATGCCTTTGAAATAGAATCCACAAAGAAAATACCAAATAAATAGAAGTTGTCTTAGATAAAGCCATATTAATTTCCCCCCCTTTCCTCAGTTTTGCCTAATATGTATGTCTTTCATCAGACCACTTGAGCTCAGCTTAGTCTTACTGATTTCAGTGAGACTGACACATGATTAAATACATGCTTATATGCTTTACTCACTAACGAGAAAATTAAATGCATGCTTAAATAGTTTACTGAAGCAGAACAATGTTCTTTGCTTGCCTTTTAAGTATGGGATTGTGTGTATATATATAAAAATATCTATAGATACATGCACATACACAAATACACACCTGCACAATACCGCTTGGATGCCTGACCAGCCAAGCAACAAATACATTCAAAATTTTCTCAGACCCAAGTTATCTCAGGACTAGAGTTGTACTTCACCAGGCCTTTGCAGCATGGACCTTTGCACTGTGTAAAAGTGCTGCCGGCCAGACCCTCTAGAGTGGACAATTTCATAAGACTTCCTTTGTCAGTCAAGCAAGCCTAACAGCCATATTGGATAAACTCAAAATGCAGCAAATTCTATTGTTGCTTTGGTTTTGTAGCAGGTGGAAGGGACTATAACAAGAGTGTCAAATTTTACCATGTTTGACATAGTAATCAGGTCTCATCTCATCTTCAGGTAGATTTATTTGATCCCAAATACCTAAAGGTATTCAAAAGTCCTGAGAAAATGTAGAAGGAGTTCCCTGGCAAGCCTGCTGTCTCCCTTTTTGGAAGGGCTGCAATTTTATTTTAGTTCTTCTCTCACCTCTAAATCTCCAGGTCCCTGGTACTCTGCATCAATCTTTATACCCTTTACATCATTAACTTTGCCATTCTGGTATCACCGTATGCTTCTATTTTTCAGCTGTGTTAATTTTTTAGTGTCTGATCTCTCTTTAGTTCAGCCTACATTTTTTTCCTTGCTTCTGTCAGAAGTTATACCTTTCTGTGAATGTTCTTTAGTTTTAAGCCTTGCTTACTTTATCCCACTGATCAATCATATACGATACTTAAAATACAATACACACATTCATCTGTAGGGCCCTATAACAGTCATACCTTGTAGTTGATGATATTAACTGAATGAAGTAGGTGAATTTTGTATTCAGCTTATGCCACTTTCTCTTGTTCCAGTTTACTCTGAGTGTTGCTTACTTTTCAACAGTCCTTTGGAGTTAAGGAATCAGATCAGATCTGTTTTGCCCAAATTATGTTCATATGTACACAGCTTTGTGTATATATAAACCCCTGAGCAGCTACATGCAATAAGTCTGTAGAAGGAACAAACCACTGCACAGCTTAGCTGAGAAGTAGGCTGAAGCTGTCCAGGAGGAGCACCAGCTTGTGCTGCTGTGACAGGTGAGCTTGCCAACACAGCTTTATCATGTTACTAGTATGTTCCTTGCTGTGAGGGAATGTCACGTTTGAATTTAATTACTCAGTGTTTTATATTGTGAGCATCTTCACTATGAACTCATTTGATTTCACCCAGGCTCTCATACAGAAAAGCTTTTCTACAAACTACATGGTATATTTGTTTGCAACCTCTACCTTTACCTGCTTGTCCTTGTCTGACCCATTCTACACATGTAGTCAGTCAGGAGGTATTGCACTTGGGCTGACTGTGAAGTTTGAGTCTGAGATTGCCAGCACAAAAAGCCCAAGAATGAGCTAAGATGAAGTACAACACACAAAGACAAAAGAAGCTCAATACAAGGGAAGGTGAGCAAGGATTTTGTTTTGTGATAGTGTACTAGAAAAGCATTTGATGTAATCAGAGTTTTGATCTAAGAGAGCCCTATGATTGTAAGAAAAAAAGACTTAATTATTACGTTTGGAGTTGCAAGAGGGTTGACAATTAACCTGAAGATGTTAAATTATCTGTGCTTACTGGAAATTTAAATGCCAGTTATTAATTTAGCCTCCTGCACCTCTGTTAACAAATAAGAAATTATCACCCCTAATAGAAAATTAGTTTCATAATGTGGTAGAAACCACAATGGAGTTAAGAAAATAACAAATGCATGTATTAACAAACTAAGCTCTTCAGAAGTTATTTTACCAGAATATCATTCATTCCCAAATGGAATAATAAAGTTACATGTAGAAAATTCCATTAAGTGTTATCCTTCAAAGTAACTGATGCTATTATTACGTATCTACATTGAAGATCCTGCTTTATTGGTAGCATAGAGAGTTTAAGCAAAAGCCCACAGGACCCTTTTGTTCCAGTGGTGCAGAAACCTCTGAAACACAGTCTTACCAGTCTATATAGCTTTGTATTTTACTTTCAGTAACAGTGGAGAGTACTGAGGCATATTTTTACTTATCTCGGAATTTTCTGAGTTCTACTGATCTATGTACAAATTCCATGTTTTCCCTGGTACTATAAATGTAGAGGTTTTTTTGTCCCCAGGGGATGTTTCATGCAGACAACTGAGTTCAGATTTAACATAGACCTCATTCACAAACTACTGCTTCCTTTGCAATCTATAACACAACTTTATTAAACAAATAACATCAATGGAGGGTTTATTTATGACAGTTGTATGGCAAAAAAACCCTGTAGGGTAATCTATCAGCCTCAACAGGCTATGAAGAAATTGTTCTGGTGATGTTATATCCTAAAGAATGCTGGAAATGAAATAATGATGATGGAGTAAATCCTTTGTCTGAAACCTACAGTGTTAGGTAAGAACATTCCTCTACAATTGAAAAAATTGCAATTTTATCAGTGTCAGCCTATGCTGTATGTTTACTGCCACTTTGCATTACAGAGAGTCATCGAGTTAGCTGAAGTCTCACACCACGAATCTGACACCACAGTGTTTTTAACTACCAGGACAGCTTTTGTAAATAAAATCTCAGACAAGATGCCCTGTTTGGAGTGTTCTCGGTTTAATTCACTGTAAAACCTCTTTGAATCGATGGATAAAGTGTGCAATTAATTTTTACCAGTGAGTTCTGAAACACTAAAGGACAGAGGGACCAGGAACCATTAATTCAGCTCATTAAATACGGATCTTATTACCACAGGTTAATAAAGCAGTTGGTTTTTGAAGTGCAGAACATTTATAATCCTTTCTCCTTTGTATTCCATAATGAATGATGGTTTTCTTCGAATTAATTAAATTTAAGTTTCTATTCTAAACCAGATAAAACAGCTTTAATCTGCAGCTCAGATCTGTTAATCTTCAATTAGAAATATCATTCACTGGTTACAAAATTTGAATTTTAGGATTCTGAATACATATGCATTAAACCATAATTTTTTTGAACATCTATGTCATATCCTTTTGGTTAGCAAACGGAAGTATCAAATTTAAAGTAAAGGCTAAATTTATCTGTGAATCTATACATCTCAATAACTCTTCAATTCATGAGACTTAATTACTCCTTTTGAAAGATATCAGAAAGTACATATGCAAAGACTAAAGCTGATCTTTTAATCCCAGTTTTTTTGCTAGCTGGTTTAAATCTTAAATAAAAAGCCAATTTAAGAATTTCAGTTTAACAGTATTGCACAACCATGAAAAATTGGTTTATATTGCCATTTTTTTAGACTAATTTTAAAGACAGAGTGAACTCTTGAAAGTATAATTTTTTTTTTATGCTAAATCATCATCATAGCAGATCAAAGGAGGCAGAGGAGGAGAAACTTTTCTGTAGTTTGGTCCCTTGTGACCTTCCATAGCATAAACTAGAAAATACTATTAGCTGCTAACATGGTATACAGGACATAGGGTTGCAGAGAGATTCACCCAGACACAACTATGCAATCCATAGCATATTTTATCAATCACAGGCCCATCACCTTGAGCTACTTATGCGCTGAAAAAAAATGAATAATGAAAAAAATGTGCTGTGGTTGTTTTTTGCCGTAAGAGGGAGAAAAGGAATTCTGCACCTTCTAGTAAACAAGTGGAACTAGTTTGCTTCACGGGTCCTTGTGGATACAAGTTAGCCGGCTAGCACATGTATTTGGATGGCACCAACAAAAGACATAGCTATTTGTTTCCAGTGTAACCTACAAAGGTTTGATGTGCTCGCTCCAGTTTCTTTCAGTCTTTTCCAGCCAAGAAGTAAAATTCTGTACCACAAATTAAAAAGATGGAATTATTTCTCAAATGTTAGTTGGAGGCATTGCAGATTAATATGTTTGACACAGTTTGATTTATCAGCAATTCAACAGAGACAGAGATAACCCTATGAGCTTGTATCCCAGGTAATCTCAGGACCATTTTCTCAAATAAAGGTGTAATCTTCCTCTGTGTTTTATCACAACTAGTCAGCCTGTTATACTACTTTATTCAATAAATCACAGTTTAGGCTCTACAGACTGTAACTTGCAGATAAGAATTCGAAGTCTAAATGGAAAAAGGTATATCTGTGTGAGTTGCAGTTTATGGAATTTTAGCAGATAAAGAGCTCGTTCAGATTATTTTTCTTCTGGGCACGCGTTTTGCAACCTGATGTGATGTTTCACCAGCTAATTAGGTAGGCTAATTCATGGAAATGGGGAAAATTCAATCTATTTACAGCCTCTTCTATGTGATAATTTAACAAATTAAACAACATTCCTTCACCCTGTCAATTATCTGGGACAGTTCTAAAGGGAGAATTGTGAAGGCTATAATGTTCCTTTGTGGCAACAGAATAATTTTGAATAACATTTTAAAACTTGCTTTGATATAAAAGCTTTTATGCTTAACAGTCTGAAGATCTTTCATCCAGAAAAGTTATACTGGAGCAGAAAATTAAGAGGCTGCACATTGTAAAAGTTGCTGCCAATTCTCAAGTTTTCAATATTGTATTTTGATATTTTTGGAGCTGTTACCTAGGCTTACCATGCCAAATACAGGCTTACACTGTGAAATATTGATATATGATATGCAGCAGGTACTTTGTTAGCTTCGGTTATGCTCTGTAAAAGTATTTTTTTGCCACCAAAACTTTAGTGGATAGCTAGGAATCGGGGATAATTTTACCATGACAAATCCAAATAACAGAGCTTGCCCATTTTTTTTTTTTTAATGGGTTCAAAAAGCTGTGTTAGGATGCAGAATGTTCTCCATAAGGTCTCACTGAAACAGATAGTATCACATCAGTATTAATGCAATGACCGAGTAAGTGCCTCTTGTACGAAGCCCTCCTTGTAAGATATATTTTTCAGGTGGTGCTTAATGCACATTCATAGCACCTGCTCAGTTTTTCCATAATGTGCAAAATATCAGTGCTTTCCTAGAAAAGTCTTGTAAAGTTTCAGTCATCACTTAGATGTGAGGGAACTTTACTTTTGAGTTCTGAGTGTATACTCGTAATTTGGAGCCCAGGCTTATGGTGTACCGAACAATCGTAATGTCTCAGACCCCTCTAAATGGGACTTCCCCTCTAGTCTCCCTCTTTGGATTGATCTGTCCCTCCATCCTCCTTGGAGACATTGCTACAGTACATTCACTTCCAACTCTGCCTTTTATTAGCAGGAAATTAGCTATCCTGCATTTTCATAAAGCATATAGGATGAAGAGTTCCCAGTCTTGCTGAGCTAAAATTGAATTAATAAATCATCTTAAGCAAGATGATTTTTCAAATAAGTGCACGGTTACTTTTGCACGGCAAATGTCAATTGTTGGTCAAGGTTAAAGACATAGTGATTGAACTGCAGTGTAAGGGAAGTTGTCCCAGCTTGCAGGCTCTGGCTTTCCAGTGGTGAGGGCGGACTAGGTATTTGATTTGGTCTGGAAAAGACGGCCTTGGAGATTCAAGCAGAGCTTTGAAGTTAAGCATAGCAATAAGTTCAAATAAAGTGTTTCCAGGACAGTCCTAAAAGATAGTATACTTTGATAAAATCACCAGTATTTTATAGGGTTAGAAAATAATCTTGCAAAAGCACATTGAGAAACATTGCGAAGAAATGACCTGTTAAGACAGTCAGTTTTTTGAGTGGAATGTATGCATCCACATAGGAAGAAATTATAAACATTTATTGTCATCTGTTGGCATGCTCTGAGATGCAGAGTAATGCACATAGAAACAATTAGCTGCTGATTATCTCAGTACTACATTGAATAAATGAATTTTCTCAGTTTTTAAGTGAATAATAAATAACGGATCAAAATATCTATAACGGATCAAAATATCTATAACGGATCAAAACTTTTGTATATCCAGGGAGTACTTTATGTAAAGAGCTAGTGAACATACAGCATTAAAGCCTTTGAAAAGTGAATATGAATTAGTAATTCAAACAGTAAGACGAATTTAGAATTTAAAGGCTTTAGGAAAATGACTTCAATCTACATGTTGGCTAATTTTTGGTTTTAATCTTACAGCAGTTCACTAGCTATATACAAATTACAAGTAACAGCGGGGTTTTTTTATTTACCATAATTCCAAAAAGAATTAGTAGTGTTGCTAGTAGAAAATTGTCTTCAAATGTGCAAAAATGGAAAGTGGTAAATGAAGGTTTAAGCCGCTCTCTAGTGAGCTATATTAATGGATATAGTCATTCACCATAAAATAAAGTTTTTGTCCCTATGCTAGCTGCACTGTGGCTCTACGGACTTAATAATTTTCATTATATCTTAGTCAATCCTCAGAGAACAGTATATACTTTCCTTTAGTTAATTAAAGCTGGTAATATAGTACACATGTCTTCATCTATATGTTTGTTCCAGCATGCTTTGAAATTAACTTTACCAAATTCAATGTAGGGTTTAACTTCTTGGGCACCTGATGCCCAAAATATAATGCCTATTTCTATATCCAGTATATAGACTTCTGTAGTGTCTGAGAAGGGGCCAGGTGTGTCACGGTGCAATAAAGCTTCCTTCAACTAGTCAGTATAATATCCTGTGTGAAACTACTTTCCAGAACATGATTATCCCTATTATTTTGGGAATTCATTCCTAGAGATGGTCATCTATGCTCTTTCCTTTCAGAGCTCTCACTGAAGCTCTCTATTTTCATTGAAAGGGTAATTATATTGCAGAAATTGTATAGAAAAAAATTACTGTTTCTAACACTTACTAAAGACAGTGATCCTTAGCCCAAGAGAGATGTTCCTCAACTGTCTCTTGATGAAGTATAGAACAACTGAGATCTTTTGACTTGATGGTGGAAGGGTTTCCCTTTCTGCTTTGAAGCAATGCTCTTTTATGGGGAAAAAAACATCTGAGGTCTGTGGGCCAAAGACAGGTCTGTAGAATGGGGTGATGAAGCTCCTCTGGGAAACAATATACTTGAGTCATGATTTCGGGTCCCAAAATTTTATCCACAACTTTTATAATACATTCACTGGATAAAAGTTCCTTCAATGTAAATTAATATCTGAAGTACCAGATTATGGAGTCATGTACTCCTTTAATTCCAATTTAGTCCAATTAACGTTAAATTGTGTTCTGCAAAAGGTGTTCACCAGAAGGAACAGACAATGCTTCTGTCACTCTGAATAGCCTGATGACTGGAGAACTTTGGGAATACGAAGATTGTGGATCTTTTGTGAGCCTTGATGCCAAATTTTTGATGTGCTAAGTAAGTGCTCTTTTGATTTTATAAGCAATATAGATACTACTACTGTCACAACTATTTCTAAAAAGAGATGATTGGATCTGTGACATGTAGAGCTCTGGTTCCAGTGGGTGCACAGTCCATGTTCTCAATCTCTGCTTGTTGAATTGCGAAATTGGGCAGAGGATCTTCTGCTCACATGGGCTGGCTCTGGCTCTGCAATTCTTTGCTTCAAGATCAGACTTTTGTGTCTTGCAGGAGCTTACAGTTAGACAAGTTCCTGTTTAGACATGTCCATGCTGTGGTGGCAGCTATGGATCACAGTTTATTGGATCACAGTTCTAGAAATATGTTATTCAGTCCCCTCAAACACTTCTATTAGGGTAAGTTT
Organism: Baryphthengus martii; assembly: GCA_013396935.1. Taxonomy (NCBI): domain Eukaryota; kingdom Metazoa; phylum Chordata; class Aves; order Coraciiformes; family Momotidae; genus Baryphthengus; species Baryphthengus martii. The sequence continues at coordinate 25,406 of VWZK01023634.1, read as the reverse complement.
TTACTATATATGCTGTTTTCCTGTTCAAAAATTACTATTTGTATTACTATTTGTTTGTCATATGTGTGGCAAAACTAGAGCTTGGTTTCACTTTATCACATTCAAATTTGAAAGCAAACTTTTCCAGTGTGGGAGATATTAGTGATTTGAAACAGGCAGCGGCTTTTTTACTGCTTTTCTCTTTGTTTTCTTCTTGCCATTGCTGCCCTTTTCAAGAAACTGCTTACTCTCCATATCTTAATCTTCATAACATTTAACATGAGAGAGAAACTTGTATTTGGGCATTTTTTTCTCCAATGATTCACCTAGAAATAGGTGGAAATTTTATTTAATGAATTGCTATCCAGTTGTATATTGCTATTAAAATTTAGTTTCCTACTAGTAACCACTCCTCAGAAATCATATTTCATTCAATCTATACATCTGCACCATTCATAGTGCTATTATACCTGTGACATTGTAATAGCATGAGTGAAAATCAATCAACATTCTGCTGACAGAATAAGAGTAGTAAATGTCAAACTAATGAATATGGAGTGAACATATGTAAACGGCATAGGAGAGCAAAGAGGTTCTTGGCATTTCTCATTTTAAGTATAGATCAACCTAAGTTTCACCATGTGAAAGAAGAACAACCCATCTGCCCTGGCTGTAACTTCATCAGAAATCATTTTTAGAAGGGCTTCATATTCTTTCTAAAAACTAAGTAATATTTAATAGATGTCCAGCTTGGAAAGAAAGGAAAGAAAAAAAAAAAAAAGGATTGGAATAGCACAAAGATTCCTTCCCATGCAGTGTAATGACAGCTAGATTCCAGAAAATGGATACTGGAAAGTTGAGGGTTTTTATGGCTTTGCTCTTTTCCCACCAACTACTTTGTCAGAGGAAGCTGAATGAGACCTTTCACAGGGGATGCTCCTCCAAGAAGAGAGGGTTAATTGTCACCTGGTATGCCCTAGGTAAAAGTAGGTGACCTGGCTGTTGGTGTGGGTCACTGAGCTGCTCTTCCTTGACAATTTGTGTGTGGGGAGACAGACATGCCCTCTGCTGTGCTCCAGAGATGACCAGGGCAGGAGGCATATTGTACGCCCTATCTGTCTTGATGCTGGTGCACTCTGTTCCACCCTTCCTGTGGACATGAAAAGGGCAACAGTGTTGGGGAGGAAACACGCACTCAAGTCTTGTGGTACATACCCTGGCTGTACATCTGAATTCAGGCACTGGAAAGTAAGCCTAGACTGAGAACAGAGGTATAACCTGCTTTTTTGGTTTCCATTTGTTCTGGAGAGCTGTGTCTGTGTTTACTGTCTCAAACACTTTCTTGCTTTTCTCTGATGTGATTTCCCATTGCGGTTTGTGTTGCCATGTGTCTTTTATGGTTTTCTTTGAATCTAGTAATTGAAACCATAAGACATGTGGTTTCCTCAGAGTACCTTAAATGGTTATGCATAAAACCAAATTTTTGAGAGCAGTTTCAAAATATGCTGTCTTCTAAAAATCTCTTATGAATAAGTGATAAAAGTAATCAAATGATCATATGTGGCTGTCTCATTGGTGTATTTTCAGCTGGAAATCATCTCTGCTTATTTGAGTAAACGCCCAACTTAGATACATGATATTTTTTAGCAAAAGAATTCAGATAGGTAATCAACTATAGAAGATGTTGGTTAAAGAAGTAAACATTGATACAACAGAGGAAAAAGGAAGAAAATACATAAGCAAAACATATTACACAGTCTAAAAATTGTTTTCTGTGTATATCTCAAAATGGATGCCCTCTGTATGTTGAACAGATCATCAGGCACGTGATATAGGTGTCAAGTATATACTCTAAAGGTCTGGTTTATCTAAAGTATGTTTGGGTTAAGAGGTTGTAGGTCAGTGTTTCCTAGACTGCTACCTTGAACTATCAGTAAAAACTCTGAAAGCGGTCTGCAAATTATGGGGAAAAAAATGTTTGAAAGAAAAGAACAAAATTATATGATATTCATATATGCATCCCTGTAATGAAACACACAAAATGGGTGTGAACGAAAGTAAGATACAAACATTTAAAATTATTTCTTTATAAGTGAAAGTAGCTTCAGGTGCTGTCAGAGAAGGTTTTGGATGTTAGGAAAAATTTCTTCACCGGAAGAGTTGTAAAGCACTGGAAAAGGCTGCCCAGGAAGGTGGAGTCACCATGCCTGAAGGTATTTAAAAGACATGTAGATGTGGTTCTGAGGGACGTGGTTTAGTTGTGACTTTGCAGTGCTGGGTTAATGATTGCACTAGTTGATCTTAAAGGTCTCCTTTAACTAAAACAATTCTATCCTTCTTTGACTTCTTTAAATTGAACTCAAAGCAAATCCAAATCCATCTTTAGATTACATCATTGAAGAACGTGGACAAAATATCTTTTCTGGTCCGAGCAATCTCTGGACTGAAATACAATTAAAAATTTTGAAGGTTTGCTCTGCCTTAAATGCTTAAATAGATTAAATTAGCATTTGCTTAAGAGTGATCAATCATGACCTGCTCAGTATGGCCTGAGCCAGCGTTCTTTGTGGCAGTGCTTGTGCTGAGCTAATCAAACCACCTTTTCATCAGGAGAGTCCTTAAAATTTTCCATCTTTCATTCTTTCTGTTCAGTGCTATCTAACAAGTGTAGGTATCTTTCTTTAACATTAATTTTGATATAGTAAGGTTTTTAAATGAATCTAGTGCAAAAAAATCAAGATTATTTTTGTAGGTAAGAATGTCTTCCATGAATCTAAATTAAAAACACTTAAACAAATGAATTCTCTGTTTTCTGTAGCGTTACTTCAAAGAAAGCACATGACACAGAGATCAGTATTCAGTAGACTTCATATTTTATTGTATAAAAGTAATTACCTTTTAAATACTATCCAAATTAACATTTTAATATCCTTTGGGCTTATACATTTTAAAAACGTAATATAACTCAGTACCTAATACACAACCCTATTTCTTTTTCTACTAAATTAGTCTCTTGTATAAATTTGAATATTTTGCAATGCAAGTGGCAGCAATTCTTTATTTTACAAATAAGACTCATATTACAACCAAAGACACTCACTATTTTCAGTGCAGGCCACTTACAACCTGAAGAGCTTAATTTCCATATTTTAGTATTCCTTGGTAAGCTATTTGTGGGAAATAGTCTCTTATTGTAACTATTTTCACATTTTACTAGACCTCAAGAAGAAAAAATATATGACTTTAAAAATAAGATTTTCAGTTCAGTCTGTCATTGACTTTTGTTTGTTAAAAATCCCATCTATCTGAATGAATATATAAAATTCACCTATATCTATTAAAATTACAAAGAACATGTGATTTTTCCTATTACATAGACACTTTTTGTGCTTTCATGTAACTTTTTCAATAGTGCATCTTGTGATAGTAAGAAAAGCTTTCTTCTATGACTGTACTTATTTTTTACTTGGGTCTGCGGTAAATTAATCACTTTGTCCTATAAATAAACCTAGCTAATTTAGCAAGAACTTTACACTAGAATCAGGAAGGCAGCTAGGAAAAGACTTTACTTTTGTAAAGAACAGATCAACCTGGACAAAAAGCAGATGATGATGGAAAGACAGAAGAAATATAGTAAAGGTGTGGCAGGCTGGTCCACCAAATATCTCAGCTGTCTGTTGATCCCAAGAATACCTATGGAGAACAAGACTGGCTGAGCACATAGTGGAAGATCAAGGATTTTTCAAAACTTCTGAGAAATTAATTTGATTTATTAAAATTGGCAAATGCAGTGACAACCGCCATAAGGCAGCCCTGTGAAAATGCAAACTGCTCACTGTCACGTCCCAGAACAGATTTGGAGATAGAGTTAGAAAGGTATCTTCTATAGATCCAGAACTGAGTCTGAGCCTTGTTTCTGCCATTATTCTCTGCTAGACTTGTATCTATGACCTGGAGACTTGGATTATCTCAGTGTAAGGCAGGTCCATGTACTGCTTTTGTGCTACTGGTTACAGAAACTATCGAAAGCTCAACTTGTCATCCCAGTAGATCATCTAATCTCCTGACTTCATTTGATCAGCCTTACTTTTTTTCCTCTAATCCTCTAAAATATTGTACATCTCATTTGCTAGTCTTGAATATGTACTTAGTCTTGAGTGACTCTTCTAGTTACTGTGTGGACTTGTGCATTGCTTTGAGAGAGTTGACAGACCTGACAGCTACAGTAGGAAAAAAACTAGCTTCATCTTCTACGACAAAGTAGCAGCATTCTTTAGTTCCCAATGTTCTTTGCAGTGTTCACATGTCTGAAAACTCCTGGATGAAAAATTCTTTATGAAAAAAATCAGGCAGAGCTGCAACTTTATAGATGCATAATTCCACATTTTATCCTAAAATATTCTCATAATTTCTACAAGATTCTGGGAACTTAATAGATATTAACAGAAACAAATGTTTATTAGGTAATAATATATTTGTTGCCTTCTTTTCATGAGGCAGTTCCATCCTAACATATGGAGGATGGACATGTGTATTATAGGTGTACATATATATCTATCTAGAACTGTAGGTCCCCAAGAGCTAAGAGCTCCTTCTGACTCTTGCCCTCCATTATATTTCTTCTAAAACACAAATGTTTCACTCAAGCTTAAAATAACAGAATTTAAAACCCCCTGAATTTTCACAGTAATGTGTCACTAGTAGTGTTTGTTTAATTTTTTAATAATTTAAATTATTCATATGATGCATAATTTTTCCATTTCACTTGACATTAAGGTTTTGATGCAATGTAATGAACATGGAAAGTGACAGTCTAATTAATCTAAGTAAAATTGTTTCATTACATTTGTGAAATGGACATGCAAATGAGACCATGAAGCTTAAAAATGAGTCTAAGAGCATGATTATTGCCCTTTACTTCAAGGTTTGGGATTTTAAAAAGAAGAAATAGAATTTTTTATGATTTCATTTTTAACTGTTATGTTCACATACCTATCATCTCCCTTTCTCACTAGGTCCAACTATAATACTATTTGCCAGTGTAATTTTGACTTCAGATGAGTTTCTCTGAATGTATTTTCAAGTAATTCAACCAGAACTGATCCATTTGCCGTTGACAATAACTGTCCCCTTTCCTGTTAAATACTTGAGTCTAACCAAGTAAAAGGCATTGCTCTGTCATTCCGTTTAGGAAATATAGCAAATTACAAGACTAATTTTCTTTGCAAATGCAGAGTTCACAGTGAGTAGTTTTTATCAATGAAGTCCTGAAAAGAGTCTTGCTGACCTAGTATAACGACAATATGCAACTCTGGTGCTCTCTTCTGTAACTACAGGAGTTAGCTTAGGGGGTCAGGATAGTGAGCAGAAGATGAGTTAGGCTCTCTGTCCTAGGTTACACGTAGCCTTAACATGGATTGATTTGCATTCCCTATTTATCTCTTGAATGGGCCTGTCCTGGTATGCCTGGTTCCTTATTTCGATAACCATTGTGAACTTTTATATTAATTTAAATGAAGGAAATGAAAGCTGTAATGGTAAGTGTAGTCAGGGGAGAGTTTATCAGCAGCATTTTGGCTAAACTAACTTAGGAGACTAAGTTATCACAAGTCATATGGCTACAGAAATAAGGCAAGTGCTCATCAAGATGTACTTTTAAAGATGCCCTTTCAAAATTGTATATCCTGATGCATTGTGCATAGTTCAGAAACCCTGAGGGCAAACGAATAGGAGAATCTTAAAAACAAGGAGAAAAAAAAAGCAAGTGTTCAAAGGCATATTTAAGAAATGATCCTTTTGATCAATTTTCCCTGGGACAAATGGTCATTAATAATTACCTATTTAACTTTTTTCAAGTCAAAGGAGTTCATTTTAATTATAACCAACCATTGGCAGAAACGACACTACTTAAATGCATTTTTAAGAATAGTAAATGCTGTAATTTTCGGTCTAGTCTGGCTAGCCAATAAGACAAAAAGGCAAGTGCTATGAAAATTCTCCATACTTTTATAGTTATTTGACTTAAAATGAGAGAGAAGTTGTTTTTTCCAAATTGGCTGATCACAAGCATTACATTAACGCAAAGCAATCATATTTGTAAATTAATTGTGTTATAATACATGTGCTTTCTAACTCTGTCCCTTAACTTTTGTCAGACCATGAATGAGGCAGCATTTTTAAAAGGCTGGGGAGAACAAAGTGCGTGTACATTAACAAGTAAACAGACATTTACTTTCTACAACAGAGTGCTTTTACAAAAAATCGGTCATTTATTGTTACCTTCCTCAATTCCATTTCCGGTGCATGGCTTCCCTTTAACACAAGTCCTGAAAGCATCTACAGAGCCACCATTTGCTGAAAACCTCTTTCTGTAGCACAACAAAATATAGTCAGTATCACTGACCATCCCTGAATATTAATATCACAAGCATGGTCAACATAAATGAATGCTCTTCTACATTGTTTAATGTGAAGGAAATCCATATAGTGCTTTAACTTGTAGTTGCTTTTTTTTCCCCCACCTGGTGTGCCAGAATTATTGCTGAAATTACTTGGCTTTCTTAGGCAGAAAACTTTTTTTTTTTTTTACATACTAGCACTTTCCTCCATAACAAATAAGATGCGACTACTTCCAATAGAAGTGTATTTAATGTACTGTATTGAGCTCATGGAGTATTTTTAGCGTGCTCTCATTGAAAGAAGATGAAGTACATTTCATAAATCTATTCAGTTCTTAAGAAGCCAAATCTTCATTTTTCTTCTCCCAGTTCTGGCTTGTCTTTTTTTCTGGCTGCTTTGATGCATAATTTGGTCATGACTCTTTTTCCCTGGAGAAATTAGAACTCCTGTTTTTTAAAAAGTGAATGAATTAGATGAGAAATGTCCTGGAGCGACTAAAAGGCATGATCCAGATACCACTGAAATAAATGGAAAAATTTCTTAAGAGACAGTTATACCTTGGCTAATGAGATAATTCTCAGAGGTCCCATACAAAGGAGGAAGCTAAGGGGGAAAGCTGAGGATTCTGATGGCTTTCAAATCCTTTGTGCTGCTCATATCTTGGGTTGGTGTGAGAACTGTGGAAGTTCCCAGTCCATTTTACACAATTCAGTGGTAGAAGCCCAAAATAACTTCAGAAAATATGGCTGGTTTTACTGAGCACGCCATATCTGGCCCAGACTTTCAGCGTCTGATAGCAGCACAAGCCTACATGTATCTGCTCATGGAGACCTCACAAATGCAAGAGGAAGAAAGGAGACAAAGCAGTAATGAAGACTTCTCCCTCAATTTCATGAAATCATCTATAGACAAATAACTACTGCAAAAGCTTTGCACAGAACATACATCTTACTTGCAATGACATTGTATTTTATCATATCTATACCATCATCACTCCAATTATAACTAGGGCAAATTCCCGCCTCTCTTCTCTAGTTTGGTGAAGGTGAGAACCAATCCTCTACAGTAACCAGGCTGAAATGTTGTAGCAGAAACTTCTGTGAGATGTCAAGACAGGTTTTTAGGGCATACTAGTGCCAGTTCTGCCCTGCTATAACATTCAGCAAAATACAGCTTGTCTCAATATAGCCTCCCCGCTGAAATAATTGAATATCAGTATATATATCAGGAGCAGGTGTTTTTATAGGAAAACCTACATTCTCAGTCATTTCAAATATTTAATTACACAAAAACACATCTTGGCAAAAATGGATCCAAATTAAAGGAAGGCAGGTAGCTAGGAACTTTTGAAAACTGACCAGGTCATTATACCCAAATTCAAAACTAGGTATAAGGGAAAGCAAAGATTTTAAAAAATGTTATGTTTTAGTTAATTGTAGGTGTTTATTAAAGCCAGAATAAAATACAGGACTTCACCTAATCTGCCTTAGGAAATGTTCTTTTCCTTTCATGTATTTCATTCATTGGAAGAACAAATTTAAATAAATATATGGACAAAAGATGATGAATTTTTCCATTATTATGGCTGAAAACTTGCTTTTATAAATCTTTATAATTCTAGACCATTTTGGTGCTGATTATCATTGTGTTTTCTGGGCTGATGGGATTATTTTCGAAAGAGAAGACTAATCTCAAAAAAAAAAATGGTTATTTTGCAGAATTAACTTTCTCTGATTGAACATCTGATTTTTTTTTTATTTTATTTTTAATTGAAAGTGAAAGGCCATTAACATATTTTCCACCTGCTTGTATGTACTGCTTTGAAGAGAGAAATATAATTTATGGATTTGTCAAAAATACTATGTGCAAGCTAAGAAAAACTATAAATATTCTGTAAGGAGCAGATAGGCTCTCTGAATGTTCGCATTGAAATATCCAAAAGGTTTCAAGTTCTCTGTGCCTGTTTGGATTCCATGTTCCTTTTTAATTATTTCTGTTATTCTTCTTTATTAGGATAATTTTTTGGGCTTCTTTAACACCTTCAGCTTGGAGAGGCAACAGGTACCTTGAACAGGTCTTACATAGTGCATCAGTATAGAGAAAGTGTACAACCTCCTTACAGCAAACACATGCTAAGGAGAAATTATTTTACTGGACCGCAAAACCACAGTAACTTATTACAGCATTCCCCTGGTGAAAGTCTCAATTAATTAAATATGCAAGGAAAACAGCCTCCAAAATTGCTGGTAACTAACTTTTACTCATTTTGGAAACACATACCATTAAGGTATTCCTTTCTGGATTTCTATGAAGCAGCTGTAGTACTTTGTCAGTGTGCTGGTTTAAGTGTTGAGACTACAAAAATATCATAATTATTTTTACTTACTGGATAGGGTTGTTTTGCTTTTGCAACTATTGTTGGCAGGTAGATAGTCATTTAATTTGCTTAATTTTATCTTTTCCTTGCAACCATTTTCAGGACTGTAGATGTGACTAAAGAATCTCTACTATTTTATCACAAACCTGAGGAAATCCTGGTTAGATTAGCCAGAGACAGTTTTCTGAGACATTAGTGAGTTTGTCCGTATATATTCTGTTATATTTTTCCATGCTTTAAAACATAGTTCAGCCATTCTGGAGAATCTAAGTATACTACAGTGGCTTTCCGTCTCTTCTTTCACAGAAAGTAAAAATAAGAATACTGTAAACACAGTTTTCTGGAACTTGCAAGACCACGCAACTACTAAATTAATGGTATATTGTTGTTTTTGACAGAGTATATAGAAAACTAAACCAAAATATTTATTCAGTCTCATATATCATTTTATAAAAGTGCATTAGTCTCTTCTGGAAAGTTTGATATATCTGTACACATTTTTTTTGCTGAAGCAACTAGTTCTATGTGAAAGATTATAAATGACAGAAAATTTTAATCAGTGAAGTTACAAAGTTACAAATCATCAAAATATTATCAATAATCTTGTATCAATATCTTTAAGAAAACAGAGTATTTCAGTGTTGGGTATTTTTACTTGAAGCAGAGAAAGAATTAAAGGAGGTAATTGTGAGTATCTTTCATTTTTCAGCAAGTAAAAGCCATTCTGCCCTAATGGAAGTATCACTACATGAGAAGGGGTTTGGAAATGCAGCAGCACAGCTGAAAGGAGTGCAAGAAAGGCAAGTGTGGGGAATTTGTGGCCTATTTAGCGAAATGTTTGTAAAGAGGATATAGAAAACAGTATTAATTCACCTCAAACTCTGCTGAACCCACTCTTTGGTGGCAATAACTACTTAAGAGATTAAAATCCGTAAAGAGGGATATAAGTTTCTTTTTCTTGCACGTTAGAAGATTGCTCTTCTAACGCAGTGTTTCTTAGGATATTTCATTTATTTTTTTTGTTCACTTGAGCCCTCCTCTTAAAAATCTAGTCCTTATCATTCCTACCTCCTCACTCTTGGAAATAAGATATGAGTTTCTTCTATTCCAGAATAATAATAATATTGCACATTAAGACTATTCCCTATGTCTCTGAATTTTTTCCCTTCTCTGTACCTGTATCTTCCTGAGGAATGTTGTTTTAAAAGACAAGAACTGATTCTTAAGCAAACTATGAACAGCGTTCGTTGATGTATTGATTTTCTACGTTTTCTGAGAGTATTATACTTTTAATAGCTTTTCCTGAAAGATAAGAAAAATAATATGGAAAGCTAAGCTGATAGCTAAGGGTAACCAACAGAACAAATGACATTGCTTCAAAACACCTTTCAGTTCTGTACCTATAGCATCTTGGTCAGCGATCCCAAAATTTACCTCAACAATAGTCTAATGATGCTGCGCTGACCCTAGTGCCTGGAGTAGAGGCTGCCTGGGAGTCCATTTTCCTGCTACAAAGTAGGGAGGAGGGAGTGAATGGATTCTGTCTGCGTTATTTATAGTATTAATTTGATAAATAATTTCCTTCTCTATGTCTTGTTCTAATAAATTTACTTCCCACTGTGTGATATATCTTTCTGCAGGTGATGCTAACTAGTAAATCATCTGACCAGATCATTAAAAACATTACTTTTCTTCTCATGAAACTGAAGTGTGAAGCAATTAACATATAATAATGGGATACTATAATAAATTCACATTTTGCTGTTCTCCTATTTCTATTATTCCCCGGTAAGACTCTTGCTAAACAGAGGCGTTTGACTAATGTTAATCCTGTGTATGGAACCTACAGCCTGGTAGAGTGCAGGAGCTGGGAGAAAATTTTAGGAATGAGGGTTCTACCACAGATGGTCTCTCTCCAAAGAGGAGTACCGAGTGAGAGGAGTACAATTTTCACCATATATTGATACTGCAACAAAACCTTGAGTTTTATTTGAATGAGGAGGAAAAATATTATGAGGAATGATGCATGTTGGTACTGCCTGGTTCTAATGCAATTTATCTGCCACTGCAAAATGGGACAGTGGTTTCCAGTAGGCTAACAATACATTTATAAGGGCAGTTGACAGCAGGAACAGTCATGAAGAAATATGATCATACAGATGCTCCATCACTGGATGTGTTCAAGACCAGGTTGGATGGGACTTAGAGCAGCCTGATCTAGTGGGTGGTGTCCCTGTCTGGCAGGGGGGTTGGAACTAGGTAGTCATTATGGTTCCTTCCAACCCAACCATTCTATGATTCTATGTGACACTTGAGAACCTCTGAGCAATGGTTACTGGTTTGACTCTCGGTAATTAACTCAATAGGAAAAAAAACAAACCAAACAAACAAAAAAAAAGAGATAGGATAGTCTTAATCTAGAGCCATAACTGTAAGATGCTTTGAGTCCTGTTTGTTGAGGAAAAATTACATAAATATGGTGCATCTGAGCAGGATGAGACTACAAGGATGCAAGGGCCTTCCTGGTAAAGTACAACCTGTAGATCGACTGCTGTATTACTGACATGAGGCATGCTGTGGAAAGACTGTTTCAAGGCTCACCTGGGATCCATCAAGTGCTAGTCTTTCCTTTATGGAGAAATCATAAATAGGGTATTGCTAATACCATATAATGAGCTGTGTAAGAGATTATTTTTCTTTTGTGCCCCTCTCAGAGCTTTATTCTTTGGGTTTTATTTTGACCATAGCTGATGTTTATCTTAGGTAAAACAACCTTGTGATACTGGAAGGTGGGGTCAAGGAAGGATCTTTGGCACAGCCATGACTAAAACTCCTTTTGGGGAACTGTCCCACTATTGAGCTGCTCTCAAGAATCTTTACATACACTTTAGAGGTGAATAAAGAGACATATTAAGTAAAGAAAATCTGACTGGCATCTTCCTGTGTTGATGTCTAGATAATTTTAGCAGCAACTGAAGATTTCAGGCTACAGCTGAAGATTGTGACTGGGTGGCACTGGATGAAGAGGTGGTCTAGATGCTCTCAGCAGCTGCACAGCTTCCCGATTTCCTCATCTCCTATCAGGCTGTGGTAATCATTCTGAAATTGCTGTCTGAGAATTTCCCAGTATCAATTTGTTTTTCCCAATACTTAGGCATAGTATAGCTGAGCAATCATTCCCTGAACCCCTTCGGCTACATTTCCCTAGAAACACCAACCAGAAAAGAAAAAAAAAAAAGCCTTAACCTAGAACTGCATTGTGGTGACTCCTTCCTTCTCTGAATAAGGAGAGCTAAATTCCCCACTCAAGAGCTATAGCAGAAGCAAAAAGGCTCAATAGCCTCGTGAGATCCTGGAAAGTAATGGAAGTGCAACATATGCATGAGCTAAAAACAATTGTTTGAGAAACTTGTCAACCTCGTAAATGGAAGCAAAAATTGGTCCCATTTTCCTGCCAGCATCACCACCCAGAAATCACATAGTGGTTATAAACTAATTCAGAACTACCGGCTGGTATAAAGATGATCTAGGATGCACAGCAATATGAGTAAGCTTTCTAATTGGAAATACTGCATGTGGGTACTGTAGCTAATAACAAATGCTACACTGAGTTTACTCAGACAAAAAATCCAGCACTATAACAGGCAATCCCGTTCTCTAGGATGAGACTCTCTTGCGTTTCAGATTGTGCTACCTTGTGCACCTAAGGACCAACTCCAACTTTTCCCGTCAAACACTGAAATGTTACGCAAAGTGACAGCCACCTTCGTAGAAAACCTGAGATTGTCCCATATTTCAAGTCTTTCATACTCTCTAGTTAACATGGGACTTCTCAAATCTCAGACTGACTTAAGGATGAGATAGCTGAAATCTTCCAAATCTCCCAGGAATTGGGGTTACAGAGTTAGACATCACCATCATCAACAACTTTCTGTGACTACAGTTTGTGGATTTAGACAGCATGCACTGTTTCTTAGAAAGATTGACTTAGATTTCATTGCTTTTACATATCAACAGATCTTACCTAAAGTCAAGATTCACTTTGTGCTACTATAAATTATTTTTAAAAAGCAAACAAAAAAAACTTTTTTTAAATCCAGAACAGTGCTGACCTACAGATTCCATCTCCTCTTTAAACAATGAGACAGCAGCATCTTCACTGGGATTGTACAAGCATATTTTAGAAAGATTTGTCTTCATCCTCAAAATCTTGGGTATGTACCCTTCTGCAGCTACATTTTTGCATGCTTTCCCAAAAGCAGCTACCCAATCACAAGACTGAAACTTAGAACTGCTTCCGTATCTTGCCTTTCTTTTTTCTGTCTTCATTCAGCTAGGGTTATGCTGGTCTCCTTTGTGCCTTGGCTTGTTCTGGGAATATTTTATCACCACTTTTTTCACAACTCCATCTATCTGATTTGCCCCTTTTGCTTTCTCCTGTGAAAAGACATGCAGACCAAAAGTGTGATCTCTTCTAGGGTTTGGTATTAGCACATACCAGACCGTATATGTGATGATGTAGACTTCTCATTTATCTATTCATATGTTAGCCCTTTGTCAGATGGGTAGTGAAGTATCTAATTAAAAAAAACCAAACAAACTATTGCTGCAGTTAAGTATTTTTATACTCTCTTTTAAGAAAGTAAGAAGTCCTGTTCTTGAACCCAAGAGATTATTTCCTTGTGCTTCTTACCTAAGCCTGTTTCAGTTAGAATTCTGTCTGAAAGCCGCCTTCTCTTCTCAATACCATGGTACCTGTGTGCTTGGGTAATGGGACATTCTAATTTTCTAAACTTCTGTTTTCCTCTAAAATACAGCTCCATCTAACCACAGCTCCTATTTGCCACACAGCTCTATTTTGTTTTGGCCATATGAAGAAACTTGATTTTTTTCTTTTGTTTGTCTTATCTTTCCAAACATATCCTGAGATTAAAGGTGGCTGTTTATCTCCAAAACTTCCAAGGATTGACACACATCCCATAACTGCTCTTGTTCTTTCCAGGGCTCTCATTACCTGAAACAGATGGTAGAGGAGAGGTGGAATCTGGCAGGATGCTTTCCCTGAAGAAAGTAATTGCCTTTAGTGACAGCTGGGCAAATACCAATTTCTGACTCATGAGACATACAATTCATTTAAAAAAAAATAATTAAAAAAAAAAATCACCTTATTTGGAGGAAACAAAACTTACCAGTTTCCTGCAGAGTAAAAATGGCTGAAGCCTCTGCTCAGAATTCTGATAATAACTTCAGATTTTACAATCTTACTTGGAATCCTCATAGATACATCATTTACTTGTATATCCTCCTATATGTCCTCACACAGGGAAAAAAATTCCAGAAGGTCTGTGAAAACTTCTCGCTTATGCTAAGCATTCAAGAACTGTCTCTCTGACAGGTAATAAAGTCAGAAAAATCATTAATTTCATGTCAGACATGGAAAATGTGCTTGAATTCACATGAGCTCTGTTCCATTCTACTGAGCTTGTGGATAATCTGGGCCAAAATATTTTCATGTCCTTCTGCACATAATACTTTTGGAATATTTAAGAGAAATCAGACTGATCCTAGTCAATGTGAAACTTGGTTGGAAAATTTTTTTGAAGTTGGGATACAGCCTTTTACTATTACAAAACCATGATACTTCTCTAAAAGTGAAGCCAAAATGTACTTCCTACTGTATGTAAATCCATCTAAAATGTGTTAAGCTTGATTCAGTACACATAGCTCAGCACATCGATTCAAGCCTCTTGTATCTGCCATTTAGAAGCTCAAGTGTTTGCAGTGATGTCTGTAGGCTTTGAGCAAGGAATCTGGCACAAACTTCTTACTGCTTAGCCCAAATTGAAATCACTGAATTCATAGAACTCATTTTGGCTTCACACTTGAGAAAGCAGGAACAGAAGTTAGCCTAAAGTGTGATTTGCTGCTAAGGCAATCTGATAATGAACATGCTGTCTCCTCATTGATGTCCCAATATCTGAAAAAGTAGATCAAGCTCTGGAACAGTCTTTGTTCACTAGCGTAGCCTGGGCTTCATCTGGACTGTGATGTGCAGTGCAAACTCAGTCCAGAAAAAGCATCTTGTTCTTATGAGCTGTTTCAAGTTTATTATTATTTTCCGTTATTATATTATTATACTACATAAGTGCATTTATATTAATACATTACTGCTGATATATTAATATAATCAATGCATTTATTATTATTAAATGCAAATATTGTTATAATATTTGACCCTGCTCCACTTAGGGAAGAGCTTCCTTTCATCAGGAGAAGTAGAATCACATGCTTGGATGAGCTGCAGTGGTGGAGGCAACAACTAGAACTAGAAATAGTAAATTATCTTGTTTCTTACACAAGACAAGGCTTTAAATCATTTTAAGCAGAACTGATGACCAAAATCAGTTTGTACAGGTAAAGTCCATATATTTCTGAGTGTCACAAAGTCTTAACATTTAGTTTTTTCTTGCTGACTTCAGAAATGAAAGAAATCCCAAGAAGCTAGAAGAGCTGGAACAAGGACAAGCCATACATCAGCAGAAATGGCTTGAGCACAGACAGAATCTCCACCTATGTTAGAAAAGGGCTCAACTGATAAAGGAAAGAGAATTAAAGAAAGAAAAGATGGACAAAGACCAGACAACTCCTAAAACAAATTGTAGTCAGACATATTTGTTATGTTAGAAATACAGGACAGGATCATTACCTGGTGTAACTGCCGTAGAAAAAATGCAACTAGTTGTGCTACATGACTGCATGCAGCAGTAGATGGTCCATCTGACTTTACTCAAACTCTATATTCACACTGAAAGCGCAATGTATCCTTTCTTTGCCATAGTTGCTGTGCAAAGGAAACGCTACATTTCACAAAGTAATTTATTTCCAGGCAACCCAGTAAATTAATATCCAATGGACATGTGGGGTTTTTTTATAATAGAGTATTTCTGAGCAATACAAGATCTAGCTTCTTAAATGGTTTATTTTTCTAACAACAAAGTGGAAAGCAATGAATTATATTGAACTCTTCACCATTCTCATGTCTTTATTGCAGCAAAAAATCTTTAGGATACAAGATGCATCCAACATTCAGACCTACTAAAAATTGTTTGAGGTCAAGGGCCAAACAAATTGCCTAGGCTAACTTTGATCTTTCCTCACTAGCAACTGAAACATCCTTCACCACTCTTTATCCCCCCACTTTCTGGTATTCCTCTTACACTCCAGTTCTTAAGATGGCAGTCTTATTTCTCCAGGCTTGCTAGGACTAGAGGGCTGTACAAGAATTAACTTTGCCACCTTCCAGTTTCTTGATGACTGCATTAACAGTGCTCAAGAAGCCTAGTTCTTCCCATAACTCTTCTTTCCAATCTATGGGGGAAAAGCTAATGTGATAAACCAGTAAATTAGTATAGTAAAGGACGAGTGACCTTACAGAACAAATTCTGGCTTTTCTGCAAGCTTCAAAGCCTCATGCATCCCTGCAGCTGACAGTTTCCGGTTGATATTCCTGTATTTGCATTGCAGGAGGTTGCGATAAGTTGTCCTCAGGTCGCGATTGAAGAAGGCATATATAAAAGGGTTAATGAGAGAGTTTGCATAACCCAACCATAGAAATGTTCTCTCAACCCACAGTGGGATACAGCTGCATGCTGTACCGCAGATGAAAGGCCTAGCAGTTGAGAGGAGGAAGAAGGGCAGCCAGCAGACAGTGAAAGCCCCAACAATAATCCCAAGCGTAGTGGCAGCTTTCTGTTCCCTTTTAAAGATGGAAATATTCTTCTTATCATGCTTTAAGAGTCGTGAAAAATTAGTACATTCTTCAGGTTCCTTGTGCAGTTTTACAACTCCATTCATAGAAATCCCTTCTGTTTCTTCTGGCCGGGGAAAACCAGCAAACTTGTGTTTAGCAGCACTCCTCTTGGCAGCTTTGTAAATCTGATAATACATGAAAAGCATCACTGACATTGGAATATAAAATGCAACTGCTGTGGAGTAAATGGTGTAGCCGAAGTCTTGACTGATCAAACAAACCTTTTCATCATTTACATTCTGGGCCCAACCAAAGAGCGGAGGTATAGTGATAGAGGCAGATAAGAGCCATACGCACAGGATCATTTTGGCCATGCACTTCCCATTCTGCCTTACAGGGTACGTAAGAGGTCTTGTTATTCCCAGGTACCTAGAAGGACAATGTAGAGTTACTATGTAGTGCAGCGGTTAACTGATAAAATTTATTTCACGTAGTCTGCTCTAAACCAAAACACCTTTGGCTAAGGTTTCTAGCTTACATTTTCCAGTCCTCCCTTTGCAAGTATTTCAAACTTGTAAATTCATGTTTCCTCCATATTAAAATGTCTAGTGTTGATATTCTGTATTTTATTCTAGAAGGGAATCTCCCATCGGCCACAGCGGATTGTGATTTTAGTGAATTTGTACAATCTTCATGCAGATAACTAATGTTTTGGCTCTTAAAGAAATTTTGAAATCTAAATGTTATTAGATTAACTTACTCCACAAAGCCCATTACTTTTTGTATTGAGTGCATGGTTAAGTTAAAACAAGCGTTCTTTTTACATACTCAACAGTTATGAAGATCCCTGATACTAAATTGAGATGATGAGTTATCTTTCCTACCTTCATGTTTCAGATGGGAATAACAATCCGCAAATTTATACCATGAGTAGATTATTTCAATACTACAATGTTTTATCATCATTTAATTACAAAGAAACTATATTTATTCAATGTACAAACTTTAACTGAACAAAATAACAATCTCTTACACTGTCAGTTCAAAAAAACCAGAAGCTAAGTGTAGGGTGCTAAACTGTAAACTAAAAAGTAGAATGTTTATAATGTGTCAAGTTTTCGGGGCAGGGGGGGAAGTCTACTGACAGCTCCTACATTTCCTAAGATGTGATATCTTAAATTGTGTATTTTTTTCTAAATAATAAAAAAAACCCCCAACACTAATGGCCCTATAAAACTGGACAGTAGTATCCTTAGTTAATGTTCACTCTCAACTACAGAAAATTTATTTATTTCCTGTCTATCTATGGGAAGTTTCTTTTAGAAGGAATTACGTGCTTTTTTTCACACCTAACATTTACTTTCAAATTTAGCTTCTGCTCAGCTGGAACATACCTATGAGTTACCATTAACTTTTCAAATTGCTCTTTTATTCCTCCCCCGAAAAGAAATAATTTTGGGAAAAATCAGTGTGATTAACTTTTTTACTCGTAAAAGGAAGGATTTCAAATCATGCTGCAGAACATGATTTGAAAGAGGTATCACAGTGAAGTTTTGGAGGTTTACAAACAAGAAATACAGTAACGTGATTAGAAATATTTTTAGGAGCATTTTTTTCTCTCTCTGTTCATCTAGCAAATCAAAGATGAGTATTTGCCTGGCTCTGCGAAATGCTGCATTGTTGATTTTTACTGCAATGCAGTAAATTATGGCCAGTGCTGCTGCTTTATACAAGCATCCAGGTATGCTACAGATCAGGAAGTAGAAAGCAGCGTTATTTCATGATCTGTTCAGATGAGTACCAATAATCCCTTTCAACAACATAATTCATTTTATATTACTACTGTGGCAAGTATTATATAAAGGACAAAACTGGTTTAGTGTGCCCTGTTCTCAACAGCATGCACAAGCAAATAACAGAAGGCCAGTATTTTGACAGTGAAGCTCTGCCTGGTGGGGCCATGAGCTAAGAACTGTTGGGATTGTCTGGGGTTAGAGCAGTACAATACATGGACCATGCTATAAGAAAAGGGCTGTTTCCTATGCCCCTCTTCAGCAGCATTAGGATATAGTCACCAAACGAGATCTGGCAGCTGTGAGATGTACTGTAGAGTCCACAGAGGTTTATGGTTTACAGCATCATGGCCAAAACTGTTTGTGCTTCCAAGGATCTGAGATTTTTCTGAGGCGCTCCAAGATGTAGAAGAGCTGGGCTAATGCAGTGAAGTTTCAGAGTTTAACTGCCTAAGGGATGCAATGTACTACTTTAAGTAGTGTAGCTGCAGCAATAGTAAGTTATTAGCTGCAGCCCTTCTGGAACAAGAGTGGCACTCCATTAAAATTTGTCTGAAAATGGCACCATTTAACTACAAAACAGTTAAACACATCCCTTGTGCAGTAAGATTACTTGTTGTTGTGCATGACAAATGTGTTGCTTTAAAAAAATCTTTTAAAAGCTGGTCCATCTTCTTGAAGTATGTATTTTTCTAGCTATTACCCAACTGTTTGTTAAAAATAGCATGCTTATAAGGTGAGGTTTATTATGTAGCTAAAAACGTTAAACCAAATTTCTGTAAAAATCAAATCTGTGGGCTGCATGTTCTGCATGCCTACTAATACATTCTTGTGTATCAGAAGGTAACAAAAGGAATTTATGAAGGCAAAAGTATACGGAAAAGAATTAAAATTCATTAGTTTTGCCCTGGCACCACTCTTTTGGAAGCTATCTGAGCTTCTAAAATGCTATTTGAAATTAAAATACATTAACATAAAAATATACCAGCATCCTTTCTGCCTTATCCATTCTGCTAAATGCAGTATGATAGGAAAAAGAAGTCAGCAGGCATAAATGAACTTACCTTTTTATCTCTGTATGTGAAATCCATTACCCTTGAAAACTTACTTTCAACTTTAAAATAATGTAAATCATTACTGTTGTCTTATACACTAGAGAGTGTCCAAGGCTTAATAGATTCATGAACTTCAAAAGTACTGTATCAAATTCACTGCAAAGATATGCTTTGTAAGGTTTAATCTTTAATTGCTACCTTCAGAAAAAACCAACAAAACAAAAACAACCTCAAAACAACACAACAACAACAACAGCAGCAAAGTATACTAAAGGAAAATCAGTTGAATTTAACATATCATCCAAAAATATGTAAGAATTTGAGGCCTTACTGCTGGGACAGAGTGAAGTCAAATTCCCTAAAAAGCCCATTTCATGTATCTCAGCTATCCTTCACAAGAAAGAAGTGTCTCAGACTTGCTATTTTGAGATTTGTTTCTTTTTCATGCCACAGATGTTCATTCTGAACTTGGGTAGGGAAGAAACTGTGCCTCAGTTCTCACTTGTAACAGAAGGACAATCTTATTTCCTATTCTTTCTTCTCTGAATTTCTTGACTGTATGGTTCTGCCAGACAGGGTATCTATCTCCCCATATTACACCCAGCACACTGAGGACTATATCTAGGTTACTCCCTCAAAGCACAGTATTGCAGATCAATGAGCCTTATTTCTCATAAACTGGTCATGCCATTTGTTACTGATTTACCTGATGCTGTAGGCAGGACAACAAAGTGCAGAAGACTATAGCAAATGACTGTCGGGCAAAACTAGGAGAAGCACAATGCCTCCAGTTGTTGCCTTGCTGGCATTCCAAGAGGAAAGGCTGCTGGGTGAGTGGAGAAAAATGAGAAAGGAGAACCTGGCACTAGTAACTTAGTGAATATAACAACCAAAAAAAAAAATAAAAATATGATGGGAGCTTGTTTAGTACTGTATCACTGAAATCTGGAAAACAGCCCCTTTCTCAAAGAGCTCAAAATAAGAGCAGACGGCATACACTGAAAAGAAGGCAAACAGTGAGGGACAGAGTAAATTTCTTATTGAACAAATGTGTGTAAACCCACAAGCGCCTCCTGATTCTGGGTCAGTTTCTTATGATTTCTTTAGTTTCTCCTCTTCCTCATTGGAGGATCAGAGACTGGTTCCTGTGCCACAATTTGATTCAGGTGTGAAGTTCACAGAAGGTGCCCAGCTCTCTGGAGTTAATTATCCCTTGCTATTCTCTTCTGGAGCTATGTTCAAACGAAGCTGAAGGGTAAAGAGTTCCCTCCTCTGTGGGGTGTTCTCATTAGCTATCATATGCAATTGCCATTTGTCACATTCATTCAACAAACATCAACAATGGAAAAGGTAAATGAGTAAGTCCTTTCTTTCCTTAACAAAAATTTACCGCCTTGTGATCCAGTCTTCTTTCCCAGTACCTCTAAATTGTTACCGCTTAATGACAAGCAATTGTTACATACAATTGAATGTAAGATCATTATAACTGTATAAGACTGCTCCTGAGATTGTTCAGTACGTGGATTTTTCTGCTGTGTTTTTGGTTGTTTTGGGTTTTTTTGACACATTACAACAACCAGACAGAAGAGTTCTGTCCTACAGGGCTAAAAAAAAAATAAATCTGTAGTCAGTTGACCTGTATATCACACAGGTGTTTCTTGTTACAGTGTGCTTTAATATATTAAATGTTACAGCAAGTGTTCAAGTGTAACATATATGGAAATTAGAGAATGGTATATGACAGAAGGAATAGGCATCCACAGACGCTAGTGTCTGCTCCTGGCACATCATTTTCTCTCTCTGTAACTCTTTGTGTTCCTTCTTCCTATCTTAGCTATTTGCTTGTTGCGGTGCCTATGATACGTTACTGCTTGATAGTGATTATCAAACTGGAAAATGGACCATGACTGCATCCCACTAGATGTTACAATACTTAATAGGAAAGATTCAATATGGTTTCTTTTCTTGTAAATATGTTTATTCAATTCTTTAATCTAGGAAACTGTGAAAAGTAATTTGTTTTATCTGCACTACTGTGGAGTGACATCACATGGCTGTTATCTACATATCATTCACATGAATAGCTCTCCACTTGTGGCTGAATTGTTTAGTAATTCTGTAGATGTAGAAGAAGATACTTTTTTTTTTTTTTCTGAAGAAGAAGAAAAAAATAAGCAGTGCCAGGCATGGCAGCATTTCATGTAACGACAGGGAACATAGCTGTAATATTAAAACTCTAAAAATGGTGAATTTTTCATAGCCGCATTGTAAACTTTGAGATGGGTCTAGTCTTCATACTTTTTGAAATATCTGGAAGGCAAACTGAGACTTAAAAGATACATCAACAATAGAAAGAAAATAGGATGGTCTAATTTGGGATCCTGTGTCCAAAATCCTTCTTAATTACCTTTGTTATACAGCTAAAAGATAAAGAAAAAAAGTGAAAGTACTTGCTTCTTACTGTGGTCAAAGTCACAGAGTAATAAAATAACAAACAGCTAAAAGCATTTAAACTATTTTGAAGCCTCTTGCCCAATCCAATAATAAATTGAATGCCCCATGATACCAGCATCACTTCTGCCCTTCTTGAAGCACACACATTTAATTCCTTTGTGTCAGGTCTCCATGTACTTTATAGTCAGATAGAATTCCGTTCTAATTAGTCCACATTAATTTCTCAGAATTCACTGACCTGACCTAACAAATGATTATTCCAGAATCGGATTAGCATCTTTCACTGTCTGCCTTTGCTTTTATGAAGCAGATTGAATTACTATGGAATAGAACTTGAAATGTTGTACTGGAAACATGATGAGTATTATGGCTGTTACTATCAGGAGCCTCGACATACTGTTCTCACTTATCATTTCACTAGGAGTTGTACTTAACCTGAAGTTCTTTGAGTTCTTCCTGGGTTTGTATTTTTAAAAAGCCACAAAATTGTTTTATTTCAAAGACACAGAAATGCTTACTTCTTTGCTTTTATGCTCTTTTTCTAGTATAGCAGATTTCTGGCTTCAATACATATATCCCTGTATTAGTTTCTTTATCAACCCACAGCTGTAGAATCCTGTCTAGTGATTCACCTGCAATAGCAGCTTATTCTAAAGAACAAAGCTGACCTACTGATCTTCCTTCGGTGCTTGTGATCGTCCCTTGATCTTTCATAATTTTTCAGTTTAATTCAGTGCAACATTAAGAGACATTTCACAAGAATAGAAGCATAATACCATTCCTAAAAGCTATACAGACTTCATAAATATTTTTCCTAGTATAGTGATTGTTATAGGGATCTTTTTCCTGTATTTGGATACGTGAAAGAATATATTAAATGTAAATGTAACAATGATCAAATCTATTTCTGTTACAGCTACATCAAACCACCTAACAGAAATGATTCTCTTCCTTTCAGAGATACTGTGTTTACACCAAGCAAGAGATGCTCTGTCCCACAGACCTGCTTTTAAACAGAGTAAGTTATAAAAGCTGATCAGGGAACTACTATTCTCATCATATAATTAAGCAACTGCGACGGAAGTAAAGTCATAGAAATATAGACTTAAGTGCTGAGACATGAGAATTACAGTGCACGATTATGGTGTTATAATGTGAAAAGCTACCTTGCTAGTTACTGTATGACAGTATTGAAACCTGCCTTTCTGCAATTCAAACTGGCCTCATAATCACATCATGATAACCATCAGTTTCTTGTCTAGGAAGAAGATGATATTTCAAAAGCAGTAAAATACTATTCTTCTTCCTAGAAATGAACAAGATTACAGATTTCATTGCACATACAACAGCTCTCAGAATATGAATTAGATTACTTTAAAACCTAAACATTAAATATTTAGGTGATCCTGCTCGGTCAGGATGTTGGACTCGATCTCCAGAGGTCCCTTCCAACCCCTACCATTCTACAATTCTATGATTATGCAGTGTTAAAGTGCGACAGCAGAACTAATAAGATCAAACCATCACTCAGTGGAGAAAAAAAGACTTTGTTCAACTAGTCCTGTGCTCCTTCTAGTTAAATGTTGCATCTTTTCTACGTAGTGAATTAGCATGTTTTAGAAAAAATCTCCTTTCTCCTTCTCAGTTGATAGTGAATGCAGTAACATGGAAGATTTTAAATCTATGTTTTGGGATAGATGCGTATGCTTCATGTTTTGTACAATTTCAACATTATTCTTATTATTGAAAGAGTGATACTTTTAATTTTGATACTTGGAACAGTGAGAATGAAATATTTGTTTTGCTTTCAGTAAGGTTAACACTTTCCATTATTCCACTTCTTGCTCTGAATTGAATGTATTTCCTTAAATTCTCTTTACAAGAGGAAGATATTTGTTCTGCTGTTACAGTATTGAATACAGTACTATTATTGTACATAGCAAATGTTCTAACTTGATACTTTTCCCAAAAATCATTGCAGGGGGTTATTTTTGATGGAATTCAACAAGTGTAGGCTTTCCTGGCAGTGGGGGAGGATTAAGTCAATCACAACTAAATATCTATCCATTCTAAACGAATGTAATCTGCATAGTAGAAGATGGTATTCTCTCTCATATTTCTTTCAGTTCCTCTGTACTTTCATGGACTTCCTTCCTCTTATATTGCATAACTTTATAGCTTCTTATTTTTCTTATTTATTTTAGCTCATTTTTCATTCATTTCTATCATTCATTTCATTTTTACTTCACTTTCTTGCCCTGCCTTATTTCTGTTTCTCTCTTAGATCTGTATTTTTCTCTCTTTATTTCTGCCTACTGATCTAAGATATCCATCCCATAGACGGGGCGATGTATTCTGCTCTCATTCTAAGAAATACATAACAACTTCATTGCCAGAAAGAGATGTGCAATGTCTTTCCATTCAACTTCTATTATCTAAGTCATAATTTCTGAAAGGAACTTGAACATCCTCATCTTCTTCTTTGGGTACCACCCCATCTTACCATGGGGTATTGTCAAAGTCAAGAGGATTTCAGGTTTTTGTCAGTCTGCAGTACTTCTAAAATATTCCTCCAGAGCCCACCCCTCTGCCCCTTTCATAAATTGTTTTAGTTCTCAAACTCTCACCTAATTAACAAAGCTCAGGCCTCTTACCCTCGCATATCCTGACTGGCATTGTCCTGTAGGAAAGATGAGCAGTAGTGGTTCCAGGCCGGCCTGATGGTTTCAGCAAGGCCAGAGGAGATGTGCCAGGAAAAAAACACCAGACATACCTCGGTCTTGGGACCACCCTGTTTTGTGTAAGTGTTCAAGTAGACTGTATTAAAAATTGCAATGTGGTTTTTTTTCTCAGTTCTATACTGAGCCAGACACCAGCATAAATATCCCTTAGGTGAGCAATGAGGCAGGCTGATAGCCCACAGGATCTATACCTATATTCTGGCCAATGTATCAGTCTATCTTCTTCTCCCATGTGTGCTCAGGCACATAAACACACACATCAGATTACCCCTTTGTAGTAGCAGGGTGGATCCCAAGATTTATTTGCTACAAACAAGTTTAAATCAGAGCAAACTCCAGGAGAACCTTCAGAGATGGTACTGAAGTGCCTGCAGATGCACATGGGAGATGTCTATGTGAATGCAGTTGAGACAGCCTGGAGAGTTTCTCAGAGCGAGTGGTAGAGACTCAGATTAGGGATGGGACACTAGACCATTAGATGATTCTCAGGAAGAAGAGATTGCGGAAACAGGACAGGGGTGTCCAGCTCAACAAGAAAATGCAGAGCTCCCAAGACTCTGCCTATTTAAATGCTCTGGCTGTTCCCTGGCACCATACTGTCATAAGACTCAGCTGTCCCGTGTCCCTTTTCATAAGAAGAAGCCTAAACACACAGGTTACTGAAGTGAGCTCTGCCCCAGGTGAGGAGGAAACCTACATATCAGGGTTTGCCCTGAGCAAACTTTAGATGCAGTTTAAGTGGCCTGCCCAGAACCACAAAATAAGCCTAATCGTTAGGTCTTCACAAGTCATGGTTGATGTTTTATTTGCATAATCAGTTTTATTTTGTGTTGCTTAATGTAACCGAAAGATACTTTG
>VWZK01023619.1:0-11595 GCA_013396935.1 Baryphthengus martii | reverse complement strand
CTTAGGAAAAAAGGTATTTTTCTGTCACTTTCCATGGAGAGCTCAGTATTAAGTAATGACAATGGCTGTAGGGGAGGGTCTGTGCTTTTCGTTGCAGGTACATTTTGGAAAACCAGGGTTAGGTATGAAAGCATACTGCATGACACTGGTTCAAAGTACTCAAATAGACGCCTAAAGAATCAGTGCCACTAATGCAACCAATGCAAACAGCAATTCTTATAAAGGTATCAAATCCTGGGTTTTTTTTTCCCTTCTGAGTTCAGGGGATCAAGGATCAGATGCTCTCTATTTTGTTCTTTTTTGAAATCACTTGTCAGCGGTAGCATCTGTAAGCACTGCCATGTCACACAAAATCCTCGACTACACTGTGCACTGTGTCTTGGGATTTTCACAATAAGACTTCAAAGAAATATTCTTGGAAACACAGTCCAATACAGTAGGTGCCTCTGAGGACTGGGGATATATTGCAACACTTGTCAGTTAACCTACTCTTCCTGTGTTAACAAAAAGACAGCTGAAGAGAAAATTATCGCAAATGCAAAATATTTCAATAGAAGTAGGTAATTTCATATTTAGGAATCTAACTTTCAAGATTTTGATATAAATCCTGCCTTAAGTGAAATAAAATGTTATTATTTTTGTATATACCAAGAAAGTTATAATTCTTTCACTTCCTGACTGCCACTCTCTGAACCCTTTCATGGGTTCAGTTCAATTTACTAGCAATTTGGGTCATCCAATTCAGGCATCAAAATGTATTCATAGATAGTATACATCATATTAGACATGCCAAAGAAATCTTGTTTTATTCCAATGTACCAGTGCAGTATAATATGTCCTTTTTCTTTAAGCAATGGCCTTGAACTTCACGTATCCCTTCCCTCTACTGCTCAGGTGTTGTTTTCTGACACATGTAAATGTTAACAGATGTGAAAAGCAGTAAGAAAGCATGTGGTATAAATGCTTCTTTCTGGCACATAAGAGGCACTTTCCATAGACAGAGAAAGCATTTGCAGTACTATGTAGCCCTCATTTTCTGTTGGCAGGTATCTATATTCTAAGGCAAGAGTCCAAAAGTTTTTGCACAGTTAGCGTGTCATACAGCAAATAAGCATAAATACAAGCTGTTTGGAGAACGTACAGAGCATATGTAGCATTTCTGGGTTCCAAAAGTAAGAGCAATGCACAGCCAAATCATTTACATATTCAGAGAAATTAAGATTTTGCTATTACTATCCCAGTTTTAAAATAGCACAGAATTATGATACTATATTAGGATTGCACAATCATAGAATAATTCAGAATGCAAGTGATCTCAGGAGGTCTCTTGTCCAATGTCATGCTCAAAGCAGAGTCAAGTTAGATCAGGCTGCTCAGAGTTTTATCCAGCCTGAACTAGAAAACCTCCAAGGATAGAGATGGCACAACTTCTTTGAGCAATATATTGCAGTGTTAGACTGTCCTTGTAGTGAACAAGGTTTCCCCTGCATTCAGTTACTCTTGTTTCAGTTTATGCCTGTTGTCTCTCATTCTCGTGTCATGCATTGCCATGAAAAGTCTAGTGTCATTTTTTTTGATGACTGACCTCCCTGCAGGTACAGGAAAGCTGCTATTGAGTCTGCTTGAAGAGCTCTTCTCCAGGCTGAAAAAGTCCAGTTTCCTTAGATTCTCCTCATAAGGCAAGTGCTCCAGCTCTCAGCCACCTGATGGTCACATCTGCTGAACTTATTATGGTTTCTCCACCTCTTTCTCATACTAGAGGCCAAAGCTGGGTGCAGTATTCTAGGTGTGGTCTAATAAGTACTAAGGTGAACAATCACTTCCCTCAATCTACTGGCTGTGCTCCTGCTCATACAGCCCAGTATCATGTCTTCTTGGCTGTCAGAACACATTGCTGGATAACGTTCTCTTTGCTGTCTACCAAAATCTCAACCTTTCCAGTAAAACTGCTCCTCAGCCAGTCAGTCCCTAGCCTGTATCACCACAGGGGCAAGGGCAAGTGCAAGTCCTTTTCAGGTGCAGGGCTTTGCATTTGTCCTTGATGAATTTCATAATGTTCCAGTTGGCCCACTCCAGTCCTGCCTAGGTATTTCCGAGTGTCAGACCTTGCCTTGACTCTATCAAAACCATCTCCTCTGCCCAAACTGGCGATTTGGTGTCATTGCAAACTGTAAGCAGTCCATTGCCTTCTCAGGTCACTGACAAACGTGTTAATTGGGACAGGTCCCAACAAAGAGAGCTCTTCGGCCCTCCCCTTGCCACCTGCTTGCAGGTAGAGTACGACCCATTAAGTACTACCCTCTGAGCTGGATCATCAAACCAGCTGTAACACATTTGGTTGTTAACCCAGCTAGACTGCAATACATTGTAACCTGGACAGTAGTACGCTGTGGGGAATGGTGTTGAAAACCTTGCCAAAACCAAGGGTAATGACGTCCGCTGCTCTCCTCTCATCTACAAACTTAAGACACATAGAGAGCAATCAGGTTTACCTTTGTAAATCTACGCTGACTGTTCTCAATCATCTTCTTCCTGTTCCCAGAAGAGGATAACTTGCTCTGTAATTTCCCCAGAGACCAGCGTGATGCTGACCAGTCTGTAGTATACCAGATTGGGGGAAGGAATCGTTGCTCTGAAGACACACTTTGCAAATACTTATTGTTGGATCTTAACAGTCTCTGCCATACCAAAGGTGAAACAAAATCAGAAAGTCTTTTGTTCTTCAGGGCAGTAGCAAAGGTAAGGGACTAAGCCATACTACTTGCTTGCATAGTCACATATCATGAATGATGCCACCTTCCACTGTCTGAAAGCGCTGCTTTTTTCCACACAGTATCTTTACCATCACAAAATAACCAATTGAAAAGGTGCTATTTCAAACAAGATAACACAAGCACCAACATAAGTACTTGCAAAAGTGTCATTTCAAAACGGATATGGAGCCTTGGATGAGTAAGACAGTGAAAAAAAAAAAGGGCTAATAATTCTCTTTTCTATAAAGATGTCCTTCTAGAATGTTTCACTTCTACAAAAGAAGTAGTGCAAAAGGATTTGAAAGCAGAGAAAGTGTAGATAAGTTTTATATCAACAAACCCTGAACTTGACAAAATATCAGATGGTAGTGATGCTCCATATACTGGTTACAGTAATTTATAAGTACTCACTTTCCTTTGGTCACAGTTATTGCAGCTTCCAGACTCAGAGGCAGGAAGCAGGAAACATAGGAAGTGATGTTTCCAGAAAGAATACGGGTTTGCACATATTTCTCTTTAAATAAGAGGTTAGCCATGTGATGCATCTACAACAAGTTTTCCAAAACAGTGGCAACAAACCAATCCTCAAACCAGGACAGTGTAGAACCTGGAAAGAGGTGCCCATGCTCAAACAAAACAGATAAAACATCAGCCTTTTCAATACTCCGTAGTCCTGTGAACATGAAGGCAAATAAAATAAATAAAGAATAACTATTAAAAAAAATATTTAATTCCTTTGGTTTTTTTCACCTTCCTTAGGTTTTCTGCCATGTACAACAAATTTTACCTCATTTTTTTCTAAGCACAAGGAAATATGGACAAACTCCTTCAACAAGATTCAAATCTATATTGGGGAACTAGTCAGACTTCACATAGAGCTTAAAATTCCTGGAACTAAAGATATTTACTTCAATACAACATCTTGTAGATTGACATAGCATTGCCAGTTGGTGGTAAGATTTGTAATTAAAAAAAAAAAATTAGATTTAGTATCTGACTTCTTTTATATGCAACATTTCCTAAAGGATGCTAAATTTCTAACACTGTGATTTTCTAATTGTGTAACACTTCTTTTTTAAAAATAGACATTTTTCACATGCTTTTTATAAATCTAACCTAAAAGAAAAAAATTGCTTTAAATAAAAGCATATGGTAGAAGCTTATCCAAGAAAGTATCAGCCTAGATCCAGCCAGCATTTTCTAACTTTCAACACTATACTGCACACTGGAAAATATTAAAGCACCTAGTTTGAGTGTTGTGTTACACATATTCCTATGAAAATACTTCTCATAAAATTAAATTATAAATAATAAAACATAGTTCACAATCAAAGCATAATGAAGGTTAAGCTAAGTCACTGTTCTTAATCTAAAATTCAGGCCAATTTCCTGACTTCCTCCTTCAGCTAAGTGAAAGGGTAAGACAACATATGCCATGCACAGCCTCCTAAGAAGATGCTTGTGTCAGTTCTGGGGTGTTTTCTGTTACTTTTATTTTTCTCAGGTGGCACATAGAGAACAGATTACAGACAGAAATTCCTGTGTGTCAGAGAACACTCTGAGCTAGCAGACGTACAAAATCCAGTAGCAAGAAATTCCAGAAAAGGCAGAAGATGGGCAGACACCCACTGTGCTGATTTCCTCTCGTATAAGGTCTCTCCTCTCTGGCACTAAAGTCAGAGAAACCACTGGTGTAGTCTAGTTCACTCACTCTGAATGTAAAGAGGTGGGAACTGAAGCTCTCTGGCAGGGGTGGGAGAAGTCCTAGAAAGATTGCACCTGGCATCTCTCCTCTCTTATTTCTATCTTCCCTTTTCTCCCATGAAACACATCTCCATTCTGCCAGGCATGTTAAAAGGATAGCTGAGGAGCAGGCAAACATGTGCGCTTTCTGCCAACAGGTGCAGGACACATCAGGATGCGAACAAACCTGTCTGCAGATTGTCGGCACTTCCAGATACTAAAACACCTCATCTATCTCAGGACTTAGGACAGGTGACTTGCCCTTGGCAAGTGGTTACTTTTTCCTATGTGACTGCCTGTGACAAAACACCTGTTGGCAATGCTGAATCCCACAAAACGCTAGGAAACAAGGGAGAAAGAAGGGGAGATGCAGTGAAGTATCCTGAACACACGATTACTGGTACCTTACCCAGAGATGTTTACTATTTCTTTAGAATACACAGCTTCAACTGGTTTTATGTTGTGATAGATTTGAAGTTTAAGTATTTTGGACAAGGACTGTATTTCTCCAACACATCTGAATTGCACCTACAATGAGAATAGTACTCTTGAAAAGAAATCCTCTTGAGCACACAGTAAGAAAATATAAAATAATATAGTTCTCATGCTCTTCAATAAGACGAAATATTGCATAGCTTTACTTTGAGGAAATGTATACAACCTGAATGCCTAAAGGGAATTACACTATAGTACACACTTTAAGTACACATACATACTTGCAATTGTTAATGTATCTACAAAATATGAATAAACCCTACAGCTCTCTCTTCACCTCATCCACATTGTCTATTATTTATAATCATATAATTATTTAAAGAAGGATGCCCCCCTTCCGTGCAAAGACATAACGAATGGACAGAGAACTCTGAATATCAGCGACAAGGAGAAAGTGAACAAAATGCTAAGTGGTGACATGCAAAAGAGGTTAAAAACTGTAAACTTGAAGGCCACTTGAAAATACATTGTTTAAAGATTTTTCCATCTCAAGTTGCTTCTTACAGGACTTCAGAGGGGTATTTCCAAAAATTTTCAATATAATCTAACTAAATATAAACACACCATGCAAAGGTAACGTAGCTAAATAAAAGTAGTAATAAAAATTGTTTCTAATCTTTGTTTGAAAAGTATGATTATATGTAACCAATTGGAGTCCTTAAAGGCAGATAGTTTGAATCTACATTCAGCTGTAAGATGTCTGGTGTGATATTAAGAAAGAATTCAATCATCACGAACATTCCAATGCAAAGAGTCTTATGGGATATGAAATTCATCCCACAAAAGGCAATAGGAAGATCTGATAATCCAGAAGTGATGAAGCCCAGGGTTTTATAGCATATTTTTTATTTGAACCACTTTCTCTATTTTATTTTTATTTCATTGTAGTTTTCAGGAGAAGATTAACATATAAAAGGCTTTTGGTAGGATAGAGAGAATAAAGAACTTTTTAATGATCTCAATAGAGTGACATTTTTTAAAAGCTTTTTTCAATTCATTTTAATAAGATCAAACCAGAAGTCTGCTTACTTACTTCATGTAATGGCATTCACAGTAGTAAACTTCTGTCATGGATGTTCCTTTTATTTCATAATTTGGTTTGCCTCAGTAACATGTTGGGGACTATCCTTCCCTCATATTGCTGCCAGATTGATCAATCCTTCATGTTTGTATTTCATGCTTGTTTTCCATATTTACCTGCTTTTTCGCACTTTGCTTTCTTTTCATTTTACAGGAGCATGACTTTTACTTTGCCTTTCCTTCCCAAATATTACTGAGGAGGTAGTAGTATAGGAAATTGAGAGGGAATTGCTAATTCAGTTTTGGTTTTCTGAATTTGTTAACATTACTAACCATATGAATACTATCAGTTTGTCTGTCTATTTCTAGCAGTCATGAAGACCATACAAGAATCAAGAAGGGGCAGTTGCAATAAACTATCAGCAGCAAATCAGAGGTAAAAGAGGAGGTTTAAGCTGTCCATTAACCCTCACATACTGAAGGGTTCTGCCTGACTTCTCAGCAATACTCTGAAAATATGGTGCATTTTTTATCTCTGGTTTATCTGATATTCCTGAAATGCACTGTAACTAGTCTGTCTGTGAAAATAACATAGAACTGCAGCAAAGACACACTACAGTTTCCAGACTACAGACAAATTTTGCAATCTCTATCTTAAATTGCATCTTATCGTGAGAACAGGGTACAAAATCTGACTGTACTAGTGTTTTAAAAGTATGTTAGATCTACTGATATGAGCGAGTCGACTTCAAAATCTCTTCTGTATTCAATTCCAAGTACTGATTTTGATCTCTAAAGTTCATATAGCTTTAGGTCCAGTGGTCTAAGTGTCTGTCTCTCTGCCTATATACAATCATTATAATCAAAACCAGGGTGGTGCTTTTGCTATTAAACTTTACATATCAAAGTCTGGGGATAAAAGCAGGATGTTCTCACTGTAGATCCACACCGTAGCATTTATTTAGAATAATGAGCCATTGTATTTTAAAGATCTTGGTTGTTGGTTTTTTTATGGCATGCAAGAAGACTGGTCAATAATCTCATGTTTTTAGATGTGTTGGTCGCAGTAGTGCATACGTTTACATAAAGTGGATGATGAGTGATATTGTTCAACTTGTAGTCTGGTTTTAGACTAGCTATGTACTAAAAAATGTTAAATTAGAACAAAGCATAAAGAAATGTATAGATGGCCCAAACACAGTTCAGCTTTATGCATACAAATACGAAATTCTGAACGTGATGAAACAAGAAATGAGCTGGGGTTGTTCATGGGCAAAGATCCATGGATAGTCCACGTATTCATTCATATCTGCAGATTTAAATGTATGGTATCAGAGAATTGTATGCATAATACCAGAAAAAAAATGAAAGCAATGATGAACACAGCATGGAAGTTACTTTGAAGATTGTCAAACTGCTTTTTTTCTGTTGTTAGAGAAAAACATAAGGAATAAATTATTTTGTACTGAGGAGTCAACTTCCTATGATCAATCAACACTTCTGAGTCACTTGAGCATTTCTTTATGAACAGAGTCTGATACAGTGGTCATAAAATAGTTTCACTAGTGTTGAAAATGTGTATGCTTTCCTAACACTTGTGTTGTGGAAAAACATTACCATGCACACATTGTGACAAATAAATGTTTTGGGGTTTTGGTGATTAAAACATAAAGGGTGGCTTGAATTAGCACCCCATTCAGGTCATATTCAGCCAGTATTTGTGAGTTTCATACAGTTTTCTAGAGCGCAGTTAAATGATTTTAATTTTTTTAAGAAGGAAAACATCTCCCCAGAATCACCCAAGGATTCACTCTGACCACAAACTGCCTGGATTTTGGAAGCTTTGTAAGGTCAGAGATTTTTAAGTGCACTGTGTAGCCTGTAAGCAAGCAACAATACCTGCCTGCCTGACTTGTATAAATCAGCCAGGAAATACTAGAGGCCTTGATCTGCTTCCTTCCCTCTCTAAAGGTGCAACTATCAAGTATCAAATGAAAACTAAAGTAACAGATTTAAAATTTAAAACTTTCATCTGATTAGAGCAAAAGTATATTCCTCAACTTTCTTTATTAAGTAATTGCCCAACTATAATTCCAGGCTTCAAGTTTTGAGGATGTTTTTGCCTTATTCATTTACTTGGACTTTTTTTAGTTTTATAACAAGAAAGCTATAGTTGTGCTTGGGCAAGTGGAGGTTGTAGCACATGTACAAAAGCTCTGCTAAAGCTGGTTAAAGCATGCGGGGGAAGATGTGAAAATTTATTTCCTAAACCCATGCAACTCTATGCTTTAATATAGAAAGAAAAAATTCATTTGAGCCTTCTAGCTGAATGATACCACTGCAAAAGGTAGAAAGAATCACGATTCATACTCTAAACTTGCTATGAGAGTTATTTTGTATCTCAGGGAGGATGAAATAGTTGGAAGGGTTGGCTAACTAGCTACCCAAAATATTATTTCACAACACTAATGCTAGCACAAGAACATTATTAACAGCATGTTGGACATTCTTGGGTGAGTGTAGTTGGGGTACACTGCCACCTCATTACAACAATATGTGGAAGCTGGTGTAAGACAAAGCACTACTCCTACATGGGATGGCTTCCCATCAGTTCCAAACTCAAAGAAGCTACATCATGAAAACAGTTCATCACAGTTTAAGGAACTTAACATCCTTTCCTGAACATCAGCATCTTTATGCAGAATATTGGCATTTGTAAAGGAGTGGTATCTCTTTTACATACAATTGACCGTTATATAATCATAATTGCATCAGCAATTCACAACCTGACCTTGCCTTCACACATGTCAGGGTAGAATTCTCATCAGCCTCGTGTTACCTGGTAGCCTCATCAGGTCTTTAGACTTTATGCCAAATACACAACAGTGAGCAGGAACATTAGCACTAGAGCCCATTCCATAACCTACATACTGCAAACGGACTCCTCCTTAGCATGGTTACCTTGCTGAAAGTCACAACAATGAGATGTACCATGCTACTTAAGAGATACTGGAGAGTGTTCTTTGAAATGGTGACATAATAGACATTACAATGACTAGGGCTTGAAGCTGATTTGAACCGAGTGATTGATACTACAGGAAGAAGAAAAAAAAAATTTCATAGATGACAACAATGAATGCATAATTCAGTACATTAAGGACTCGTGACAATTCAGCTTCTATTTACACATATGTATATGTATGTGCATATATATATGTATATTGTTCTTGGCATTTCTTACATTCAGCATCTTTGAATAGCTCTTTACATAAAAGGAAACTATTTTTGATGAACTGAATGCCAAAAATAATTACCTGGCATTCTGCCCTTGTGCATTAAGCCCAGTATCTCTCAGTTAAGAAAACTAATTTTAGTATCTGTCGATTTAGCTAGGACATTATTCCATAACACAAAAATATTTTAATATTCTTCTTTCTTATTCTCGCCAAATTAGAAGGAAACGTTTCACATAGTCACAAGCATAAGACTGGTGCTGGGAGCTAAACAATG
The DNA here is from genome assembly GCA_013396935.1 of Baryphthengus martii. Lineage (NCBI taxonomy): Eukaryota > Metazoa > Chordata > Aves > Coraciiformes > Momotidae > Baryphthengus > Baryphthengus martii. The sequence goes on along the minus strand of VWZK01023619.1, from coordinate 2,074 downwards.
GCAAGAAGCTGCTCAGTGTATTTCTGTGGTTTGGAAACAGGGCCAAGTCGGAAGGAAAAGACATTCTCTGCATTCTCTAAAGCAAGATAAATACAGAAAAGAAATATAGATGAAAGATGGAACTGCTATCTATGGACTCTGCCAGATTCCTTGGCTTTTTGGCACACCTATTGAAGCTGGCAAACTTAGCCAGTAGCAACCTTTTCCATTAAAAGGAGTAGCATATATTTTCGTTTAACGTACTTTGTTTGTGCATTTTTAAGCTTCAAAAATGTCTATTTAATTATTTTTTTTTAATGATCCCTTCTGCACAGTTGGATGCAATTGCACTTACTTGAAGCGGCTCATTTATCACTAAAAGAGCTGCAGGGCACAGCTACTGTTCAACAGCTCCAGCAAACCTACAGCTTAGTGGGACAAGCTTCTTTTTATAAGACTAGAAGATGTTTAAATTGTGCCAAGAGGAGCTTTATGCCAGCCTCTAGGTTTGTTATCCAAACGCTACTAAATCAGAGGTCTCCTGAAGCACAGAGCCTGGGCAGAGATAAGCTGATCTCCCTTGAGCTGTTGCTTTTTCCCATCCAGGAAAAGCCAGACTTTAACAGAACATTGCTACGTATCATAAACTTTAGTAACGTGAAATTTTGAAAAATAATCTAAATCCCGAGGCTTAATCTACACTGAAGCCAAACTTCAAAAGCAAAATATTTCACATATAAGTATCCCTACTTTATGAATGGTGACATTTTGCTTATGAAGGTAAAGTCTCACTGGTCAGCCAACACAACAGAAATGGTAACAGTGTCATATAGTGTCAATTTTCATTAATCCTTCTGAGATTAAATAAAATATGCCAGTATTGGACATAGTTCATGGAACCTCATATATCTGATCAATAAATTTGTGGATGAAGCGATTGGGCATACTTTCTGTAGACAAAAGACATGCAGAAATTTTGCCATCTAGTGCCCTCTTTCTTAATGTCCAAGAACTGTTAACAACTAATTTATAAAAAGCACCAGCCATCAGCTTGGAGTATGTGCCAAATATGCTGTATTTCCAGCCTGAACCGTACAGTCTTAATAAAGACAGCCATGAGAGGTTAAAAAGTGGGTTCATCTAAACTTAAAAAAAATTACATATGTAAATATGCAAATACATTGTATCGTACCCTGACAACATTATTGTGTAGATATCAAATATTTTTGATTGTTTTATAAAGATCTTACCTTAAACTTTGCTTAATAATGTAAACCCCTGTATTTTGTATACCCTGTTCTCACCAAAGCCTCCCCTCCTTCAAATAACCAACCTCATAGCCAAATACTCTCAAAGAGGTAGGTGTCAGCACTTTTGCATTTCATTTTATAAACTTCAGGTATATATGGTTTGTGGCAAGAAGTTTGTTTTAGAATGTTTTCAGTAGAAATTACTAGTAACAGTCTTCCATATTTTGTAACTCACATCTATTTCTCTCACAAAGATGGTCATATGAAGGTCTTTACTCATAAAATGGTTAGTCCAAACTTTTTGTACGGATTTATAACTTTAGCAAACACTGACTAACATTTTGTTTTGGTCACAAAATGCATTTCTTAATACAGTCATTGTAAAAAAGTATAGAACTCTCCAAATATCAAATCTACATTTCACAATAACTTTCATAAATCATGGTTAAACCAACTGTTCTTGTATCTTAGATGATTACAAGGGAATGGAAGAACCTACATGCAATTAACCTTTCTACCATTAAGAATACAATCCCAACAATCACAAACATCTCTTAAATATTAATTTATCACAGAATTCAGAAAATACATTATAACTGTTACACCTTCTTTCCCAAAAAGTTAACAAAATGAAAAAAAACAAACCCCATGCTTCTCTTGAGGCTGTAGCCTTGTGAGAAGACAGAAACAAATCTGATGGATTAATTAAAAAATATGTTTAAAAAATGTTCAAATGTATGAACACTCAAAACAAGTCCCACTCTTAGAAGTATGAGTCTCTGCTTTGCCTACTTCATAGTACCTTGAAAATTACGGTTTCCGCATCCCTGGTGAAGTTCCTACAA
>VWZK01023612.1:0-11646 GCA_013396935.1 Baryphthengus martii | reverse complement strand
CAAGGGTCTTTTCCAACCTGAATTATTCTCTGATTCTCTGAAACCTGGCAATCAATTTAGCCCCACGTAAGTCATGAAACTGCGCCTAATCCCATCTGTTTACTCTCAGTGAGCCTATGCCACCACTGCCCCCTAGCCCCTTGTCCGAGCTGGTTGAACTGGGCCGACTGGAAAGCAGAGGTGTCCTGCCACTGCACAACGTGACGCATCCTTTTTACAGTACCAGGGAATTCGTCGATCCACCTGTTTGCGCGTGATGTTGGCTGGCCTGCTGCTGTAATGGGAGTGCAAAGATCATGGGCTTAGTTTTTAATGTGTTTAACTTGTTTGTTTTGAGGCTAAATTACCAGGCCTTTCTGTTCAGGAAAAAGAGAATTGGTTTTAAGGGGCCTCTTTAACACAAACCCAAAGGTTAGACACGTCCTTTGAACGCGGCCTGTGATTAGTCAAGGTTCAAGTGTGACGCTTGAAAAAGAATTTATAGCGGCCACCAAAAAGGCAGTTACTAGGACAAAGGACGTTTTAATTAAAAGATATGGATTCATTTACATCTCTCACAGACAAGCACGGGCTCCGGGCACCATGCTCTGTGCACATGTGCAGATGGAACAGCACCATGTTCAGTGCTCCTGGCCTGAGCTGGACAGACAAGCCTCAAACTCAACTCTCCCTCTCCCTCTCCCTCTCTCTCTCCCTCTCCCTCTCCTCTCCTCGCAAAAAAAAATATGCAGTTCATATAATGGCCCTGCAATGGTTTATGTTTAGAAACATGAAACCAACAGAGCCAGTAGTTTTTTTTTTTTCAATTGGGAGTGTAGAGTTTTATTATTTAAAAGGTCTTATAAAGGAGTTTTAAATAGACCATGGAATTGCTATAGTGGCTTTTTTTTTTCTGTTGGAAATTACTGAGCCATTTGGTTTCTATTTTTGCAGAAAGCACAAACATTTTGAACAATCATTTGATATGCTTGTTGATGCATCACAAAAAGGAGATATGCTTTGAATTCTCCTTAAAAATCCCATGTAAACACAAGGCTTATGTGTAATTGCAACAAAATACCATCTCCTTATTGAGTGCTTTCACATGTAATTTCCTTTCTGACTACTGCATGTAAACACACTTATTGTATTTGGGAAACTCCCAAATCTCAAGCATTGGATCAATAGCTCAGCAAAGGCAAATTATAGTTTATAGTGTCCATGTTTTGCAATAAGATACCCAGATGGCAACAGAGGGAGGTAGTAAGGGACATTTTATGTATAAAGGTGGTTGGATGGCCCGATTTTCCATCTGTTGTGTCACAGGTTCACACCAGCAGCATCCTCCACACCCAGGGCCCAATGGACAGCCAGGCACAAGAGTGTAACTTCAGCCAGACTTGCCCCTCTGGCTCCTAAATTGTCCCCTAAATTCCTCTTTCTTTTCGTAAAGAAAAGTCAATGTCTTCCGCCCATTGGGGTTGTGCTCAATTTTCTTGCATTTTTGTTTCCCTAAAGCGGTGGGAAGCTGGAACTGGAGCTGTCACCCCAGATCTGTGGCCATGCTGGACCCTGATCCGCTCCCCGCATGCACCACCAACACCACCCCTGGACGGGCTGGAGGAAAGATCTTCCTGGGAGACCTGCTACTAGGGATGCCACAAAGAAATAAGCAACAGCACCAGGATATTGCACCGGTGTGAAGAAATAGCCATGAGCATGAAATTCAACATGACGAAAGACTTAATAGAAAATTATTAATTACCGCTGCGTTAAGCGGATTGCGTCGGTTTCCCGTTTGCGCATGGAGCACATTTCTGTGCATAGGGTCGATCACTGTTGACTTCCCTTTTGCTTCCCCCAGCAGCCTGCCAAAACACATTTCCCATTTCTCAATCCTCAGTATGCCCATGGAGACTTGCAGGGTCTTCTTAGTTCAACACAAAAGCCATTGCCACCTCCCTCCCCACAGCTGGGCCTTCTGGGCAAGTTCTTGAAAGTCTAAACCCTATTAATTTGTAAATGAATGGCCATGAAATTCTCTCAGGAAAGTTCTAAGGTACTATTGGTACCCTAAGTCCGTTTATGGTTATAATGGTGATATAGTTATAACCAGCTGTATGGTTATAATGGTTATATGGTTATCACCATCGTTATGATTATAGTGATTATGTGGTTATAACCAGCTTTACAGTTATAATTTTTCTCCATCTGCACCTGAAGTTCCATCTGTACCTGCAGGCAACCAAGGCTCCGGTTTCTGCTTCTTCAAAGCCCTTCAGCATCCCCTGCGTTGAACCACACAGCCCTGGGCTGAGCACAACTTGGACTGTGCCGGGCTTGCGATAAGTATTTTGCTTTGCCCACGTACAGGCAATGACATCACTGGAGTGCACAATGTGGCTGTCAAGCAAAAGAGCCGTGTAACCTGAGTATCCTCTAAAACTGGCGTGATTGCAAGCTGAAATGGTTTTCCCCTCCACTTTCTGTATATTTTTTTATTTTCAAATTTGTTTCTGCTATGCCCTGATTTATCAAAGCACTAAAACACATGCTTGACTTTAAATGTCTCACCGCAGCTCAAACTAATTGCATACTTCGTCTTTGATGGCTCAAGGTCATAAAGAAATCACTAGCTTTTCCAAACAAATACTTCAATATGTTAATTGCTAGCAAACCAAATCCCACAACCTCTTTGGTTATGGGTGTAGGTTTGTATGGCTGCACGAGAGGGTTAACATGTTTCTGCCTGGGATTTCCCAGCACAAATGTAGGCACCACACACACCCCCACACCCCCAGGGCGCAGAAAGTCCAAAAGTATCGGACTACATGGCTTGGTCCAACATCAGTGCTTCACACATTTCCCTGGAAATGCCTGACCAAATGTGTAGAGCAGAAGAACCGCACGGGGCATGGACAGGCAGCAAAGCTCTGCTTTCTATGGGTCTGCATCCAACGCGGGACAAAGCGCCGGGCAAAAAAACGCATCTGTCCTGAGCCTGCTGGCACGTCTCGGGGGTGGGGTTGCCTGAACTGCCAGGGTTACCTGAACACACCTGTGAAGCAGCTCTTCAGCAAATATTTCCCATCTGGCTGTGGACACACGATAGCCACCTCCTGACCACGTAGTTCCCACAATCCGTGTTTTGGCCGGAGACGCGACGGCGCAGAGGCCGTGGAGGGAGCGCAAAGCACAAGAGGCAAGACGGCGGTTCAGAGCCAGGTGGGCACGAGCGTGTCCCTCCTGATGGGGATGTTGCACCAGCCCCGAGCATGCGTCCCGGCACCATCTGCACGTGCATGTTGGTTGCTCCTTTGGTTTTTTCACTCTTCCTCTTTAAATGAGGCTGAGGAAGAGTCACTCTTTTCTCTGAAAAAGGAAATTATTATTTCTTTTGTGAAAGCAGGAGATGAAATTAAGGATACGAAAGGTCTTGTAAATAAATCCCAATCCTTGAAGTCCCTTCCAACCTGGCATTCTATGATTCTATAATTCTAAGCATATATATTACACACAAACACAGCATACATATATATACACACAGAAATAACATAGATACATAAGTAAATACTCAAATGTGTAAATAATGTATAAGTCTATAAAAATACACATATATATATGTATGAAAGCAGTAGTAAAAGGATATAGAAATGTGAAAGCATGAGTAGAGTTCCCATGGACATTTGCCCTGATAGCCCAGGGATATTTGCTCCCTCCCTCTCTCCTGGCTGCTTTCCCCTCCAAAGTTCTTAGTAGAACAATAATATTTTAACAGTTGCAGCTTTAAAAAGCTTGATTATGACCAACCATTTCTCCCTGGTAATTGTATATTTAGCAGAAGGGAAAAATTAAACTTCCCAGGAATGAGGTTATTTAGGGCATAAAATTCAAGGAAATAGGTATTTAGGTCATTGTGAGTATGGCTTTTATTTTCCCTAATTTTCAGATTACTTTCAATTAGGTCTACTCAGAGTGGAAACTTCTTGATGTGAAATAGATACTATCTAAATCATTAGAGCTCATTCATTGCCATGTGCCACCTTTTAGAGCAATTAAACCTGACCTTGGGGTTACCTGGCTGAGCACTCACCGACCCAGGGCACTTCCTCCGAATAGGAATAAGCTCTTAGTACAAATACAGTTGGGAGGCGGCATCGCTCCTGGCACAGATAACGCCTTTGTTATGGGGAGCTGGGGTCCACTAAACTATGGAGACCATTGATTCAAAACATTCTCTATTGGGATCAGTTCTGAGTTTTGTTTTTTTCTTTTTTTTCCCCCCTGACATCTGGAGTCTATCCCTTCGCCAACCTCTCAACCTCCTGCTCAAAATGAGAAAGTGAGGGAAACAGATGGACAGACTCACAGACAGACAGAATAAGCCCCAAAAAAGCTTTGGCAAAATTTTTAATAATAATAATAATGTCCACACTTTTTAATCTTTTGGACGTTAATATTTTTGTCAAGTGTTTGCCAGCTGAACTTGAGGCAGTCTCAAAGAACCCATCTCTCATTCTCCTCAGATAGGTTTCTCCTCACTTTCAAACTCTGAGGTGGCTCTTCCCGCAGCTGCCCGGTGCAGCACCTGCGCGCCGGATTTGTAGCCTATGGATCACAACACATTTACAGGGCAAGGAACGCCTGGTACGTGAGTGACTGATTTTCATGGAAATATCTGGGAGGCCAACCTACTCATCAGACTCATTTTGATGCCTTCTTTCTTTGGCAGAACAAATTTGGAAGCTGCCTGTACTCATATTAAACAGAAAAGGGGATGCTGGCAAACAATTAAGTGGGATCTTGTTTAGAGAACAAATCTTTCTATACGCTGCCAAGCTGTGCTAAACAATAACTGTCTGAATCCGTTAAACAAAACAGAAAACTGATATTCCTTGGTACAAAACTAATTTTGCCAGCGTTTGTTCACAAACTACATTGCGCATTTAATCCTGTTTACCCCACGAACTCTCAACAATCCAAGACAGCTCCAAATGCTGTTTCTTTTTGCTTTCATAATGTGTTAAGTAGGGACAAAAAGCCGTATGGCATTCCTGAGCCTGGCAGGGCGACTCCTTATCAGGCTGCTGACCTGAAACGTAATCTCTGCCGTGACCTATGGAGAAACGCACAGGACCCACCTGCAAAGTAAAAGCCGTGCTTGAGGCATAATGTCAAATTCCCGACGGCCAATGGGTTAGGATTCGCCTTTGTAAACCCATATTTCATTGTGCCGATGAGCAGAGGTGGGACATCATAGGGGTCTTCTTGTACCCTGATGGCTTCAGAGATAATCCTTTTTAAAATTTTTTTCTTTTTTTCCTCCATTTTCTCCATGTATGCTGCATGTCATGTGCTGAACTATATAGAATTGGAACGTTTTCTCTTTTACCTTTAGCCTAACTTGTGGCCTGGCCCACATACAATGTGTGCCTCTCTTCTGACTGCTGGTAACGTTGCAGTGATGCTGGGACAGATCCACGCAGAGCAGAGGGAACTGCTGGCAGGTGAAAGACATTTTTCGGTCAACAGGCAGTGAGCTTTTCTATATTAACATTTGACAGTGGGCAGAGCGTTAATATTTTTCACATTCTCCCTGCTCCATGTGTTCAGGTAACGGTAGTTCTGCGCACACAGCCAAAGCCAGCCCTCAGCACCAGCTCTGCTCACACCTGCAGAACAGGACAGGTGTGTGGAGATGTCATCCAAGGTCTTGTTTTCAGTGCAGCAACTTGGGGGCCAAATTGTCCTGCAGTTATCCAAGCTGACGGTACCATGGCATATAGGTGTTAGGCTCCTCTTAATACTTCACCCTCAAAATCATCAGCACAAGTTGGGAGTTTTGGAGAAATGGCAAGAGAGTAGCTCACGGGTATTTCAGTGATGCTGCTCGTGTCTGTGTGTTTGCAGTGCTTTGGTCTTATTTTTTCATCCAAATTCCATTTTATCAAACTACAAATATCCTAATGTTAAGTAGCTCTTCACTGTCCGGGGCACAGAAACGCTTCCTTCAGAGGAGAAATTAAATAGAAAACTCTGTTTAAAGCCAACTCATTACTTGCAGAAGTTTAAATGTCTCACTAGCAAGACTACTCCGGCTCCTTTTTCTCATACGAGTAGAAAGAATAAGGGCTGCAAATCGAGGCTGCCTATGAAGAGGGAGGGGTTGGCAGCAGTAAGAAAGGCAATATTACCAGCTCTGCTCCAGCCATTAGCAAGAGCAATTTGCCCACAAACAATCTGGAAAGAGTTTTCTTGGGTTACAGTAAAGTTAATGGAATTGGAAATTCCTCCTCTTTTGAATTAGTTCAGCCTTCTTTATCCAACCTTTAAGTATGTGGGAAGGTTTTGATAGCAGCCAAAGCAACTGGGTCATGCACAACAGATCAGCAGAGCGGGGACCTGATCCAGGAGCTCCTCTCTGCTCCCTGTTGCTCTGGGTGCAAAAGCAAAGATCTCCCTGAACTGTAAACTGAGAGGAAAATTAGAGCACTTACAGACTGATTCTGATCTAACTGTTTATCTGAGGGCATGGGGAGAATTGACATAAACAATAGAAATTGAACAAGATACGACATCACCTCTTCAAGGTCAGATTTTGCAGTCAGAGCACCGTTGAACCTCTTGAGCATGGAGAAAGCTGTGGAGAGACGAAATAACACAGATGTGAGAATAGAAAACAGGCATTTAAGGTTAATCAAAATTAACTGTTGGTTTGAGTCAAAGTCCATCATGTTACACAGATTAAACAAAACATCCATTATTCTTGCACGTCAGGAATCCCGTTTCAGAGAGCTCTGATCACAACACTACGACTCTTCATATTGTTCTTTCAAACATACCTTTACATCTCCTCAGATTTAGGAGCTTTATTAATAGTGTCAAAGCAACTGATTATAAAAAAATTGAAAGTTATCCGTTTACATCAGATGGGAATCAAGCAAAAGCTATGTTTATTCTTCATCCATCTTTATTATAGCTAAGATTTGATAAATTGGGATATTGGGAGAGCTATGTGGTCAATAGAGTCTTTCCACTTAGAGGTCAGCAGGATTTACCCAGACACGGCCTTTACAACCAGAGGAGAGCTCACAGGGAAGCAACAGCTGCTGGAATCACCCTTACCTGCAGAAGAAATGAAAAAATGCCCTTGTACTTTAATTAAAAATAATTTAAAAAGAAGAAGCTCTTGCACTACATAGACTTGATCCCAAACCTACTGGAGTCCTCGCTGAAAACTTGAGTGGGTTAGAGATCTCTCTGTACAAAGGACTGTGTCTCCTTCTAATAACCACTAAAGTAGCAGAGGCAGGGCAGGGAGAACTGCTTCAAAACTCATTTTCTTTGAAGCCAAGTGAGAGTTCAGAAGGATGACCCTGCAGACATGAGTGACCCATCTCACGTGCAGCCTTGGTCACCTCAGACAAGTCACTGAGGAAGCTGGTGAGAGCCTATCTTCCTTAGTTTATCCTCACCTCTCTTTTTTTATAAGCACCATTACATTCCTGAAAAAATACTTATAGCTAATCAGTCCTGCTTAATCCTATTCACTTCCATCTGTGCCTCTTCGTAGCCTGACACTTCTCCTGTCCCGAGGCCATGGAAAGCACAGGGTATTTAGTGGGGGGCTCTGCAGTTGAAGGCCTCTGGGGAGCAGCTGTCCCCAATCATCCCGTCCACAGCCCTTTCATTCCCAGATTACATCTTGTACCAACAGTTTGTGTGTGGGAAAAATCAAAGATGTCAGGGGCTCCTCCCCGGACGTGCACTTTGCGTAAGGTGCCCAATCACTGGGGCGCGGGTGCTTGACCTCTGCGCTTGCGGCAAATAATGAATTGGAGGCCCATTTTCAGGCACTCACCGTCATCCTCCAGCCCCCACCAGAGCTCGGCATTAGAGTAATCACTGACATGCCGAAGCAATGAAAGCAATCTGTTGTTAACTGGCTGAGTCAGTTTGTCCAGAGTCCCTAGACTTCCTCGTTCAGGCATATTACACAATGATAATTTGCTCTTTCTTTAAAGGAGAAAAAAAATATACTCAACAGGCTAAAAGACGCCTCCTCACAGCCTTCCTTCTCCCATCCAGGGCTTCAAAAACAGCTGGTAGAAAATCCACTAATGAAGTTTCACAAACAGTAGACAGTAATGAAAGTTGAACTCCTGAATAAATACTAATGGACTAGAAAGATTTCATAATGAAAATAATTCCTTTAATATTAGCTCTTCACCCAAGCTCACGGCGATGAATCTCTTGAATTACTCGCATTCATTGTTCTGGGAAGGGACCTCAGTCTTTTTTTACAGCTACCAGGGTGTTTCCAACAGTTTGAAAGGAAAACACACTTAAAATTACTTTATGGGTGCAACTTTGAGCCGTAATTCCCAGCAGAGAGTATTTTACAGTTTGGGTGTCAACCCAGCTACAAAGCAGGCAGAGGAAACCAGAAACCTGCTGCACCTCAGGCCAGCAGCAGCAGCAATGAGTCATCACTCATCTGTGACGGGCTTTCGCCCAAAATTCTGTTCTCTGGTACCCGCTCTGTTACCAGTAGTTGCATATCTACTAACAGTAGTAATTTAATTGCCTATTTAGCAACTAAATTAAGTGCTTGGTTGGGCAAGGATCAAATGTTGTGGGGTTCCTGCACATGGATGTTCTGAGCCTGCTCAAGTATGGAGCAAGACCAAGCTGGATGAGGCTCTCAGCAATCTGCTCTAGTGGGAGGCGTCCCTGCTCATGGCAAGGGGGTTGGAATGAGATGATCTTTAAGGTCCCTCCCAACTGAAGCCATTCTATGATTCTATGGCACTGCTTGGCTTTTGGCTTCTGGTTATTTTTACCTTCAAACACAATCCTTTATACCACAATATCCTCATAAAACTACAGTATCGGTAAAGGACAGAACAGCTAAGTGCCCACTCAAGCTCATCACAGGAGCCCGTGTCTGAGCTAGGAGGTGTATCTCTGCTTGCCACCTACACCTCACTGTGCTCTTTAGATGGTGCCAGCTTCCCTGGATCATGATGAGTAGCAGATACTCGCACAGCTTTACAGAGCAGATGGATGGGCCAGAGACACTCGGTCTGGTTGCATACCCCACCAGAATGCCTGTTGTGCCCAAAGGCTGCGATCCTCTTCCCTCCAGGTCCTTGTTCCCACCACTGCTGCCTGCGTGGCCCCAGCCCAGCTCTGTCCATTGCCTCAAGCACAGCCCATCCCTCTGGTCTGTTAACTCCAGCCAAGCTACAACCTGGGAAATGTGTGTCTGGCTCATACAGCACAACCTGAGCTCCCAGGCAAGACAGAGGCTTTAGCAACTCAACAAATACAGAGAAGTGGTTTAGAGTTCAGGGCAGACAGTGTGAGAGTATCACACTGAACTGTTATCAATGCTTTAAAAAAATTATATATCCTCTCTCCTATCCAATGCTCCTTTTTTCACTGCAGAAACACCAGTGCTGAAGGTACCAGCAGTACTACTAGATAAACATGTCAAAGTTGGGTAATATTTTATGAGACTTAAGCACTTCTTGCAGTTGTTAAACAAAGTCTTCTCTTCCAGCATGGCCAGGGAAATGCTGCTTACTGCCTAGGTTGTGATAAAAAAAACCACAAAGAAAAAAGTAATGTTATTTTATGACCAGTGTGAGATGATGCTATTGCTCACTCTTCCACACTTCAATGGCTTCCTGTTGATGACTTGTTATCAGGTATTTTGAAGATTAAATGACCTGATGCTATCAGGCTGCTGGGCAGAGTTTGGCAGGTCCGGACAGATCTGATTGGCTGACGCAGTGTCCCCTCTTCAGTACCCTGAGAAATAATCCCTGTTTTTCATACTGCACAGCAGGAGATGTTGTCAGGCTGCATAAACAGATATTTTGACAAGGAAATTTAACTTTTCCCTCCCTTATTTTGTCTAATACTTCTCATGTTTTGTCTATTGTATTGCAGATTGGTTAAAACAGGAGTGCAGCCGATGAGGCAGTGTGCAAAACACATCATCAAAAAAGTACTGCCCTCTTCATTTTTCTATTAGGCAATGCTTGTGGATTGAAGAAATCTACTCCAGCTCAGGAAAATATTCTCATGTTTCAACATAAACCCTCAAAAAATGAAGTTTTAACACCAAACGTGCATATTCCAGTCCCAGCCTTAACACTGACCCTACAGTCATGCCCCCTGACCCTTGGCTAGGAGAACCAGCTCATCCTGGTTGTATCAAACATGTCAGTTAAGGACAATTAAAACTACTAAATCCCCCTTGCAGAAGGTCTAGGCCACATGTATCCTTCTGTTATCATGGAAGAACACGGCCATGTGCTGGCAGGGCACTCCTGGTCCTCCTCTCCACCATTCACCCTCCCCAGGGAAGCCCAGCACTGCACTGCATTTGTCCTGCTTGCCTCTATCTGTGCCTGACACAGCAGAGCCATATCATTTACCTCTATTAGTTTTGCTTGTCTTAACATACCGAGGGACATTCCAGACCCTTGAGGACCATCCAGCCAAAGGAAAAGCAAGTCCATTGGTTTTTCACCAAGGTTGAGGAGAAACAATGAGCATAACAGATCACTGGTTTGAAACCTCTACAGTCATATCCTACTTGATTTCCAGTGTTCTCTTCATTTGTAAATACATTCAATGTCATATGTAATCTCTGGAGAGGTGACTGAAGCTGCTTGGCAAGCTCTCACCACAGGGCCCATGCTGCAGTCCAGAGGTCCACACAATCCTACCTTGCTCCGCCCATCCTCCATATCTCATCACAGTACAAAACACAGAATGTGTTTCTTAAACAAGTGTCAATCACAACTGTATCAGTATTATAGAATCAGCCTGGGCTGACGCCTTTAAAACTAAAACAATCTTGCATTTTGCCTTGAAAAAAGGAGGAAATCTGAGGGATAAAGTCTTGGCATTCTGCATCTGAGTGGTAAAACTTGCCTTGCTTTGGTGGAGGTTGGCCGTGACATTTGCTATTCTGGTCTGGGACACGCAGGGAAATCGAGCGCATGGTGCAGGGCCCCTCTTTTGGAAGGGAAGGTGTTGGTTTAGGAGGGCTCAGCCCAGTGGTGTATCTACGAGTGAGTTAAGAGCTGATATAGGTATCTCCAGTATGAGTTATGAAGTTGTTAATCCTCCACAGGTTTTAATAGCCATTTAGTATTTAGTGAATTCGCAATACCATAAATGTCTTATTAAATCTAAATTAAACACAGATTTGGAACATAATTGTGCTACAGAAATTTATGGGGAAATCTTAGCAGAGAATGATTTCTTTAGACACTGCTGCGAAAGCTACAGAATATCAGTTTCCAAATTAGTATAAAATACTGTGTGTTAGTTGTCAGTTATTAGAGAACGTGTCTGTGGAGGTATGTCCTAAAACCCCCATGCAATCCCAAAACTTAATTCATCTGCAGGAATTTCCAGGTCTGTAAAAGGCAATTTCCATGTCAGTACAGCACTGCTCCACCTGGAATCGCTGCACGTGGGTCCCGTCTTCTCCAAGCTCAGGGTGTGCCAAAACGCTGTGCACATCCCAGAGGCTGCAAAGAGTTGATGGTGCTTGTTTGGACCGTCGGCGTTCCCATCCAGCATTTCAGGATTTCCAGCATGCTCTATTGGTTGCATTACACAGAATCACAGAATGTTAGGGAT
>VWZK01023607.1:0-24287 GCA_013396935.1 Baryphthengus martii | reverse complement strand
GTTCTATTAAATTGTCCTTATCTCAGCCTTTTTCTCCCTACTCTCTTTCTCATCCGATCAGTGAGGCGAGTGGAGGGGGGAAGGGGGCAGTGAGCTAGCAGCCATGTAGTGCTCAGCTCTGAACTGGGTCTAAAACACACCACCTGCTTTGAGAAGCAATTTAGACTACAGCACCTCCTGAAGTGCCTTCCAAATAGAATTGAGAAATGATCAGTGTTTCATATTTTTAAGGAAATACGGAGCCGGTGCTCCAGAGTGATAACAGGGTCAAATTTCCTACAGTGTATAATTAAACTATGTTTCTTTAAGACTATTTCTCAAATATATGTGCACATACGCACATGGAGTTATAAGCAAGCATTGATATACATACATATGTTTATGCACATATGTAAAATATATAAATAAGTGTACATATTATATAAAATTGCAACTCATAAACATGAGTATTGTACTGTAAAATGATTAATTGTGGACTTAAGAAAAATACCTATACTGCTTTTAAATTCTAGATATGACAAAGTATATATTTTCTTTCATTTTTGAACATTATATTTCTTCAACTTTTATGTCACTTAACATGAAAATTCTGAATAAAGTCACAATAAGATAATCCCCAAATTCTTTGTTAAATGATTTTGAAAGAAAGGAAGAAACAAACGACAAAAAATCTGCATTATCTCTCCCCTTATCCTCTCTTTGCACATGTTTACACTTATTTGCTGTCTGTTGTCATCAAGACCCAATGATCTGATTCCTAATACCAGGAAAAAAAGATACAAAAAAGTGTAGCTCTCCTTTTGTGCCTATCGGTGCAGTGAATGTTGTTATATTAAATGACGTAGTTGCTAGCTGTGCAGCATTTTCAGCCATATAAATGTTTTATCTGTCCCTAGGTGTAGTAGGTTGAATTATTTTTGCTTTACATCATTTTGTGGCATAATAAAAATCTTTATTTTTTTATAGCAATACTTCCAAATATTGTGATACCACAAATACCCTGTAATCCTAACACATATGATTACAGTTCATAAAATACTACCAAAGCTTCAGTAGAAAGATACCATAAAAGAAAAAAAAAGATAAATACCTCTTCCAACTCTCATCCCCTTCTGGAAACACAAAGCAAAAATCATGTTGTTTGACTTTTTTAATTCTTACCTTGAAAAACTGCAGGGTATTCTTCATCTCTTTCTTTTTTTTTCAGTCTTTTGCTCATCACTCTACCAGGTAATTATGACTCCAGAGGACTGATGTTATTTTAGGACTCAGTTCTTAAGAAAGTTTTCTAAGGATTTATGGATCTTTAAACAGCAGTAAGGTACAGATAAGGTGCCTGATTTATAAAGAAGAAAACCACAAACTTAACCAAATGCTTTCAGTCTCTTGAAAGGACCTTCAGAAATCAAATCTGAGACCATTAATACACAAAAACTGGTAAATATTATATGCTATATCTACATAAGACTATGTCCTTTAAAATCACATGTAATGCCTATATAAAATCTGCAATAGACCTTAATTATGAATAAAGAAGGCCACTGGTGTCAAAGACCATTCAAATAATCTTTTTTTTTTTTTTTTTTTCCTGAGTTCTTTCACAAATACAAGTCTTGAAAATGAAAGCTTCCCAAATATATTTTCCTTCTTTTTTTTTTCCCTAGTCATCTTCAAGGAAACAAACAGCTATTACAATGGGGAAACAGAACAATATTGACAACACACAAGTGCAACAAAGGTCACTGTATCAAATACAATATTAGTTAAACTAAATAGAAACTGACAAGTGAATTTTAAACCAGTAAGGAATGAATTGGTACATTTCACATTGCTGATGCATGCTCTACTTTTTGATTCCTATCTTGTCCTTTCTCTTGAAGTTCTGCTGGCAACAAATGGGGTAAACTTGTCACAAAAGGGAAAAAGGTCCTGGAACAAGAATGAACAGGGCTCATTGAAAGAGCTTTAAACTAGATTTGAAGGGGAAAGAGGATGAAAGTTGGTTTCCTAGAGAAGAGCCTGGGCATGACATGCAGATGCTTGTGGGATGGTATACTGGTAAGGTCTTTCAGCCTGCTGTCTCAGTGGAAGTGGGAGATAGTGATCCAAACAGCAGAAAAAACACAGGGCTCATTGATATGTTAGTAACCACAGAAATGTCTGAGAATGGTCAGGCAGGAATTATGACTTCTCCCTTCAAAATTGTGGCAGGATCATTAGCCCAGCTGAAGCACATCTATGCAAATGCACACAGCATGGACAATAAACAGGAGGATCTGGAGGCCATTGTGCAGTGAGAAAGCTATGACATAGCCGCCATCATGGAAATCTGGTGGGATGGCTCGCACAACTGGATCGATGGGCTTAGTTCAATTGTATGACCTTCAAAAAGGCAAAGTCCAGCACTTGGGCCACAACAACCCCAGGCAATGCCAAAAGCTTGGGGAAGAGTGGATGGAAAGATGTCTTGCAGGAAGGGACATGGGAGTGCTGGTCAACCAGCAGCTAAATGAGCTGGCAGTGTGCCCAGGTGGCTAAGAAGGCCGACGGCCTTCTTGCTTGTATCAGAAATAGTGTGACAAGCGGGACAAGAGAGGTGATTGTTCCTCTGTACTTGTCATTAGTGAGGCCACACCTCGAGTACTGTGATAAGTTTTGGGCACCTCAATACAAGAAAGACATTGAGGTGCTGGCGAGAGTCCAGAGAAGAGCAACTGAGCTGTTGAAGGGCTTGGAGAACAAGTCTTATGAGGAGTGGCTGAGGGAACTGGGGATATTTAGTCTGAAGAAAGGAGGCTCAGGGGAGACCTTATCGCTCTCTACAACTACCTGAGAGAATGCTGTAGAGAGGTAGGCACTGGCCTCTTCTTGCAAGTAACTAGTGACAGAACAAGAGAGAATGGCCTCAGGCTACACCAGGGGAAGTTTAGACTGGACATTGGAACATGCTACCCAGGGAGTTAGTATTGTCACCATCCCTGGAGGTATTTAAAAGCCGTATAGAAGTGGTGCTTGAGGATATGGTTTAGTGGTGGTCTTGGTAGAGCAGAGTTAATGGTTGGACTTGATGATCTTAAAGGTCTTTTCCAACCTGTAAGATTCTATGATTCTATGATTCTACGATTGGAGTTACTGTGAGGCTGTGGCTCTCTTTGGTGTAAGGCTGGTTCTGGTGTAGCCCAAGGAACCTGACCCTGATTTTTACCAGTACGAGTAAAAGCCACAGGCTTTGCAGTGACCTGACAGTGCCTACAGAAAAACTGGAGGACCTAGAGAGACATTTGCAAGCAAGAATCCAACACAGATAGTAAGAAGCTTAGTATAACCATTTTGATGGCAATATTAATGGTGCTTTTCTGTATTAATGAGTCTACTACACTGTTAGAACATTATCTAGACTACCAGAATATTGTTTGTTCTATGCATACGGCGTATTCTCTTTTGCCTGTAGAACAGTTATGAATGTAACACGAGTTACAGTAGAGTGACACTAAACAATGTGAGAATTCTCAGTCCTAGGAGAAAAGAAAGATTTGATGAAAGATACTGTAATAAAAGACCCCAATATCTTTAATGCACAGGACAAAAAATTATAGGACAGTAAGTTTCAAGCAAAGCTGTGTGACTGCTAACAGTACTGAGAAGAATCCTTAGCCTATTCTGTCACTTTTAAACAAATTTTACTCTCTTACCTGTTCTGTTTTACATTCTCCTACATGACAGTGCTGGATAATGGTATTTTCCATTAATTTAAACAAATTTAAGTGTTGGGAAATCTATAACTTTCAACAGCAGATCTGGAATACTGACAGCATTCAGGATAAACTTCTATGAATGGACTATGAGAAAATGCAGAGGAGGTTCCATTGGTGTGGTTCAATGTGCGCTGTAAATACAGAGTAGGTAAAAATCAACAGCAAAGCAGAAAGCAGCTCAGTACCTTTGCTTTAGGAGCTACTCTCCAAGCACGCGTAGAGAGAATAAGGCAAGCACAAAAACAGTTTAGAAATTTGAGCTCAATATAGACTGTCAACTGTAAGACAAAACCACAATACATCATTGAAACAGACATATCTAATGCTTTGAGTTGAGTGAAAGGCGTATAACCTAAGAACCTATTCTGTGAGTAAAAGATAGTTAGCCAATTTGAAGATCTTAAGTGCTCAGGGGAAAGAATTTTAAATATTTTTCCAGTAGAAATTTTGAGTGCCACTCACAGAAATTCTGAAACTCCAGAGCATCTACAGAGAGGATGCATCAAAAATCAAGTTGCAGAAGCAACTTCTCTCCTTACTGCTTTTAACTAGAAGATCACTTTCCTTATGTTTCTTCTGGCCGTGACTGGATATCTGTATCCATCTCACTCACTTTACTTTTTTTTTTTTCTTTTTTCCCCCTCTCTTTTGGAATTACCACTGCTTCTTTTCCATCCTCTTAGTCACACAATTATAATCAAAACATTCCTCCACACAGCAATCTGCACATCAGGTGAGATTTTGAATCTGCGAACTAATATGTGAGTTCATATTTGGGCAATACCTTTTCATTTTATAGCTATCTCAGAAAAATCCACTCACCAAAACCCCCAAAAAATCCAAACCGACAAGATATCATCTTTTAAAAAATTCCTATTCATTCATTTCATCTTGATGAAAAATATTAACTATGGGCAGTACCTTTCTGTGAGCTGATTCTGTTGTTCAGCTTTCAGCACAGCTGTAAAGTCTAGTTGGAGGGAGGAGAGTATATTAACAATAGTTACTAGTGCCACTTAAAAATATCAAGCTGCCCTGAAAAATGAACACAGCTGTAAAAAACAATTTTTATATGAACTCCAATACAATTTTAGGATAGTGTGTAAAGAGCAAAACGGTAAGATACTTTTGGAAGGCTGCATAAAGAAAAAAATATATGTTTAGTAAAATGTTTCTATTCCTTCTTAAGCTGTTGTATTTGTTATTTATAAATCTTTCTGTTCCTTCCTAAGCTTATGTATAATACCAGGCAAAATTCACTATTGCAAGAGGTCGAAGGAGGTTCTCTTCCCCCTTTATGCTAGTGAGACCACATCTGGAGTATTGTGTCTAGTTCTGGGCTCCCCAGTTCAAGAGGGACAGGCAAATACAAGAGAGAGTCCAACAGAGGCTATGAAGATGATTAAGGGACTGGAACATGTCTCTTATGAGAAAAGGCTGAGAGATCTGGGGCTGTTTAGTCTGGAGAAGACTGAGAGAGGATCTTATTAATGTTAACAAATATCTGATGGGTGGGTGTCAAGTAGAAGGGGCAGTCTCTTTTCAGTGGTGCCCTGTAATGGGATGAGGGGCAATGGTCACAAATTGGAACACATGAAGTTCCATCTCAACATATGGAAAAACTTCTTCACTGTGAGGGTGATGGCACACTGGATCAGGCTGTCCGGAGAGGTTCTGCAATCTCCTTCTCTAGAGACTTTCAGAAACCACCTGGGGATGTTCCTGTATGGGGGTTGGACTCGATGATCTCCAGAGGTCACTTCCAACCCCTAAACGGATGTTTACAAATTCTACTAGCTTTTATCATTTTTACTATCTATTTGCAGGGAATTACTATGTGTTTCTTCCTTCAGTAGACCTACTGACAATATCTGTGAGACACACAATTACAAAAATTTACCTCTGACCTTACTTTGTAGAAAAAGGTGGTAGGCAGTCAAATGACAGCTGTTGAGAAGGGAACAACTTAAAAGGTACAGAGACAGATTTTTTTTCTATAGTAGCATGTACTTCAGAATCTCTTTTATAGAATGCTACACAGAATAAAAATTATTTTATTTTCCTATTGATCAGAATGACACATGCAGCATTTCAAATACAGAGGACCTCAATAGTTCAGGAAACTTCAAGCTGGTATTAAGTGTTTGAATCCAGTCCAATACTCGGTCTCTTCACTGTTGACCTCAGTCATTGAACTATGCAAAGCCAAAGCATTTCAGTTGTCCAGTGGGAACATTTGTGAGTGCTTTTCTATCCCAAAGGAACAAATGTAAAATGTAATTGACTCTAAAAGCAAATTGCAAAATAACTCAGCAAACAGTTTGAGAATATAAATATGAGATGCAGTTCAAAAGGCTGATTTTATTTTTTTTGCTACTGTGGTTTTGTTTTGTTGCTACTACAATACTTACAAAAAATACAGATTTTCTTCATTGAAGTTCTGCTATTTCTATAAAGTAACCAAGGTTATACAGCACTAATGTCTTAAAAACTGAAGTGTGAGATAAAATATATAATTAGGAGATGTTATTCATATTCTTTATAAAAAAATATACAGCAGCATACACTACTTTACACCTTTAAAACTATTTGCTTAGCAAGGCTCTCTGCCAATAACTATTATTTTATGTTTTGATAATTGAGATCTATAATAATAAAACATGACACGTCACAGTTCTGTTAGTACAACTGTTAATTTGTTTCCTCCATTTGCATAACTTGATTTGGTAACGAAAGAAAAAACATAACCAAGAATAGTTAATTGTTTCTGATTAAGATGCTCGTAGGCATAGATAATTTCAGAAACTGAAGCAGTTCTTGACCATTGTCATGTAATACTTTCTTACAAAAGGTAAGGCATACGATGAAGACAGATGTGCTACAAATGGAAAAGCAAAACAAAAACCTACAAGCAAATACCAAACAAAGAAATCAAAAAAGTAAAGGAAAAATAAAGATTCGTGCTCGCTCTTGAGTTGTAAATTGGTACCCTGGGATATGGAATTGCAGATTATACTCTGCTAATCTCAAAGCACTGTTTATCATATGCATATTCCATATTAAAAGAATAGTTACCATTATTTTGTGTGTTAATAGTCTACAAAATACAGGAGAGCATGACTACTGAAAATGCTTAATGACTACTGATCACTTTTACATAGCACAGGTGTCTTGGAAGGCCAAATACTGAGGCACTTTATCATTATTAAGACTTCAGAAGATATAGTATCAGTTAGATATTTTTTTAAAAGAAGAAATAATTTAATATTTTCTCTCTTAAATGTAACATAGATATATCTATATTGTTCCAATGCTTAGCTCTTTCAATTTTTATATAGCCTATCCTTAATTTTTGCCTGTGTCTTGTCCCAAATTAGAGGCCTTTTTTTTCTGTTATTTATAAACTATCTGTTATGCCTATGAATCTCCCAGAGTCTCTCTTTTATTAAAAAAAAAAAAATTCTACACATGAATATTTTATTTGTCGGTTGGATTTTTTTATTTATATGTGGGATGTTATACAAATATAAAGAGTCAGGTCGGTTTTACAGTATCTGTATGGAAAATGGTTCAGATCATTTTTCTCATTACTCATTTGACTCCTGAATACTGTTTTTTCCCCTTTCGAAAGTTTCTGGAGACTGTCGGACCTTTTGACCACATAACTGCATCTGAGACCTCTGCAAAACAGAAAACAAATTTCATTCCTGACTTCACAGCTTTTCATTGCTTTGTTATTTATTTGTTCTGTACCTCCTTACTCAGGGAAAAGAAAAAAAAAATCTGAAAATAGTTCAGATGGTAATAAAGTTCGCAGAAGCTTATTGTTGTCAGAGAGATGCATTAGAATAATTTAACATGGATTTTAAAACACCAGAGGCTTATGGCACTGATATGAGGGATAATGTGGACACCATATTTCAGTATAGGTTAGTTAGTTATAAGTCTGAAACAATAAGAGAAAAAAACATACACAAGTGAAAACTATCTACCTAGGGAGCTGAACTCAATGAATCAAACTGGTTTTAAACTGATATAAGCTAATATTATGCAATTTCTCAGTACAAACAAGAGTGAGAGAAGAAACCAGCATAACAACATTAAGAAGTACTTAAGCTGCACATTCAGAACTCCTAGGACAAGCTGCAACTCTAGTAATTTTATTATATTGTTTTAATGCATCCTCATCATTTTTTTACAGCTCCTGTGCATATTTCACATTATTTCATCATTTACAGATGTAATGAATAAATGTTTAAACTGTTGTAACCCATGAGTGGACTTCTATGTTATAGGAAATCCTATACTAGGATCTGCTCAAAACAAATTAGAATAATCACATTGGAAGATACCAGAAAAATGCAGTGATGATTCAATCTGTGCTATCTCTGACACTCAACAACTCAGCGCAGTATGCTGCTTCTTCTGTCCTCGGTGACCACAATAACTGACGGAGCCGAAGTCAGAGACTAAATGAATACAATAGAATTTAATGGGCATTCAGTGGATATTCGTTTGATGAGGAAACCCTCATCCAAAGGGAACAATACCACATCAATAGGACAGGAAAGGAAGAGGTGATTCATGTATTCAATAGTGGACGATGATAAAAAATGATATGGAATGAAGTGTGGAGGATATACTGGGTCCAACTGAGATGGAGTTAGCTTTCTCCTTAGAGGCCTATATAGTTCTGTGTTTTGAATTTGGTAGTAAAAGTGTTGATAGTAAATCAATATTTTGCAATCATTGAGCAGTACTTTCACAATGTCAATGCTTTTTCTTTCTCACTTTCGTCTCTCAAACACCCCTCCACTTCAGTAAGCAGGCTGGAGGTGGGCAAGAATGAGGAGGGAAAACAGCCAGAACAGCTCACTTGAATTGACCAAAAGGATATTTCATATCCTGTGCGAAGCTCAGCAGTAAAAGCTTGAGGAAGCCAAGAGTAAGCGGGGACGTTCACAGCTATCCTGTTTGTCTTCCCAAGTAACTGTTATATGAAATGAGGCCCTGCTTTCCAGGATGTGACTAACATCTATCTGCTGATGGAAATGATGAATTAATTTCTTTTTTGCATTGCCTGCACATGCAGCTTTTGCTTCACCTTTTAAACTGCTTTTATGTCAATCCATTATTCTTCTTGCTCTTTCTATTTTCACTTCACCCACAGGAGAGAGGAGTGAGCAAGTAATTCTGTGGATGCTTGGCTGCTGGGTTAGGACAATCCACCACTGCAGCTTAGTAATAAAAATAAATACAGTAGTATGGTATTCTATAAACTGTATTTTCTGGTGTAGAGAGATACAAATATGAGAAATGATAGGGAGAAATGAGTGCTTTTTTTATGTTTATTTATGCAAAAATCTCATTTAAATATTGCTGAACAGTAATCCTAGCAAGAATTGAATGAACACAATTGACTTCTCTGGCCACCTCTACAACAATGATGATGTCAAATCAATAAAATAGAACTCTTCACTATGATGTCTGATATAGTTCCAACATGAGCCAAGATAGCAAGATATTGCAGGCAAATTTTTTAACAAATCAAATTCTGTAACTGTCTTCTGTCCTCAAGAATACGATACAATTTTTACATTATTGAGTTATTTTTTTAAGGTTGATTTGCTTTTCTATTAGAAAAAACAGTTAAAGACAATTCTTTGGACTGTACTATCCTAGTGAAGGAACCACTAGTGTACTATCCTAGTGAACCTGGGTATGGTCATACTGAAAAATTATGTGACCCAGGTAACATAAAGGAGAATTTATTTTGCTACATTCAGAATTATTTCCATGTATTTATCTATTTGAGCAATGTGTCATTGTGCTACTGATAATATTACATGATCCAATCATGTTTTGGTCTTGAAGTACAAAACTGAAGTAGAAGGTGATACACTTAGCAAAAATCTAGTCTTCAAGGAAACTTTGGTTATTATAAAGTTTTGAGAATCATGAACCCCTCTTACCTGATTGCACTTAGTTTTGGAGCAGGCCCTGAAAGCTTGGTTTATTATGACTTCCATACAATAAAGTCTGAGAAAATATGATCCAGTTTATAATGCACAAATAATACCCAGATACTCAACATTATTTTTGCATAGTAAACACTTAAAGCAACTAATCTAACATAAAACTGTGTAATTTTCTTCTATGAAAGCAGTGGGAACAAATTGCAAAGATCTGGATATTCAAATTGAAAATGCAGATAAAATTTACAGAAGTAACTATCCAGATAACTTTTTTAATTTGCTGCTGATGGGCATAGAGGAAAACTGAACAGTTTCTTAACTGAAAAAAAAAAAGCTCACACATAAAAATTTTTTAAAATCACATAAACCAAAGTAAACTAATTTGATAGTTTATACATACAGTCTCTGTATTACAATATACAATTATATGAAATTAGTAGATAATTTGAACACAATTGCATAAAAGTATTTCCTTTCAATTAGTATTTCTTGTGATTGTGAAGTTCTTCTAGAACATGTTTTGAAATGATGCAAAATTGCTGTTGGTTGCTCATTGCAGTCATGCTCATTAATGCTCAGGCACTAGTAGTCACTTTCCACAGTAGCAGAAAATGTTTAGGCTCGATCTGTGCAAGGTGAAGATGCCTACAAAGTATCTGATACATGCTAGAAGATCAAGAAATGAGAGAAATTGTTTGTAAGGACACAGAACACAAATTTTCTTCATGAGGTATATTCACACGAAAAAACAGAACGAGAAATAAATATCCATGTCACTCCTGAGTAGACGATAAGTAGCCACATAAAACCAAGAAATTCCTTATTTCCATTTTGCATTTATTTAACAAGGTAGATTGCAAAGTTCTGTAACTGGAGTGGAATGATTTCATGCATCTGTAGAACTTGGAACAAACTGGTTGAATAATAGCCCTGATGAAAATGACCGAAGGGATGATAAGCCAGTGCTGCATTCTTACTGCAAGTAAATCAAACTGCCTCAACTGCCTCAAACTGGACCACATTAGAAGACATGTAGCCAATTAATTATAAGGTTGCATACTTATGAATTCTCAGAATTATTATTCAGAAACACAAAAAGTATTCCAAACTCAGATTTTTATGACACAATGCCAAAACACTGCAAAAATTTAGAGGGATCATTTATCATTTAATTATGCATTTATGATAGATTGACCTTGGATGAACTCTGGGTGTCCACAAAAGCCAGACAAAGGAGAGAAAATATAATGAAAGGTTTATGGGTTGAGATACAGACAGGGAGATCACTCAGCTATTACTGTCACAGGTAAAATAGACTTGACTTGGGTAAAATTAATTTAATTTATTACCAATTAAATCAGAGTAGGGTAATGAGAATAAACCCAAATCTTAAAACACCTTCCCCCTACCCCTCTCTTCTTCAACTTTACTCTGATTTCCCTGACTCCTCCCCCACCAGCAGCAGAGGGGTGTGGGAAGTGGCAGTTGCGGTTAATTTATCATGTTATCTCTGCTGTTCTTTCCTCTTCACGCTCTTCCTCTACTCCACTGTGGGGTCCCTCCCATTGGAGACCATTCTTCATGAACTTCTGCAGTGTAGATCCTTCCCATTGGCTGTAGTCTTTCATGAACTGGTCCAGCATGTGTCCTTTCCATGGGGTGCAGTCCTTTGGGAACAGACTGTTTCAGCATGGGTCCCCCCACAGGTTCACAAGTCCTGATAGAAAACCTGCTCCATCATGGCTCCTATCCATGGGGTCCTGCCACCATACTGCTCCACCACAGGCTCTCCATGAGGTCACAGCCTCCTTTGGGCACATCTACCTGCTCCTGCATGGGTCCTCCATGGGCTGCAGGTATTGATATTTGCTCTGCCATTGACCTACTTGGGCTGTAGGGAAGAAGCTTGTGTTGTCATGGCCAGCATTACAGGCTGCAAGGGAATCTCTGCTGCAGTGCCTGGAATACCTCCTTCCCTTCCTTCTTCAATGTCCTTTGTGTCTGCAAAGTTGTTTCTGTCAGACATTCTCACTCCTCTCTTCCGGCTGCTGTTTTTCAGCTGTTTTTGCCCTTCCTAAATATGTTATCACAGTATTGCTGCCACTCTCACTGGTTGGCTCAGCCTTGACCATCCACAGGGTCACCCTGTAGCCAGCTGAGACTGGTGCTAGGGGAATAGAGGAAGCTTCCAGAATCTTTGCTCTGAAGCCACCTCTGAGGCCTCCCTGCTAACAAAACATTGTCACATAAGCCCAATATAGAATAATATCAAAAGAGAAGCCAATGCTCCTAACATGGAAGACAAAGTGATAAGAAACCTATCCAAACACCAGCATCCTGGAAATTGTCTTTATAATGTTAGCCCTATGAATTTGGAGGATATTATGGATCCTCAAAATCCTGGTATGGAATTTATGCAGTAGGTTAACTTCACTGTTGTAGCAAGAGTGACCAAATGAAATGTTTCCAAATACTAAAATCCTGGATTAGAGAGGTACAACTAGTATCAAAATTCTGTTTTCTTTTTGTATGTAACTCTATTGTGTTGATCCTGTAGTTATGCATAATTTCAAGGATGCTCGAAATAAAATTAGTGATGGTAGTTAGGATTTTATTTGATCTTGAAAATTAGACATCTTAGTGATATCTTTCTTAAGAAAAGGATGAAAAACATTATGCAAATGAAAAAGCAAGTCAAATGACATCATGTAGGAGTTCTGCAGTTTCTAGAGGATTTGTGCTAAGACGTATCTTTATTTTCCGTAGTTATGAACTACAAGTAACCTATTTTTTTTTTATTTGAAGAATTTATGTTCAATTTGCATATTTAGAAAACTCCTAAGAACGTTTAATAATGTATATGAAGCTATTACTTCCAATACTGAAAAGCAGCAATTCAAGAGCCTGAGAGTTTCTTAACCTTCACATTGCAAATATGAAGCTACAATAAAATCTAAAATAGTATCTTCCTGAATAATTCTTGAATAGGATAAGCCTAAGGAGTATCCCCACTGCAAATGAGATTCAGAGTATCATGCTCCACTCATTGCTGAAGGAAATTTCTGTTTTTAGAAATCCAGGACTTTAAGACATTAATTTAAAAAAAGTTTTTAAGAAAAAATATCTCTGATGAACAAACAAATATTTTCCTCTGGGTTTTTTCATATGAAACTTTGAACAACTCATTGGTTTTTTTTTTCTGACATTGTCTTCCAACTCTTTGGTATTAATCCATAAATATTTTTAGCAGAATCAGCTCTTCAAGGAGTGTCTTTATAATAGTATCATTTGCCGTGCCACTGTATAATAACAACAAGCAGACATTACAGTACTACAATTCAAAACAATATTTAAATGATATTGTCTTTTATTTTTGAGATATTTTAGAAAACTTTTATTAATCATTACTCTAGCAATAAGTTGTGTGGCACTTTTTAAATGTCATATTATTAAATTTTTGTGAACTTCTGCAGAATACTGTACAAAATCCTGAAGAGCTAAGTCTACAGACCAGTCTACAGCTTTCAGATTTTCATTTCACATGCATATATCATATTGCAACGCAATGAGAAAATGAAATTAAATTTACTGCAGAAGATTAGCTCTTGTGATTTGTTATTCTCATAAGAATACCAATTGATAACAAATTAGGAACCCGATGATTTGGAATAAATTTTACAAAATGAAGCCCATATGTAACGTTTTCTAGAATAGTGCGACCTTTTTACAGTGTTTCATATCGAAGAGGTCCCTACTAATAAGTATTGGTTGTCAGTAACTTTGAATACAGTCCTTGTGCACTTTGGCATAGCTCCTAATTCTTTAGATGTAACTGCTGTTATGATTCTTTCTCCATCTTCTTTCATAATACTCATTTCAGTATGTTATAGTTGCCATTTAAAAAAATCATCTGCTATTGCATGTCAGTAAAATCTTCAATATGCGTATGCTGGACAGTTTTACCAAAAGAGCAAATTACTCCTGAGGTGACAGCTTTGCTCCTTTCTGTTCTTGAAGAGAGAAGCTTTAACAACCAAAAAAACTGAAAAAAGGCAGAGAGAAGATTCTAGATCCATATTTTTATGATACAGAGCTTAAATACTGCAACCATTTCATTAGGTCACTTATAGTTCACTTACCTATAGTACCAGTAGTTGAGGCAAAATTTCAGTCACTGAAAAACAAGGAAAAAAAAAAGCTCAACTAAAGACCGATATCTGGACAACTATTAAATACAGTGTTTATTAGTAGTGTTTTGCACTGGAATTTTAAATCAGAAGAGAATAGCTACAGGAAGTCAGAGACAATTTCAATACCATGTATCCAAAAAATACAATTGTTCTGGACTATGTCCAGACTTTGGTAGTAAAATTGAATTTAGATATTTTGGGGTAATGATATTACAACAAAGGTTCAACATTATATCTATAAAGGAGATGACACCTGTTTTGTATTGGATTGTAGAGTCTGATGATATTTCTTAACACTGCATAAAAATATTCCATAAATTTTAAGTTATTTGATATAATGTTACCTTGCAGAAAAAAAAATGTACATTTCTTGTAAGCATTATAAACTCATACAGGTAGAGGCTAACAATTACAAATAAGTTTTATTGGTACAGCTTAAAAATATCTGTTAATTTCTTCAGAGAAAAGAAATATTACATGGTTAAAGGTGCGATATATCTGTCTTAGAAATTATAGATATTTCTTCTAATACAAAGCCTTAGTTTCTAGATGAAATTTTCCCTGTTTCTACTGATTCCAGTGAAACATTTAGTGCTTGATCTCACTACCTTCTTAAGTCATGGGAAGATCAAAAAGATTTTAAGTAGGTCTTCATTTACTGAAACAATGATATCCTACTCAGCTTTTTGACAACTCTGGTGCACACAAATAGAATTGATCCTAATGAACTTGCTGAAAAAAATTTTGGAAATGGGGAATTTTTCTGGGTAAGGGATAATGCAAAATATTTCTCTAAAAAATGAAAACTGTATATTTGAAAATTTTTTTTCTCAAAATATAACTTGTAATATCTTATTTTACCTGGACCTGTGAAAATAACAACAAAAAAAATTGTTATAATTGAATTTTATAATTGACATCCAGATTACTATGTGGTGGAAATTAAATGACTACAGACAAATCGTTCCTTTAATGTCTGTTCTTACCTCAAGTGCCTGCAATCATCAGAATAGAAGCTTACAAATGCATTGACTTTATGAATTGCACTCTGTCCATGAATCTACTCAGAATCCTTTTGTCACTACACTAACTATATAGTCCATCTGTTGCATTCACCTGTATTGAGTTTGGCTGACATGGAGTTAATGGTCCCCACAGCAGATCTTACGGTGCTGTGCTTTGTATTGGGAGGTAGAAGGTTGTTGATAGACACCCATGTTGTGGCTGCTGCTGAGCAGCGCTCACACAGCACCAAGGCTGTTTTTCCAACATTTCCCCAACAGTGGGATGGGGTGAGCAAGATCTTGGGAGGGGACACAGTCAGGACAGCTGACCCAAAATGACGAAAGAGATATTCCACACCATATGACATCACCTCAAATATAAAAAGGAGGAAAAAGGAGGAGGAGGAGGGGCATCCATTTGAGAAGATGTTTGTCCTCTGAGCAACCACTATACGTACTGGAGCCGTGCTTCCTGGGAAAGGCCAGACATTGCCTGCTAATGGGAAGTAGAGAATAAATCTTTGTTTTGCTTTGCTTTGTGGGCGCAGCCTTGCTTTTTTTCATTTTTTTTTCATTAATCTGCCTTTATCATAACCCACGGGCTCTTTCCATCTCATTCTCTCTCTCCTTGTGCTGCAGGAGATATAGGGAGTGATAGAGCGAACTGGTGGGTACCTGGCACTTAGCCAGGGTCAACTCATGACATCACTTTGGTTATGGCCAAATTAGAATCTTGATGCTCTGTAGAGGAAATAAATGTGTGAGTTTTAAAGGGTATTTTTTTTTCAGTAATCTAATAATCTTTTCCTACATATATATTTTCACAATTTACTTATCTACAGGGATTTCTTTACAAAATATCAATTACAAAGATTTTTTCATTGCTATCATTTTCTGGACTTCCTTTTCCAAGAAAACAGAGTTTTCATCTGTGCAAAACCATTACTGGACAAACTGAAAATACATTTTACTTAATTTTAGATTTTGGAACATGAACAGCAGGAGTGATGGAGTGATGTCTGCTGCTGAATATAGTATCTGAAGTGTTGACTCCAGGTGGTGAACCACTTTCATGAATAAAAAAACCAGAATGTAAACAAGCCTCTTCTCTCCTTCTCCCAAGTACTTTCTAGCGTTTTCAACAGATATACAATGCAGATGTCAAAGGTAGATGAAAGGCCTTTAATTATTGTCTTTTTTCCCCCTTAAAGTACCAATGATTTCACCATTACTTTGGTTTATTTCCACCAAAAGTAACCTTTATCACTGTATCCTGTATCTGGTGAAGCATGAAAACTCCAGGCATCTATTCATTGTCTCATTTATTCTTATAGTTCAAGATCACTAGATTGACCTTTTGCGTTTATTAAAAATGGACTCCTGAAGTAAGCTTTAGAATAAATTTCTAGATGTTGAATATCAATTACTTCTAGATTAGGAATGAATTTATTTAGACCACCAGTGAAATCGATCCTGTAGATCTGATCTCATTTAAAGTAGCTGAGGATTTGACCAGACAGGTTGCTCTTGTTACAGTATCTCTAGAATTGCTAATTATGTGTATATGTTTTATGTGGTGTTTGTTCTAGTATTTCCTTCATTGAGAGTATTCCTTACAGGCACCTAAACAAAGAGATCATCATCATTCTTATTTCTTTCTAATTTTACACTGCATATTTCATTCATTTCCTTTTCACTTCTGCCACAAAATAGACAATTTCATGACTGCTAATCTCTTAGTCCTGTGGTGGTACAGAGACCCCCCCCCACATCCTGAATCGCTTTGCAATGAGGCTGGCTCCTAGACCACATTGTGAAACAATTCCTCTGTTTTGAAATATAGGAGTTTGGGAGAGCTCAGAAGGCCGGAGAGCATATATACATACATATATATATATACATTTATATATATACATATACATAAATATACTCACGCAAATATTGTAAGCCTATTTCTTTCTTTAGTTAATTTGCTTTATAGTAAGTAAGGCAGTGACCTTGCCATCAAATTGAACATCGATTAACCTTTGTTCATGCCATGCTATATTTCACCAAATTTGCTAAGCTTGTTAAACCATCAAGCTGTCTTAAATTGTATTGCTGCTTTCATTTGAGTGAGGTGCATTCCACTCATTTGTCAGCAAACAGGGATTCGGCAGTAAGTGATTTAAGTGATCTAAAGAGGAAGTGCTCTTTTACGGCCCCCATGAGAAGTCAAGAAAAGGACAGCACTTTTTAAAGTATTCGTATCACGTTAGTACAGTTTTAGGACTCAGTAAATAATTTAGGCTTTAGGACTTTTTTACTAAATCAAAATATGATGACAGGTTAATAAGAAACCTGCACCTGAAGAAATTCCTCAAGGCTATTCTATTTTGAAAGAAATTTGCCTTCCAGAGAGCTTTCGCTTCAGTCTAGCTCCCTTATCACAACTCAAACCAAAATGGATAAAATAAGGAGTGTGGAATTGCAGCATATATAGCAACTATAATTTGGACTCTGTTGAGGATCTTTAAGGATCATGATTTTACTGAAAATATAACAATAATTATAGCCCTTGAGAATATAATTGATTGCAAGTCAGTACAGTATGTTCTAATTCAACTCCTTTCTTTTGAGACTTCAGTTCTTTAAAATATCTTTTACGAGCTATTGAATTGGAGAAATTCAGTAGAAGGATCTTGGGAGGAATAATCCCCTACATGAAGACATGCTGGGTGCTGACTGGATGGAAAGCAGCTTTGAAGGAAGGACCTGTGGATCACCAAGCAGAACATGACCCAGCAATGTGCCCTCATGGCAAAAGAAGCCAATAGCCTCTCAGGCTGCATTAGGAATGTTGCTAGCAAGTTGAGGCAGGTGATTCTCCTCTCTGCTCAGCACTGGTGAGGTCACACTTGGAGTGCTGTGTCCAGATCTGGACTCCTCAATACAAAAGACACATGACCATACTGAAGACACTCCAGCACAGGGCCACTAATGTGATGAAAGTCCTAGAGCATTTCTTCTAGGAGGAAAGGCTGAGGGACCTGGGACTGTTTAGCCTTAGAACAGAAGGCTAAGGGAGAATCTTATCAATGTGTAAAAAAATATCTGATGGGAGGGAGTAAGGAAGATGAAGCCAGACTCTTCTCAGTGATGTTCAGTGACAGATCAAAAGGCAACAGGCGCAAACAGAAACACAGTAAATTCCCCATAAATAAAAAAAAAATCCTCTTTTTTTTACTTAAGGGTGGTCAAACACTGGCACAGGTTTCCCTGAAAGGATGTGGAGTCTTCATCTGTAGAAATATTAAAAACCCAACTAGACTCAATCCTCACCATCTTGTACTAACCGACCCTTCTTTGAGCTGGGGGTTTTTACTATATGATCTGCAGTGGTCTTTTCCTACCTCAACTGTTCTCTGATACTGTAATTCTATGAGCCAATGAAATGATATATCAAGATCACAATTTTTTTTCTTTCTGGTAGTTCCAAGTAATTTTTTATTATATTTCATTTAACAAAGATTATTTAGAACTCTCGTTTTTATTCTATGATACTAACTTGAAGTGATAAAAAATGCTTGGGGATGATTTTCAAGTATTTAAGTATATTTACTTCGTAAGTTCTGTTAAACTTAACAAGCAAAAAAGCTTCTGTTATGCCTTTTTCCTTGGAAAAAATCTAAAGATACTTCTAATAATTCATTATGAGTTTAAACTATGACCAGAGCAAATGTACATAGAAATTGAATAATTTGGGTAAACTCTTTAAGTTTAATTTTCTGAACATGCATCCCTCATGGCTCATATGCCATCTTAGAAGTTCACAGGATACCTCTGTATCTCTCTGGAATGCCGCTAACAGCCCACTTTCTAGCTCTAATATCTTCCTAATGCCTCCTCCATAAAGGACGTAAGAGGAAAATTCCTGTACAGTGTACACATGTAGGAAGCTAACGTGGTTCTCATGCCATCACAGAAGCTGATCTGGATCTTACATCTATAGTACAATATAGTCACTTTACTGTTTGTTCTTTACTAATGGTGTACATCAAGTCATGAAAACAAACTATCCTTCTAGGAAAATATTCTTTCATGTAGGTCACTTCCACAGTCTTGTAGAATATCACTAAAAAGCATACAAGGAAGGACTTTCAGGTACATAAAATCAGATAATGGTTTAGGTTGGAAGGGACCTTCAAGATCATCTAGTTCCAGCCCCCTGCCATGAACAGGGACACCTTCCACTAGATCAGATTGATCAAAGCCCCATCCAATCTGGCCTTGAACACAGCAGGAATAGCTGCTCTCAATCCACTTATTGCTCAGCCTGTATTTGTGCTTGGGATTATCCTGAACCAAATACTGGACCTTGCACTCAGACTTGTTGAATTTCATGAGGTTTGTATCTTATTCATACCTCTAATTGTGGCCAAATTTCTATTGAAAGTTCTTTTAAAAATTGTAATTGCTGATTACAGATTTTAAAACATAGACTCTATAGATTAAAAATCTGTTAAAATGAAGTTGTTTTTTGCTTTGGTGATTAGTTGTTTTCAATATATTTTTATTTCTATTTCTTGCCAATCTAGCATACTTACACAAATAAGTTTACTTCATTTTGCAGTTCTAATATGTATTAATTTCTCATTTACCTCAGGATTCTTCATAGTGCTAATAAATATTACTTCATCATTTCCATGTTCGATAACACTGGCAATTGAGCTGTTAAACTGATTCATGCTTATCCTAGCAAAAAAAGTCAGTAAGCTGCTTTGGTTCTTTTAGTAACGCTGTGGGAAATTTCAAGCCCAGCATTTGCCCTCTACCTCTTTCTCATCCCCCATTATTTTGTGTCATAATGCATCATTACAGACCAGTTTGCTTCTGTATAAGTCAGCAAACAAGAAATTGCATACCCCACATTGGCCTCCTTTCTTTGCATTAACTCTGTCAGTTTTGATTTGTTAGTTTTTGAAATGTTTCAAGTGCTGTCAACTTGAGGGATTTTATCTTTATAGAAAAAATATTTTCTTGAATTTGGGAGGCAGTATTATATTTTTATTATTGCTTCAACATAGGTGAAAAAAAAGGATTAATATTGCAATATAGATCTTTGTCAAGAAAATTTTGTTCAAGATACTGTGAGATAGTATGTCT
This sequence comes from Baryphthengus martii, assembly GCA_013396935.1. Classification (NCBI taxonomy): domain Eukaryota; kingdom Metazoa; phylum Chordata; class Aves; order Coraciiformes; family Momotidae; genus Baryphthengus; species Baryphthengus martii. The sequence goes on along the minus strand of VWZK01023607.1, from coordinate 4,218 downwards.
TGTGTTTGGAATAAAGGTATCATATTTTAATTGTTTGACTAGGCAGATGCAAATATAAAGAAGTTAAAGATTATCAAAATGCACCTTTCTCAATAAATTTAAAAAAAAAAGTAGTTTGGGAGTTCAGTCCTCTTAGGCTATGAGGGACTCCTGGGGAGAATCATAAGAAAAGCATCTCTGGGAGGAAGAGCAGAAGAACAGATCCCCCTTATTTCTCTTGCTGAATCTACCATGATGGAGCATAGTCATTAACGTTGCAGCGAATCTCAAACTGCCTTGCAGACAGAAGCAAAGTCAGTTGCACCTCCAGTTTGCACATATAAAACATTTGAAATTAGGGCTCCAACATTAGAACTAAAGAACTCTAGAACTAAAGATTCCTAGAGACAGTGAACTTTTAAAGACTAGGAAAGAAAACTAGCAAATTTAATCACATGGACTATTGGACTGAGGAAATGGTGATGTGCCGAAGCATAAAGGGGACAGTGAAAGAAGTATGTGTGCTCCACTGTGGTCACTGGTGTTGGGTGTTTCAAACAGCCTAAGATAACTGTAAAAACAGATGTCTTACAAATTTTGACAAAATTTGTGATGCTTTAGAGACTTTGTCAATTGTGTATTCCCTAGAAGAGCCATTTTCAATATATTTGAATTTACTATCCCCTATTTTTTTGTGGTCCATTTTTAATCTGACACATAGAGATGTCTGTGAATTCTAATTGATAAGAAAAAAAAGGGGGTTTTACATTTTGTTTATTTACAAATTTGTCCTTTGCTTATAATTGGATGGGTTACACTGGGTTTTTTATTAACAAAACTTGACTTTTCCTTCAACACTGAGTTTCTACTTACATAATCATATCCATTACATTAATGTTAAAGATTTCCTGAAGATCGATATTCATATAAGTTCGTAGTTATCTTACAGCTATTCAGACTTCTCCAGTTTAACCTATGTTTTCTTTCCTCTTAATAGAATCAAACAAGATCCTATCTAGAACTCATATTTCAGCCAATCATTACTGGATAATTCAGAAACCTTCTCTACTTACTTCACTGTTAGAGTCAAAGTTATCATCTTCTGGCAATGAGATTTGAACATAGTATTTCAATGCTCATGTTTTCATAATGATTAAGGAGAGAACTAAAACGTGCCTGTTTTCTATTTATGTCTCCATTACATGTCAATTCAATTTTAGTCGAAATCATTTTCTCTTTGAAAGAGATTTGCAGATAAAGGTGCTCAATTAGAGGCTTCACACACACACACACACTTCCCCCCCGCCGCTCTCCCCCCCACCCCGAGTATATAGAATTTTAAATTGTGCTTGTGATGTCATGATAAATTATTTAAGTAAGAATGTAGTACAGACAGGTTGCAATTTCAAGGTGACATTGTTTCAAAGATATGTGAAAGAGGAGGAGGGGGAGTAGAATCCAATTTTGCTGAACTAACTAGACAAGTGATTAGCAGTGCTTTGAAAGAGAGAATGAGTTTACACAGATAAGTGTCCAACATCTCATGTTCATTGACACTTTCTTGGCTGTCAGTAATTCCTAATGACTATTGCTTGAGGTGCATGTTAATGGTTATTTTATGAGTATTTATAAAGCTTCTTGTCACTAAAAATATTGCTACCTCAATGTACCTCATACACTTTCTATGGTTTTTATCCTTCCCCTATTGAAAATCATCAAATATGCAGAGCATATTTTGGATTTGCTAAATGAGTAATATTTTTGTGAGGGAAGCATCTTCCAACAACAGATAAAAGTGATGGAAACCCCTAATAGATCTGTAAGCTGATTTAGTTGTCTAATCATTCTTTGATTTTGGTGCACCATGACAGTATTTGAGTAAGGTGTTCAATGAACTTGACCAGCTGCTTTTTACTGAGTATTTCTGACAATCCTATCTTTTACTATAGATAGAAATGGTCCCTCTATGACTGTGTAAGGCTTTTTAGTCTTGAAATCTGGTGGCTTACATCAAAAGATATACAATCACAGTGGCAGTTGAATGGAAAAATTTATTTCTTTGTGTCAGTTCACTCATTTCATGCTTGAAGTACTCCATACTTTTGTCTTTGAAATGATGATGCTGGGCTTGGAGGAAGCAGTACATACTTAGTGGTTTTAAACTCACTAGTTAAGATTTTTGTTTATGTATATATTTTACATTTTTACTTGTTTCCTAATGCAGTACAAGAGATGTTCATATGGATCCACATCAGGTATAAATGTTGCTACAAGGCTCACTTTTTGTTTCCAGCTAGTCAGACAGGCCATATAGTCACTTTTTACCAACCACTTATTCTGAGCTCATCTTGAGACTCTCTTCATTCAAATGAACAGTTATGTCACATAAGTTTGAATTGAGACTACTTCATGTTTCCTGTCTAAAGACATTGACCCATGGGTGAAGAGAGAGGAAACAATATCCTTAGTAAGTGGGAAAAGGAGTAGCAAATGTAATTGCAACAATATTTTTCTTACCTTTGTAAAGATTAATCTAGTAAGCAAGAAAACAGTGCTGAAAGGATGCAATGAGTGGTGTCAAAATGTCAGGAAAAAGTGAGATTCATTAACACCCCTCAAAAGATAATCTTAGTATGTTTTACAGAAATTGATAGTTTTAACAATAGTGCTACCCCACCATGCATTATGTCACTACCAGCACAGAAGAGACAAACAGTGTCTGAAAATCAATGGCTACAGCCCAGCATACAGAATACAGAGCAGATATTTCTGTTACTTGCTTTTCTCCATCACTTTTTTTGAGATTTGAAAGAAATAGTTTAAGGACATTAGAGATTTATAAATCAAATGTTGAAAATGCAGCCCTCACTGGTCACTTGAACCAGTCTTTTGTCTCCTCTGTTTTGGTTTACATGTAAGCTGTCTATCCACGACTTTTTTGTTTGGTTTGGTTTGATTTGGTTTGGTTTGGTTTTCTTCACTTCATAGAATCACAGCAATATTGTTTGTAGGAAAACACTGGAAGTCATCTGATCCAAATTTCAGCCTGAAACAGGATTGTTGCCAACATGAGATCTAGTCACTGTGACTTTAGCTAGCTGAGCCTTAAAATCCTCAAATGATATAGATTCTACACTATCTTCTGTCATCCCGTTCTGCTGTTAGATTGCCGTCTTGTTAAAAATACATATTTTCCTAAGAGGTAACCTGAGCCTCCTGAACTGTAACCTACGACCATTACTTCTTGCTAAAACTATGTCTTGTTTGTAATTCCCCTTCACATAAGCTGCAGGCTGTTAACAGTGTACCCTTTAAACTCATCTACTTCTGATTAAGGAAGGCCAGCACTCTTGGTCTCTACTTTTAAGTGATGTGCTGAAAACCCCTACCTATTGAGACAAAATCTTTCGTTCATAGTTATAGTCTGAAATATTCTCATGTTGCTTAGCAGTGTAACACAAATAATACAAAATGCGAGTAGCAAAATCTAGCCTTAAGAAAGCTATGTACTTATGTTTATTTTACTAATTCTTTATTCCTTCAGAAGTTAAATGCCTGTTAATACAGAATATTACATAATATTTTATGAATTTTTCTTATTTTACTTAATTTCTTGGTATTCTGTGTAGATAGCTCTTGACTTTTTTATTGTTGTAGAGAACTGTTGTACATTGTTGGAGAGTATTAAATATGTAAATAGCTTAACCATGATCAATTATAAATAGGCAGTAGACTATGTACCATTTTGGATTATGTGGAGATGTGTTTAAGTTGCTAAGTTTTATTTATTTTATATACGTTCTAGATCTGAAAACATTTTTTAAGACATTCTCTTATTTATAATTCTGTACCTTACTAATAATTCTGTACCTTACTAGTAATTCTGTAAGTGTTCTTACATATCTCAGCTGCTGTTAAATCAATGGATACATTCATCTGATCTAAATGACCTGGCCTAGGTATCATCACTTTTTGCAAAATTTGAACAAAATTTCTTAAATCCACTATAACTGGTACTAAAAGAGGAACTAACTTCACTATAAAGTTCAGATTGTTAGTTTATCCTAAAAAGACTGCTGTCTGTTTTGAATCCATGCATACAGCTGCATTTGATATCAATGAAAACTCTACTACAGGCTGGAGTGGAATAAAATGCCAAAAAGTGTTTGGAATCATAACTGGAATATAAGCTAAATGACCTGTTGGTTTTCTTGAAAAGGATCAACAGAGTTAAAAGAA
>VWZK01023596.1:0-10566 GCA_013396935.1 Baryphthengus martii | reverse complement strand
GAACAGGTTGCCCAGAGAGGCGGTGGAAGACCCATCCCCGGAAGTTTTTAAGGCCAGGCTGGATGGGGCTCTGAGCAACCTGATCTAGTAGGAGGTGTCCCTGTCCATGGCAGGGGGGTTGGAACTAGATGATCTTTAAGGTCCCTTCCAACCCTGACAATTCTATGATATTATACGTGCAAGACCTTGCACTTGGCCTTATTGAAACTCACATGATTGGCCTTCGCCCAGCGATCCAGCTCATCCAGATCCATCTGCAGAGCCTCCCTACCCTCAGGCAGATTGACACTTCCACCCAGCTTGGTGTCATTTGCAAACTTACTAAGGGTGCACTCTATCCCCTCGTCCAAATCACTGATGAAAATGTTAAACTAGAGTGGTCCCAGTACTGACCCATGAGGGACACCACTCGTGACCTGCCACCAACCAGATTTAACTCCGTTGACCACAATTCTTTGGACTCGGCCATCTAACTAAGTTTTTACTCAGCGAAGCACATGCTCATCCAAGCCAAGAGCAGTCAATTTCTCTAGGAGAATGCTGTGGGCAACAGTGTCAAATGCCTTTACTAATGTCAAGGTAGACAACACCCACAGCTTCATCTGACAAGTGGGTCATCCTGTCATAGAAGGAGATCAGGATAGTTAAAAAGGACATGTCCTTCATAAACCCATGCTGAGTGGGGTCTGATCACCTGGTAGTCCTGCATGTGCTGCATAATGGAACTCAGGATAATCTGCTCCATCAGCTTCCCTGGAATTGAAGTCAAACTGACAGGCCTGTAATTTCCTGGATCATCCGTCCATCCCTTCTTATAGATAGCTGCTGTACTGGCTGACTTCCAATCAGCTGGGACCTCCCCAGTCAGCCAGGACTGCTGATAAATGATGGACACTGGCTTGGGGAGCGCCCCTGCCAGCTCTCTCAGAACTCTAGGATGTATCCCATCTGGCCCCATAGACTTTTGGACATGGATGTGAGGCAGCAGGTCCCTGACCATCTCCTCCTGAATTATGCGGGGGACATTTAGCTCCTGGCCCCTGTCTCTTGGCTTGGGGGCTGGCTTCCCTTAGTACAGGTGTTCCTATTACTAAAGACTGAGGCAAAGAAGGCATTAAGCACCTCAGCCTTTTCCTGATCTTTTGTCACTACATTTCCTCCCGGGTCTAGCAGGGGATGGGCTCTCTCTGGTCTTTCTTTTGTTATTAATGTATTTATAGAAGTTTTTCTTGCTGTCCTTAACTTTCAAAGCCACATTAATTTCTAGCTAGGCTTTGGACCTTCTAATCATCTCCTTGCATAACCTAACAATATCTTTGTACTCATCATGGGTGGCCTGCCCTTTCTTCCAGAGACCATAAACTCTGCTTTTTCAACCTGATTTTCAACCAAATTGCCCTATTCAGCCAGGCTGATCTTCTATGGAGCCGGCTTGTCTTAAGACACATGGGGATGGCCTGTTCCTGTGCCTTTAATATTTCCTCCTTAAAGAGTGTCCAGCCTTCCTGGACTCCTATACCCTTCAAAACTGACTCCCAAGGGATTCTATCGAGTAACCTCCCAAACAAATCAAAGTCCTCCCTTCAGAAGTCCCAAGTGGCAGTTTTGCTGTCCCCCCTCCTAACATTTCTGAGAATAGAGAACCTAATAATTTTCTGGTCATTGTTCCCTAGGCGGCCTCCAACTGCCGCATCCTCCACAGGACCTTCTCTGTGCACAAACAGGAGGTCCAGCAGGGCACCTTCCCTGGTGGGCTCACTTACCAGCTGTGTGAGGAAGTTATCCTCCACACATTCCAGGAATCTCCTGGATTGTTCCCTCTCTGGTGTGTTGTATTCACACCAATTCAGCTATCAGTTCCACAGCTAGAATTTTGGAAAAAAACCCAAACCAAATAAAAGCATTTCTAGACTGACAAAAAAAGTCACAAAAACTACAAAAGCAAATGCCAGCTCAACAAGGCATCTCATCTTTTTATCTAACCTAAAATGGAATACAATCTTTAATGCAGATTACTAGCAGGAGTTGAAAAGCTGCTTGCAGAGATAAAGCTCTAAAAAGCTCACTTCAAACAATAAATTAGAAGCTTCTCCTTTTGGGTATACATATTACATGAAAAATGGCAAAAACCTAACAGGATTCTTTAAAACATTAAAAGAATGTATTACAAGACGTTAAAAAATTAAGATCATACTTACATCTGTTACACTGAAATACGGTGAATGTAAAAACACATTACTAATTTTGCCATCTATGACCACTCATGTAGTCGATCTGTCACGAATTCTTTAAATACACCCTTTAAAAAAGACTTGCAACTTACCCTTTCTTTTTCAAGCTAGCTTCATTCTAGCATCAAACAATGGCCAAATTTATTTTTAAACAAAACCAGTTCACTCCGTTGCAGTTCACAATACGTTCATAAAAGCCAAGTATGTTCGAGGAAGAAAGGGGATTAAAAAAAAAAAATCACCCACACATTTATGATAATCAACAGATCTGCCACCGCACTTTGGGCAGAGAGAAATCAGTTTCTGTAGGACAGATTTATTTTTCTGATGGGAGACCCTGCGCCACATTGCCTTTGTAACACACAATACCCTTATCCCCCAGAGATGAACCCCTATTGCTTGCAAATGCATATATAAAAGTTAGGCAAAAAAACAGTCAAATAATCAAACATGATTAACAGATCTTTAAACACATGGTTACATAAAACATTACTTGGTTTTTATCGCTACCTTTAACTAACTACCCTGTGCAGGAGTGAACGGTGAATCAGACAGTGGAAGAATATCACAACTTCATTCTGCTAACAGCCTTTTAAAAAGGAAATTTCAAATTCAAAGAAGAAATTGCTAGCAGTGTAGTCGTACGCACACAGAAGGGAGACAAAATGTCATGACTCCTTAGCTGGGAGATATGAGATTAAGGATGATGTTTTACAAGCTCCATTTTATTAAGCATTCCACTACTGCTAAGGCTTTCAAATAAAAGCATGAAACCCACCGTGATGTTTTCGAGATCAAGATGTTTGTTGTGAACAGTTTCGCACAGTCTCCGAATTTTTTCCTTAATTTTATTCATGTCTTTCTCATTCAGCAGCTTGGCAGAAGAAGCATCTTGTTCCAATTCCAAAAGCCGTATCATCAGATCTAGACTAGCTCGGTCTAAATCCATGTTCAAACGATCTCTACTTAGGATGTACATTAGAGCTGCTGTACAAAGGGACAAATTCTGGATTGGGAGAGGAAAGGAAAAAAACGGTTAGTTTTCAGCAGTCGTGTTCAGCATAAACAAGTTGAAGATTTACAAAAGAGAAGTCTGACAAGTCCTGATTCACGCTAGCACTTGCATGAGTAGTTACTGTTGTACATAGGCTGCTTCTAGCAAGTTACTAATGCCTTCTCCTAACGAATACAACTGAGACATAAATCACTTAATACATTTACAAAACCCTAGCAGAAAAGCAGGGGTTTCTACTTTTAAGGGACTCGCTGCTGCAGACAGAATAAGAAATGGTAACTCCAGGAACAGAGAATTATAGAAAAGAGAGGTGGCAGAGGAACAAAGTGAAAAAGCAGAGGGTACGTGGCAAGGCAGGTGAACATTCTAGTTCAGTGGGATAAGCACCAGGAAATGCAGAGATCATGGAGACAGTGTTTGTATGTGCAGAGGGGGAAAAGCACCTGGCGACATACATTCAGATTCTCCCAGTCAGGTCTGTCAGTCAGTCATTTACCCAAACCTTTCCAGCATAAACACAATTTCATGAGGAATTCTGCTGTTTGGATGTAGCCAGAGTACAAACCAGCTTCCCCCCAGTCCCATCCCCATCAGTCAGTCATTTCCAAGTAAATACTGTTATCTTGACCATTCCTATCTGAGACAGAATTGGTATTTAGGGACCCCTTACTGGCTAAATAATACTTAATCCTCCTTCAAGAAGGAATTAAATTTCATCTTCACGAGAATCCAGAAAAGCAAAAAGGCAGGTGACTGTCAGAAGTGACACATGACAGTGAAGAGATGAGAGCAAAGCTGTCTGTCCCCAGCGCTGCCAAGTACAGCACCTGCACCAACAGACTCATACATACAGGTGAGCTCCAAGTTGTGGTAAAGAGGAGAAACGTTCATGGGATAATTGAGTTGTGCCGGGCACAATACTTTCAGAAACCGTTGATGATATCCAGAGGAAAAAAGAGCTGGAGGGGAGCGTGGGGTACGTGCGCATCTTACTGAGTTCAATTCTCAAAGAGTCAACATGCTGCATGTATCTATTCCATTTTTTTTCCATATAAAGCAAATTAAAAATGGAGACAAACTAAATCTGGAATGTGACTGTTGCACAGCTAAACAGGAAAGAGCAGAATTTCTGTGTCATAGCAGATTAACATCTTGTTTATAGCTCAGCCAACCACCAAAGCAATCATTAGCTGCTTCAGTCTATTTAGAAGCAAGTAATCATCATACCTGGCTATACTAAGCAGTATCAGCATTTCCAAAACAAGATTAGGCAGCTGACAAGTCTATCAAAAGCTGTGTTAAAACTCCTTCCTGTTTGAGTCAAGGAAACTCTCAGGTGAATAAAGACTTTAATCTGACTTACTACCAAAGATGCATTTGGAATACTAAAGGAAGGAAGCTAGAGTTTCCAGGTCTAAATTTCTTTTCACAAATCCAACCTCGAGACATGGGGTTGTTTCTATGCGGCTTGTCTACGTAGAGTACGCTTTATTTTCCTTTAATTTCTATTAACTTTCTCCGATAAACCTTGCAATTCTATCATTTTATTTACAGAACTTCTTTACTCTGAATTTACTTGCAACTAGTTTAAACTATCAGGAATTTCAGGTTTCTTAAAGAAGACTCCGTTCCTTCAGAGTGGCAGTTATTAAAACAGGACACAGGAGCACATGGACATCAAAGAAACCAGAGGTTACTCTGCTAACCGTTGTTCAACCAGTGTGGGACCTAATAAAGCAACATCTATGAAGAATCATTTTCTAGTGACCAGCATTATCTAGATAAGCTTCCTGGTTAAAAAAAACGAAACAAACAACAAACCAAACAAAAAGGTTAACCCCCAAAGTAGTTTCTATCAACTAGAAGCTATGCAGCAGTTAATAGAGGGAAACTGCTGAATTTATAATCTGGGCTGCCAGTATCTAGGCATTTCAAAAAGTCAGAGACTGCTCTTAGATCACTCTTCAGAAATCCTTTACACATACTCCCAAGGTCTGACAGGGGCAATCACACTTGTTTTGCAAGCCTCTGTACCGAGCCCTTCCCTGTCCCAGGCTCCCTTCTTTGAACCCCGTGGACTGCCCATTAAGCACAGAGTAACGGTTCTCCCTCTGCATGAACTCTGTCAACGCTTCCCTCCAGACCTTCCACACAGCTTTTAAGATACTTAAACGTGGTCAGAAGGACCCACACAGGGGATTAGGATGTTATACAGCAGGTTTCAGGCTGCAGGAGGACTGCCAGAAAAGCAAAAAGGAGCAGAGCAGCTATGATTAACAAGAACTAGGTTTCCACAACAGCAAGAAGGCAATGAGGCCAATACATCTCCAAAGGCTGACGTGCAACAGGAAAACAGCAATGTTGTAAAAGTAAGGACCTCCTATGTGAATGGTACGGAACAAACCAGCTTCAGCTACGTGCCAGTGATAGGAGTTTTCCAAAACTCAGTTTTCGTAGTCCCTATAAGCAAGTTGGTTTAATCTTTAATATAACAACTATACATTTTGCTCTGATCTTCTTAAGGTGTTAAGATATTAACCATGTTGTCTGAAAGGTATCTCATGCCCTACTATATATAGAATTCTGAGTTGAAAATGAGGAGAAAATTGTCAGTACAACTCATTTTCTATCAATACAGAATCACAGAGTCATTTTGGTAGAAGAGAACTTTAAGATGATCAAGTCCAACCGTTGATCCAGCACTGCCAGGTCACCACTAAACCCTGTCCTTCAGCACCACATCTACATATACGTCTTTTAAATACCTCCGGGGATGGTGACGCCAGCACTTCCCTGGGCACCCTGGTCCAGTGTTTTGCAACAATTTGCGTGAATACGTTTTTCCTAATATTCAGTCTAAACCTCCCCTGGCACCATCTGAGGTCATTTCCTCTTGTCCAATTGCTTGTTACTTGGGAGAACAGACTGACCCCACCTCACCACGACCTCCTTTCAGGTAGTTGTAGAGAGCCTTCCCTCAGCCTCCTCTTAACCTCCTCTTCTCCAGGCTAAACAACCCCAGGCCCCTCAGCCGCTCCTCATGAGACTTGTGCTACAGACTCTTCAACAGCTTTGTTGCCCTTCTTTGGACACGCTCCAGCACCTCAATGTCCTTCCTGTAGTGAGGGGCCCAAAACTGAACTCAGTATTCCAGGTGTGGCCTCACCAGTGCTGAGTCCAGGGGGACAATCACTTCCCTAGTCCTGCTGGCCTCGCTATTGCTGATACAGGCCAGGATGCTATTGGCCGCCTTGGCCACCTCGGCACACTGCTGGCTCATACTGCCAGCTGTCAACCAGCCAGTTTAATATCCTAAAAAACCAACCAGACCAACCAAAGGACGAAATCAAATCCTCAAAATCTCACCCTTCTGGACTGCGGTAGCAAAGCTGTTGGTTTTGGTTGTTTCAATTTTTTTTTTAAGCGGTTTTGGCTTTTTTTCCTAGTTTTTTTTTCCCCTTGTTCCATTCCTCTAAATACTTAAAATACATTCTGCTTCCAAACAAACGTGGAGAGGAGAAAAAAGTAAAATAAATAGAATTTGCTCTAGACAGAAATTTTATGGCGTACCTAACTATGGAGTTGCACTCCATACTTCTACAGTATTCAGTAAAACATCCTACTTGAACATATACTCCAGAAACAGCAGACCATTTACACCCACTCTCATCCTTGTCTTCCCTTGCTTGTTCTATTTATACTCCAGCTTGTGGTAACAGATGGTTATTTTCTAGGGTTCAGCACTACATTTAATGCACCTTTTTTTTTTTTTTAACTTATTCACATACTGAAGACTACAAAACCACATTTCGTGGCTTAACTACTGACAGCTATAATGAAAATATAAGTTATTTTTTAAAAAAAACAATAATATTCCAAAACTTTCAGAGCATAGCTGAAGAGACAAGGTCAGTTAAAAACTGAAACTGTAGCTTAAAGACAAATCTACAAGAATAATTTGGTGGAACAAGTAATTTTCATGTACGTGTACTGGGGCATAGCTCAGTAAGGTAACTAGTTATTTTGCTTTCCTTGCCAGTTAAAAGAATACCTCTGCAACTGCTATTCGATATTCTTAGGGAAACATAGAATTCCCTTACTTTCTCAATCTATTCCATTGTATCAGGACAATGAATGCAGTACACACTCATGCTTGTTTCCATTAACAGTGTCATCGTGGCAGTTTTCCCATCTTCAAAATACTTTCAGGAAAATATTAACAAAATAATTGTTGCCTTCCCCTCACCCCCCTCCCATACTTCTTCATCTTAAATGGATTTGAGCCATGCAAGCAAAGCCCAGTGTGATTTATTATTCTCGAGTTACTTTGCACTGAGATTTAGTGGAGACATTTCTACTGATTTTGAAGAAGTTAAAATTCTAGTGAAATGATTAGAGAATGAAAAGGTAGTATACAAACTACAGCAAGCTTATAGAGAGGTCGTTGTCGAAACATATAGAGCAGTTAGAGCATCTAGTTTAGCATTTATTAACAGGAGTTTGATAAATCACTAATTTTACAATACTGTATGACCTGTACCAAGAATGCGCTGCAACTATATTAAAACACTACCAATTTTTTCTCCTGACAAAAGGGAGCGTTTCATCAAACATACTGAAAATAGTGAACACAATCAGTGCTTTTTGTTACCGCAGACTAATCACAGCACGTGATTTCCATCTGAACTGTACGTGCAAGTTCTTTTGAAAATGAAGGAGTAACAGCAGCTGCTGAAAGACAGCCAGAAGTACACCAAGCAAGCCTGTGCATTTTCCAAGGTACTGTAGCTGTCCTCTCCAGATCTGCAACTCAGCAGTGGCAACTGTCCTAAACAGCATGACTATATTTATTTCTAGTATTGCTTGGCGCTATTTCGACAGCTCACAAAATACAGAATGCACTGAACCTGGTTCCTATGTTTTACAGTTAGCCATTGCCAATTTTTGAAGGAGACTGAAAATAAGCTATTATTCTAAATTAATTAGTCAAAGCTCTACAGCTCAATCCTCGACCCACAGTAAGATGCCAAATACAAACTCTTTACATGTTCTGTGGGTGCAAAGTTTCCTTCTGCGCTGCGTATCATTCTTCTAGAACTATTAAATAAAAGTAATAAACCTGACTGGATATACATTTCCACTATCCACTCTGAGTAACATTTCCTATGTTCAGCTTCTGCAAGGGTATCTCAAGGGATACCCCACAGAGGGACAGCTTCCAACTGCTGGAAAAATAGTATCACCTGCAAGAAGCATTTTCTACTACAGCTGAATTGAACTTGTAAAGTTGGTAAGAAAAACCCAAACTGCTACAGTTTTTAGTTCTCAGCTCATGCTGTCAAGTAGTTAAAATCTACCTTTCCTAAATTTTTCATAGAACATTGCATATAATCAAGGCAGCCTACAACTGCAATCACAGCACTGCTCACGGAGACAAGCACGTCAAATGCCCCAAAACAGCTACAGAAAAAGGCTGTAATTCACATACAAGCGAGTCTGGAGATGAGCACTGAGAGCCACTGTTAAATATTAGGAGAAAGGATTCCTTTCAAGTGTCCTTTATATGAAGGAAATTATAAATACAACAATAAGCCTATTTTAAAAAGCTTAAGAGGAAGACACAAAACAGCAATTTAAAGCACAGTCAGGTTTTTTTAAATAGGTCAAATAACTTTTAAATCATTTCCAAACCCAGGAGCACATAAACAGTGGAAGGGGAATTTTTCATTGCAACGCAGGTGCTCTTGACTTTAATTTCACTACAGATTTCTAACGTGGAACCACCGATTCCGGATGCACACTGTACTGGATGCTCGACCTCGAATTACGCGTACACCAAATTGACACAAAGCAGACAGGCATTATCAGCCTTTAATGAAACACACAATCTATCCATACCTGATGGTGTTGGGAATCATCCAGTGTTTTGAAAACCATGGCTACCATCCCATGTGCTCTCAGATGCATTCGGAAGCTGGGCATGGCGCACTTTGTCGCCAAGCTGATTACACTAGAGAAAAATAATTCTGGATTAGAACAACTAAAACAAATACATCTACAAAACTGGCAGCTAAACAAGTTTAGCTCAGACCTCTGATCCTGACAAACTCTGTTGCGATGTTCCTTCAAAGATTCGTTTAAGGCAAGTTTGTAATTGGGGAACAGAGCAGCATTTATTTCAACAGTTGCTTACAAGCAAACGACGACATCTGCTTTATTTTGAGGCTGGCTAAAACCAGGATTTGAAAGGGTGTTCAGAACTTGCTTCTCTCAAACAAAAGTTGAAATAATTTCAAGTAATTAAATTGAAAGTATAATGTCTGAGGATTAGGCATGAAGCTCTGATTTAGAGGTACAGCAGAGTTTATTATGGATCAAAACATAACCAGAAATTATAAATGTGAGCTTCCATCATACCTAACCATTCTCTACCTCATTAACTGATTAGTCCTGCTTACGCCTCACAATACTTGTACAAAAACACAAACGGTTTTTAGTATTTATTGCTGCATTTATAGTTGATGGAAATACTACAGATTTCAGGAAAAATCTGACTTCTAAAACTGGAAGTCCTTCCCTAGCCTTATTAGCAAGCTGTCTGCAATTTATAGCACAGTGCAACACACAGACTATCAAAACTATATGGCTTTTCAATGTGGAGTAATGTGGGAGTGATTCTGCAATCAAGTCTTTCGTGACTACTGAGGAATCTTATTATAAAAGATTCACACAGTATGGTGCTTAAAGAATGAGTGGTCCTTCTGCTTCCAATCCCAACAGCACTAGTTAGAGCTTACCTACCAGTCTGATTCTTTTATATCTATTCCTATCCTTACACATTGATTTATGTCGAAAAATACTTTTCTTTTAGATTTATTAACTGAAAGAAAAAATTTTTATGGTGTTTATACAAGTTACATCCCATGCTATAGATTTGGAAAGTAAAAAATGTCAGTTTAAGGAAACAACATCATAGGAAGCAAATTAAATGTTCTCAATATGAAAAATACACTCTTAAGCTGTCATTATGGTATTAATTTATTCTTAGCATAACGTACAAATAAACTGGAGAACAGATTTCTTGTGTTTATACTTCAGCAACAATATTAATTGCTGGTTTTTGAGGAACATGAAGAATATTTTTTATGTAGTAGTTCTCTTTAGTTCTCTTAATTCTGCTTAGTTCTCTTTTATTTAGTAGCTCTCTTTCTCATCCACAGTCAAATCCCAAGTAAAGTGTCCTCATCACCTGCCTCCATGGAGTCAAGTTTTCCCTTCTCTACCATTTTAGTTTTGCTAAAAGGAGAGGAAAATATAAAA
>VWZK01023562.1:0-13034 GCA_013396935.1 Baryphthengus martii | reverse complement strand
CCGATGTCTCCAGAAGTCCAGCAAATGACCTCAACCCCAGCCAAAAGCGGCACCTTTCCAAGGCCAAAGGGCCTGCGCCCTGCGGCACAGCACTTCCTCAACCTGCAGCCTTTCAAGGGCCAAGCAGGGCTCATTCCTCTTGGCTGGCTAAAGCAGCCTCCCCAGCCCTGCTTACAGGGAGCTCGGGATGCTCCAGGGGACACAGGAGGGCTCCATGGCTCGTGACGCACACCCGACTACAGGGCTGGCACGCTGGCAGCTCACCAGCAGGACCAGCAGCCGCGCAGGTCAGGCAGAGACCCAGGTGGCTACAGGCGGCTCGCCTTGCCCATGCTACCACTAAGTGGCTTCGCTCCATCCTTCCAAAAAGGGGCAAGCCCGCACAACCCCCCTCCGCTCGCCGGCTCCAAGGGGACCCCCGTCACCGCGCAAAGCCCCTCTTTCCCTCCTGGGAAGCTCAGGCTAAGTGCACTGCAGCCCTTGGAAAGGGGACCTAAAGGACAAACACACGCCCACGAGGACAAACGCACTCACGCCCACACACCAGCATGCCCACACACACAGTGTCCCAGAAGACGGAGCCAGCTCTGTGCAGCCAATGCCTGGGGAGCCATCCTTACCCACGAGCAGGAGAGGAGAGCCTCAGACCTGCCCACCGGGCTGCGTGGAGGCCACAGGGGCCTCAACACGCCAAGGGCCTTCACGGGTGGCCAAGGGGCAAATGCCCTGATGTGCCCCGGGCGACTCCCAGGGGTGATGATGGCCAGGCTGCCAGCAAGCAGAAAGCAGCCGCTGGGGTCAGGGAAAGGGAAAGGGCCCCGCCCTGCTTACAGGGGGGCCTTGGGGTCCAGAGAGCTCCGTCTGCCCCTCGGGTGCAGAGATGGCGCCTCTCACCCTCCTTACAGGGTTGCCCCTCTCTCCAGGCAGCCAAAGGAGCAACACGGCAAAAGTCCAACAACAGCAAAAGCAAAGACCCAGCCCTGATTACAGGGAGGTCGCCCAGCAAAAGCCAAGCCGGTCAGGGCACGCCAAAGGCACCCACCAGGCTCTTCTGTGACCATGTTCTTTGCCCAGAGTGCCTTTCTCGCACCCGCTTTTCAGCCTGGCGACGCTCCTCTTCTCGCTCACTCTTGCCTCACCGCTCCACATCACGCCTCTTCTTCCTTAGTCTCCGCCGGCTGCTGCCAAGGGAGATTTGCCCCTTCAAGCAACGCTGGTTTTTAAAGTTTCTTTCACCTCAATTACCTCTGGTTTTCTGTCAAGTCACCTCTGTCCCCCCTATGTCAACTCACCCTTTCCCTCCAACACAGTGGTTATTCTGTTCCCCAAAGATTACCTCAAAACTTTTGGAGGTAACCCCCAGATGCAAACCCTTCAAAAAAAGTCCATTGGTTTCAGCTACGCTACCTCAGCTTTTCCCTCCAAGCCACTCATTCTATCCATGATTCACAACCTCAGATTTTGTTTTTAGGTAACACAAGCTACCCTACATTCACCCCTTCAAAAAAGTTCATTTCATTGATATATTTTTTTTCCCCCCCCCTTCCATGGAAATTACCTCAGCTGTTCCCTCCAAAATATTCCTTCTGTGCCAAAGACATGACCTTAAGGTCTTTTGGAGGGCCAAATGAGTGCCTTTCTTACGCTCGCTCTTCTCACTTGCTCTTGCCTCACCATTCCACGCAACGCCGCTTCTTTCTCCTCCTCCAGCTGCTGCCAAGGAAGGAGAAGGACTCAGTTAAGGCACAGATGCGCCATGTTCTAACTGCTACATTTCATGTTTTCTGTCCAATAGGTCATCTCCATCCCCTCTAAATTACCTCAGGTTTTCCCTCCAAATTGTTCATTCTCTCCCCCCTTGACTTACCTCAGCTTCCCTCCCCATAAATGTTTATTTTGTCCCCTAGAGATTGCCTCCATTTTTTGTGGTAACCCCCAGAGTCAATCCTTCAAGAAGGTCATTCTGTCTTGTAGGAAACAGCTCAGGAACCAAATACGAGGGACCCACATTACCCTAATCGCATCCCTTCAACCGAGACTATTTTATTAATTTTTCTATCACGCAAATTTCCTCAGGTTTTCCCTCCAAAATGTCACCTCTGAGCGCCCTGACTTGCGTCAACTTTTCTCTCCAAAATGTGCCTTCTGTCCTCTACATATTACCTCATTTGTTGTTTTGGGTTTTTTTGTGATCCAAATTATCCAACATTCACTCCTCCAAAACAAGTAGTTTTATTTTCTTTTATCCCACTTACCTCAGCTTTTCTCTCCCAAATGTTCATTCTGTTCCACGGAGATTACCTCAAAACTTTTGGAGGTACCCCCCAGAGTCAACCCCTTCAAAAGAAGTCCATTGGTTGTAGCTACACTACCTCAGCTCTTCCCCCCAACATGCACATTCCAGCCCCTAGAGAGTACTCTTCCTACCCTCTGCCCCTGCCTTTTTGGGAGGGAATTCAAATTCTCCCAGATTCACCCCTTCAAGAGAAGTCATTTTTGCTTGTATTTTACCTCACTTACCTCAGCTTTTCTCTCCAAAATGTGTTGTGCCTTATATCCCCTATACATTTCCTCACTTTTTTATTTTAGGTAATACACGTTATCCCACATTCACTCCTCAAAAATAAGTCATTTTGTTCATTTTCTTTTATCGCACTTACCTCATCTTCTCCTCCAAAATGTTCATCCTGTTCCATAGAGATCACCTCAGACTTATTTGAGGGACCCAAATTACCCTAGATTAAACCCTTCCAAAATGTTACTTTATTTGGTTTGTTTCACCTAATTTACCTCAACTTTTCCCTCCAAAATGTGCATTCTCTCCCCTGCACATTACCTCACATTTTTTGAGGTTTACCCAAATTAGTCCAGACTCAAGCCTTCAAAATTACCAATTTATTTTGTTTCACCTCATTTACCTCAGATTTTCACCCCAAAATGTTCATTCTGACCTGTAGAGATCAGCTCAAGAACCAAATTTCCTCAAGTTTTCCCTCCAAAACGTCACCTTTGAGCCCCTTGATTTACCTCCACTTTTCCCTCCAAAATGTGCCTTCTATCCCCTATGCATTTCCTCACATACTTTTTTTTTTTTAGGTAATACAAATTATCCCACATTCACTCCTCCAAAATAAGTCATTTTGTTCATTCTCTTTTATCCTGCTTACCTCAGCTTTTCCCTCCAAAATGTTCATTCTTTTCCACAGAGATCACATCAGACCTGAGGGAACCAAATTACCCTAGATTAACCCCTTCCAAAATGTAATTTTATTTGGTTTGTTTCACTTAAATTGCCTCAGCTTTTCCCTCCAAGATGTTCATTCTGGTTCATATACATTGCCTCAGATTTTACCCCTGAAATGTCCCCTCCCTATCCCTTCTAATTTAGCTAATGTCTCCCTCTATAAAGCTCACTCCATTCCCTCCCATTTACCTTTAAAATGTCCATTACATCTTGTAGATTCTCAGATTTTTGAGATAACCCATATTGCCCCAGATCTACTCCTTCAAAAAAAAAGATTTTATTAATTTTGTATCACCTAAGTTACCTCAAGTTTTCCCTCCAAGGCGTTCATTCTCTCCTCTATAGATTACCTCCGATTTTACCCCCGAAATGTCCCCTCTTTGCCCCTTCAAAGTTACTTCATCTTTCCCTCCATAACGTTCACTCTGTCCAGTCTCATTTACCTCAGCTTTTCCCTCAGAAATTCCACGGAAAGCCCGTGCTGTCCCTGAAGCCGCTTCCCTGCGCTCCCTTTTGCCGGCGCCCTGCCTGTCAGCCCCAAGCCTAGTCCCAGGGCGACTCCAGGACTAGTTGCCGAGCTCCACAGAGCTCACCCCGGCTTCAGGCGCCCATTTCAGCCACCGTGGCCGTCGTCGCCCATGAGAGGCGGAGCCGCAGCCTCAGCGCTGTCGAAATCCGCGCTGCCGCCGCCGCCGCTTGACCACCCACCGGTTCCCGCCGTCTGGGCCGACGCGTTACGCGCGGGCTCAAGAGAGCGAGTCACCCTCGCAGCCGGCGGAGGAAGCGCAGGACGAACCGCCTCCGGGTCAGCGTGCAACCCTGGGGGTAATCCCTCAGGGTCCTACCTGACTGGACAACCGCCGCAGTTATTTTGAGGGGTGGGGAAAACTGCTAAACGCCAGAAACCTGGAGTCAGCAGGAGCAAGAGGACTAAGCCATCTCTGCCTATACTTGCTAAGAACTCTGGCATTACAGGCTGCCGGCCATACCCTTCAGCTTGCTCAGGCAGCTACAGAACGAAAAACTTTGAGCATTGAGGCAGAGTACTTTGAATAACAGGGCAGCATTCGAGTACCCCTACACCATCGCTTTTCAGCACAGCAAATGGGAAAAGGGATTAAACAGACGCTTTGAAGATCAGGCTGAACAACAGTAGGGAAAGGGCAGGCCAGGATTATATCACAGCCTGATGGCTGAGGTGGTCAACTATGTAGTAATTTCAGCTACAGAGGACTTGAGACCTAAGTTTTCAATAACCAAAAACTTCAAAACAAAAACAAACTCGAGTGCAGCAAAGCAGGACCTCCACAGCTGATTCATGTTTTATCTGCTATTGAGACTCTTGGCAATCTTACAAGTTGAAGAGCTAATGTGGAACTGGAAGGTCACATCCAGGCCTTGGGTGCCTGCTACCAGGTTGAAGATACTGTGCCAACAGAAAATGCCGCATCAGTTTAAATTTACTCTGGTGATTCAGGTGTGTTTACGTGTTTTATTTTTGATGGAGGAAACTTGTCCCAGCAAGTTTATGCCAGATAGGCTGTCATCTGTGCTCCTGCAGCTGCCAGAGGCAGCACAAACAGCTTTACATATGCCTGCAAATATCCCAGGTAAGCACACTAGCAATTGGTCTAAACAGGTTAACCACCCAAGGGACATCTTGGTGCTGCAAAGTGCCACTGTCCCACCCCAAGGTTAGACTCTACGTTCCCCAAGGACCATTGTCTGACTAATGTGATTTAGACAGCAGGCCACACAATCTCAGAGCAGCTACCCCCCCCCAGTCTTACCAAACAAGAGAATGATTTATCATCATGGTCAGTTGGTGTGTTAAATTATAGGACAGATTAGTCTTCCTTTAGCAATCCACTCACTCTCCCTGAGACTCCCAAAGATCTTCTGAGCTAGAAAATGGTGATAGGACTCTACAAAGAGGTCCCAATGACAGTCTAGAGCAGTCATCCTCTACTGTCTTTTTAAAGCACCCACATTTCCCCAGATACCAAGCTGTTCTCCCATAGCAGTTACCACATCACCCAGGCTAAGCTAAGCCTGAAGCAGCAGCATTTTGTATGCCTTCCATGAGCTGACTTTCTTCCTCAGGCACAGCTCCACTGGCACTACAACACTCCCAGACCTCACTGAGAGCCCTCACTCAGCATCATAACTCTTAACTCAGAGCTAGAAAAAAAACTTTATGAATATTCCACCCACTCTAAATAACTACACAAGTAAAAGGTAAGCTCATTTACAAACATCACACCACCACAAGATATTTTATGAACTCTTATTGGGTTTGAAAATAGTTTTACCCCCAACCTCCAGCCCAACACCTGTACCTGCCTGGTTTTCCCTGGAGGTTTAATTCTGAATAAATTGAGGACCCTTCCAGTACCTCTCTGCTCCCTCACACCAGACTGCAAGCACAGGCAAAAACTTTCACTTGCTGCTGGGAAGCTACTTATAGGGATCTCAGCTGCATTCCTCATTGGCAGCACCTGAGGAGCAATTAACAGCACATGAGCATAGCCCAGCCTGATTTCTTAAAGAAATCCGTTAACCTTCCATCTATATAGGTCTGGACAAATTCTATATGTGAATTCTAAACAAAATATTTTGAGTCCTTGAAATGTGAAAATAATATCACTGTATGATACATGACTAGGAAGTTATAAGCCTTTTTCAGTGGTCTTGGTGTTTTTTTAAGAAACAACTTAGGAGGAGGTCCCCCTTCTCTACCCTTCCTGTGCAATGGTAAGAAAAAAAATGTGGGGAAAAAAGCTTTATGCTATTTGTTTCTAGCTCTGCTTCTCAAGCCTGCATCCTTCCTCTCTCTGCAACTGGATTTGTACTTTTCACTGTCTTGAAATTCCTAGATACAGAGCACTGACCAGCCCAAGGATCACAGTTTTGCTGTTTAAGTTCCTGTGCTGGCTTAGAAACATTTTGAACAAGTATGTTCCTCATTTTTTTTATTGCAAGGGTAAAATCAGTCATTCAACTTTATTTGCTGTATTTATTGACATACTTTATATTTTTTTATATATGAACTCTATTTATATAGTTCTTTATCATGCAAGCAGTGGAGGGTATTTGTGATGAGTCAGTTATAACACAATCCATCATTTTACTCTTTCCACGGGACCTTTTTCTATACGGTTGTGATTTTTTTTTAAAAAAAAAGTGTTGTAAATCTCTATTTTGAAGAGATTCACATTTCACTTAGAAAGTGTGTTGGGCAAGAGTCTCCAAAAAAAAATATTTAGGATTGTGGCACAATCTAGGCTAAGGCTAGGAAACATTGGAGAAAATATTTTCCTCAAAATACACGTCACTGAAATCAATGCAGCTGTTACCCAGAGGAAATGTGCATGTTTCTGTGCATCTTACTCAGTAGGATTCCTTTTCTTTCTTGCTATTTCTTAACTTGAAGGTAGCACTTATAAGTATTTCTGAGGTCACACGTTAGTAAACTCAAAAAAAAAACCCCAAAGAACAAGTTATTTGCAACCAAAGGAAAATCAGGAAGTTCTGTTTGTGGAAATCAGAGGCAGGGTTGGGGAGAATGGCAAAATGAGAAAGACAGGGAAGGAATTAGATGAAAACCATGTACTGTCAGAAGAAAACATTTCTACTATAATAATGTGTGCACACAGACATATAGATCTAATAGATCTGTTTTATTAGTACTGTCTTTTGTCCTAAGTGCTTTCCCAAGCGTGCAGATTCCCCACCACAGTTTGAAAACTGTGTAATGTGGCATTTTTGATGGTAAACGGTATATAGATAAAAATGTCAATTAAAAGATGATTGAAATAATAGTAGAGGCCCATATGCTTTTATGAATTATTCACATCCGTCTCAGCATGTCAAGTTATATACTATGATGTACAAAACTCCTGACTGGCTTTTGGTGAGATGGTGTTCTGAGAAGTAGGCAAGCCAGCAGTTACCAAGGGTCGGATCTTAAGCAAGCAGCCGGACAATCAAGAAAACATTCGTGTTGTGCATTCGAAAGCTCGTTTTGTCATATTAATAATGTTTATATAATGAGGAAGTATGTAATACTGGTCATTAGGAACAAACAATTTAGCATGGGCCATAGTGCCCTGTGCACTGCTCTTAGCAATTGAAGTACATCAGAATTGTTAAAAGATATTACTTTATGTTTCAATATTTGTAAGTGGAACTTAAAGTATGTTCTCTGGAGCTGCTTGGAAGGACAAAACAGAACTATGTTGCCTACTATAATTATACAGCATGCAATTCATAGGACTGGGAGCCAGCTATAAATACAGGCATCAATTAACAAAAAGGGAAATATATGAAATAGGCAGTAGGAGACCCAGGAATATAAGGGATGAAAAGATAAACTGCAAAGCAAAATACTACAGGTAAGTGTTAGTGTTTGGGAGTAGGGTACTATCAACTTATATTTTCAGTTGCTTTGGTGCCTGTCCCAGTCACAGCTGTCCTTTCTTCTCAGCATTTTTATGGAATTGGCATTTGACTAGGATTAATTTGTCATACAGCAAAAATTCTTTGCAATAGAAACTACGCATTTCTTAGACACTAATTCTGATTCAGTATCGGTTGACTTATTTTACCAGTCACAACTGAACAACACAGCTGAATATGAAGCACTGTATATATATAATCTGCTCATATTTAGCTGTTCAGATTAGAAGAATTATAGTAAATGTATTGACAGCAATTACAATAGTCTTGCAGGTAGTTAGCAGCTACTGAGATTTGTAGAGAAAGTTATTTTTATAGTTGCAGATCTATAATTAGCCGGTACGATCTTGGCATTTTACAGTGCTAATTCTTTACATAGTAGATGCAAGAAAAACTCTAACTACATGTTAACTCAATTCTGTCACGTTATATTTTGATAATTTGTCATTTAACTACATTGCTACTTTAGAACTTCTTTCTGTCTGTTTTTTAGAAATGGCTAGCTGTGCTTTTTATTGTAACCCAATTGAATTAATGCTAATCTCTGTTGGCTCTTCGGCTGCAAATATTTTCCGTAAACTCCAGGTTGTTCATAATGTGTTGCCATAGTCATTTCTGTAAATTACAATTTAGTTTTAGTGAACTCTGGTCAAAACATTGAAAATCCCACATTAAAATTTCCTAATTGGTCATTAAAACACTCTATAGTCATGTGCTTATAGAAGATTAGTGCTGAAACTGTCGTGCTTATCTGTCCAAGATGGATAAGATTTTGGGAATATGACAAACGTTTCAAGAATATAGCAAGCTTAAAAATGCAGGTTTGTCCATGTTATATACACACACACACCAACTTGGTAGTTTGGAGCAGAAACGTGAAATTCGGTATTGTGTTCTGTAATGTGTCTGTTCATTCAGGCTGCAAAGAAACTTTGATTACATCTACAAAGCCATAACATCCATTTCAGGTCTGACATTGCTGTACATCCTTTTCAATGTAAAATTACAGAAAACTAGGTAGTAAGTATAGTTAACTACATTATGCTTTCAGACAGTTTGTATGGGTTTTAGCCACTAGAGGGAAATCTTGCACTATTCTGAGGGAATGAGAAGGCCGAAAACAAAGTAAACCGATGATTTTTGAAAATGTAACAATGAAAATAATTTTACGCCTAAAATAAACGCATGCTATCTGAAGTAATCTTAGGGGATTCCTAGAATAATATCACTGTCTCACAACAAGTTACGCTATTAAATGTGAAATTTCAGAAATTCATATTCAATGAACAGTGGCATTTTTTTATACTCTACTGGCTAATAAAGTTAGACCGTTGAACCATAGAAACATAGAATGGCTTGAGTTGGAAGGGACCTTAAAGATCATCTAGTTCCAATAGTTCCAACCCCCTTGCCATGGGCAGGGACACCTCCCACTAGACCAGGCTGATCAGAGCCTCATCCAGCTTAATCTTAAATAGTTCCAGGCATGAGGCGTCCACAATGATGAAAAGCCCAAATAGTTTCCAAATACACCCAGGTCTCCATACTTGTGTCAAAAAGACAGTAACAAGGATTTTCAGGCATTTTTGAAATTGGAGCACTGCTCTATTTTGGAACCAGGTGGTACCGCATAATTGACTCAGTCTGTTGATACTGTGACATCCACTTTTCCGGCTGGAGTTCCCAAGTTACCTTGAGTGAAGTCCACAAGAAGGGCACTTTGCCAAGGCAGCTACATGGGCTACAACAGACTGTAACAGCAATAACGTGGATACAGCTTACACTGACAAAACTGACTTTCTTCCAGTTATCACTCATCCCTACTTGCTTTGCAAGACAGATTTCCATGAGCAGGATTATTTTGACAGCTGGGCCTTTGGATCCTAACGAAGTAAATAGCCTTACATGCTCAAGTCTTCTGGATAAGCTTCCCCGCACAAACAAGGTGCATCTGGTATTGGCAGTCAGTATCTGGGTATCTGGTCAGAACCCTGTAAACAGGAGTGTGTCTCTCTCAGTTGATACCAGATCCTACAACAGTTGATGTTTCTTTTTAGCATTTTCCTGATGAGGCTTTTATGATGTCTGATTCTATGCGATATTAAGGTCCATGGGAAGAGTAATATACAAACATATGCTAAAACCATTTCTTGGTATGTTTGTAGCTGTCAAATCCCATATCCTGCGCTATCACGTGGTAGCTGTTGTTTATCCTTTCGCTCCGCTCAGGTGCTTTGACTCCTATCCTAAGGCAAGAAGGATATGAACTACTCCATGTCTAACAAGATTCCTGTATGCTCCAGTTATCTACTGTTGATACTGAAGACTTTATCAGGCACACCAGAGTATCCAGCAATTTCCCATGTCTTAGATATGTTAGCTACCTTTGCAGGAGTCTGAAAATTTTGAGGATTGTTCATTTTTAATAACTGAATTCCAAAAGTTTTCCCTGTGGTACAAGACAGTAGAGAAACTAGAGCCAAGAAGGATTCCCAAAAAAACCTGTTTTTATAGCCCTAACAATAAATACTAATTTTTCTTACATGGTCAAAGGCAGTGACAGAAAGCTCACAGACTTCACAACTGTACTATTCAGGCAGAATTATATAAAAAGCTGTTGGGTTTGCAGTTTGCTGTGAGGGCCTTTACAAAGTTATAAGAAAGTCTGTAACTTGGATTTTCTACTTTAGTCCAGATTGGGCCCTTTGTTTGCCTTTATTTTACTTTTTTTTTTTTTCTTCTTTTTTTATTCCCCCCTTAAAAACAGTTACTCTAGCTTGTGTTATAAATGCAGAAGATTTACATAAACTATTGTGAACATTTCTGCAATGAAATAGTATTTGGGAGTACTTTTTACACAAAAAACTATATATTTTTACTTAAAGGCTAAACAAATAAAAAAAAACCTTAATTCACTGTACTCCCCACCAAATAACCATTACCTTATCAGAGATCATACACTCTATAATAGAGCAGAAAAATGCAGAACTTTTTTATATACTCTGCCAATAATTTCATTCTACCTGTGCCATATCAGAATTTGATATTCACTTTAATCTCTTGGGCATTTTCAATCTTAGTGAATATTACAAATTGCTCTGTCTGCCAGACTATGAAATGCATAAGAAATTGTCCTTCGGAATATATATGAAATATCAGATAATGTAATCAACTAGGAGGCCAGAGAGAGAAGTTTCAGGCAGGAGAAATGCAGTTTTTGTGGCACTATACAGGCTTATTTTCCCTCGTCATGGAACTATATTCCATCATTAAACCATAATTTTATAAATTCTAAACATACAGCTATAGACCAGAAATTGACTTTTACAGACTGAGCAGAGACTGAACGTAGTGGACAAAGCCCCTTTGATTTCAGTAACCCTCTAAGTGAGATAGTGACAAGGTGTGAATCGGTATCTATGATAATCTGTTGATACAGATTTTCGGAGTTGCAACAATCATAAAACCAGTATAATGCAGAGAACTGTCTAAATGTGTAATTACAGAGTACACCCAACAGACATTCGGATGCAACCATTAGAAATAAACACCACCTTAAAAAGGATCTGACTTCCTAAGAAAAATGTGGTGCCCAGTTAATGTGAAGAGAATTAGCGTTCTCCGTATTATATAGTTTTCCAAATAGAAGACAGCTAAGCAACCTGCTTATTTCTGCCAGTAGATTCATAGAACACATGATTAAGTTTTATCATTGAGACCTCTGGAGATCTTCTAGTATAGTCCCCTCCTCAAAGAAGGGTAAATGTGTGCGATAATATATGTTGCATTATCTATTGAAATGTCTAAGTAGTGCACAGTTTTCTTCTGTAAGCATATCAAATAGATAGCTTTATAATAAATAATACAGTGCTACTTTGCAAAGATCTCTTTGCATGTGCAGCTGGACATTTCTTACTTTATTTCTATGTTCTCTCCTTATTGTGTTAACTCTAATGAAATAGCATTTTAAATGGTGTCTCATAGAATCTGAGTGCCTTTTTTACTGGAATTGTAGCAAACCAGCATCTCTTCATGCGAAACAATAATGCACTGCTATGAATGTGTTTTGAAAAATCTGACAAAAATTATTCGACTAGCTTTCTTCAGAACTTAGGGTGCAGAAGAGACTTCAGGATTTATTCCAGTTGTTTATATTGTCATTTTCTTACATTTTGCAGCTTTTTCTGGGATTATTTTGAGGCATAGCTTGGTATTTGCTAAGGTTTAAAGAGTTACCTTCCTTTGGGAGGTCACTGGTGCCGCTGAGCTGAGTCGTGATAACTTTCAATAACCTGAAAGCCCAGCTCATACATGTGAATAAAACACTGCTAAGAGGTGTTAGCAGACCTGAGAGTCAGGTACAAAGTCTTACCTGAGAATGTAAGACTTGTAAAGAGATATTCAGGTCAAGAAGTTTCTTACACAGTTATTTTGCCAGGTGATATTCATCCATAAATGCCCTTGGAGAATGTAGCAATGGTTAAATAGCTTGATGCTTTCGTATGGGACAAAAGCCAGAAGTGGTAAAGTTAAACCTTGTATTTAAAAAAGTCCAGAAGAGCCATGTATTTTTGAGTGTTTTGTAGGCAAAATCAGCAAAAATACTTGTTGTTGGAATTACATAATAAGCACACAGCCTAGCCCTCCAAGACCTGAATGAGGCACTGCTGCACCTGATTCTGCACAAGAGCAGCTGCTGTCCTTCCAGGCATCACAATACCAGTGTAAAGTAAAAAATGATAAAGTAAAAGTTTACCCTTATCAAACCTATTAAGATCAGGTAAAAACACTTAAAGATTGAAAGAAGGAAAACTATTTTCACAGAAAATGATGTTCTTTTATTCCTCCTTCACTGACAAGAAGCAGGAGCAATCAATTTTACCAATTTTCTGGTAATTAGCTTTTTTCCTTTATAATTCCTAACCACTAGATAGGGCTACGCACAAATTCTTCACAAATAAAACCACCATGTTTTGTACTGAAACATCAGGACTGTCTACGATTGACACAAATTAAGATCACAGATATTTTTTATTTTGAAGAAAAGCTCTTACAACAGCGTTAAGCTGTTATTTCTTATATAAGGAGCTGAGTGTTCTTTACTTCCTCTAATCCTCAATGAATCATAGGTTTATAAATAAATTCCAGTTACTGCAGACTAAATAGTTATTATTACATTAATTTGTATTAACTAAAATATATGTGTAGCAATGACAAAGCTATACTAAAACTGATTAAGTGCTTAAAATTTTTTGATAGAATAATATTAATATGATACATCAGGATATGCTGTCGGGTTGCATAATGTCGGAAAGCGCCGGGAGACACGAGC
>VWZK01023558.1:0-10608 GCA_013396935.1 Baryphthengus martii | reverse complement strand
ATATTATTTTTTGCATCATTAAACCCTCTTATTGAGATTTGAGACCAGCTGTAGGTATTGCATTTAATGGAAGCTTTAAACCAGGTAAAGATCAGATGTCTTAAGCCTCTCAATCTAATATTCTTCAAAAGTCTAAAAAAGTGAGACTAGAGGAGAAAAAAACATAAAGAATAGAATGGAGGAGAAAAAAAACATAAAGAATAGAATGGTTAGCCTGAGGGAGAAAGGACTGGAGGCAGATAATATTTCATGAACACTGCTGAAAAAAAAACACAAGGGAAAAAAAGAAAGCATCAGATTAGGAAATATTTCCAATGGTGAAGATTATAAAACATGTAAATAGATTGCCTACAGAGGTCTATCACTGAAGTCTTTAAGAAAAGGTTAAACAAAAATATCTGTCAGGAGGAGTGCTTATACTGCCTTGAAGCATACTGAAGGACAAAATCATCTCCTAAGATCCATGATATGGTATTTCTCAGATCTTAGTCAAAATTACTTCTGCCATAATGATTTATTAATACAACAATTTCCAGCCTAAACAAACTTCAACAGAAAAATACACAGAAGTCAGGCAATCAAAAAAGAAACAATGGCATATAAAATTTTGGGTTTTTTAATAAATATATATAATGAATATTTAAAATGGTGCCATTATTTTTCCATTTTAATATTTTCATCTTTTTTCCTACTTCACCTGCTATTACAAAACTTATTTCCCTTTTATTAATGAATTACAAGAGTAGATAAGATAATTGAGAAGTAAGTACTGATTATATAATAAAAATGATTGCTGAAAATTTTGCATCTGTAGGTTGTTTTTGAAGTTATTTGTTTCTTTTCTAACTCAAAATTACCACATGGTAGAAGAGATTACTGATTGAAGATGAAGTAGAAAAGGAGTCCAAAAGTTACATGCATAGAGGGCATAATAATCCCCAGAGTAAATTAGCAGGTTTCTTACATCTTATTGTGTTAAAGTATACCTGCATATAATACATATTCTTAATAAAGATTTCCAGTGTTCTCGCTCCTGTTCTCCACAGTCACCCTGGTCACAAAAAAAAAGTCCCATTTCTTGCTGCAACAGTACTGGGTGGAATATCTGATAAAGATACGTGCCCAATGTTATTGACCTAAATGCTTGTAGAAGAAAATTTCTGTACTTGCAGAAGATATTAATAAGTAAATTGAGAGAGGAAAAAAAAAATCTATTCAAGAAGAAAAGTTAACAGATAGTTTCTCTTCTCAAAGGAAAAAAAAAAAAAAAAAGGTAGAAAGATTTCTGCCTCACCTTTTGCCTTGTAGCAAATTAAGACAATGTCTAGTTGCTACTGCAAGCTGCCTGGTTGTGCTTCCTCCATAAGCTTCTTCGACATTGTTTTTGACAGCCCTTATGCTCATTTTACCTCAGCCTTCAGCATGCTCAGATATGATGGTGGAGCTAAACCAGCATAAAGCAGAGTCCTTCAGAGACCTAACTTTTTATCACTGGCTTGACTCCCTGAACTGGATCATTGAAATGCCAGGCACGTATCAGTGCCAACAGTAAATTAAGGATAAAAATGTACAAGGGGATAATTTCTTGAGCTCCAGCATAAAGATAATGTGTTCTCAGATTAAATGCAATGAACTGGTTTGTATTTAATTCATACACTTATTTTTTGTTTTATTTCTAAGATTTACCCCAAATTATGGGAGATATTGAGATGTGGGTTTGATGCCAAAAAGGCACATTTCGACTCTTAGGTCTGATTAGTTAAGTGGAAACTGAATCTACAGCCCAATAGAGCAGAGGCTGCTGCAGCTGTGTTCCCCAGCAGTGAGGCTGAGCTGTATTATCAGTAGGTCCACACAAAAACGCAAGTATGCAACACATGTATGCATACACAGAGCTGGCCACATAGATCAACATAGACAGACACAATCAACAGTCACATCTACACAAACATCATCAATACCCTCATTTTATTTCTGTCTCTGGCTGATTAGGATGAAGCTCTGTTAGTAGGAAATATGTGTATGTACACATAGGCATGTGGAACCCTGCAGAAACTAGAGTCAGGCACTCAATTCACCCAGGAGCTGCCCCTGGATCCCAATCTCTCCAATTGCTGGCATTATGGTCATATGAGTCCCAGCAAGTGCACCTTCACATCAGATGCCATTAGAGACCCTTTACTCACTCCCTCATCCTCCCCAATTCTGCCCTAATCCTGTCCCCCCTTGCACACTACAGATCCCTTAGTAGCTGGCCTTGGACTCACAATCCATCCATGATCTGATCCTAGATCCTCACTCTCCACAGGGGCCTTATCCCTAGAGACACCTACACTCACAGAAACACATATGCACAATCATGCAGGTCATGGTTGTTCCCTAGACCCCATGATTTCTCCAGCAGGTATCTGGGACTCCTCAGCCCTCCAAAAGCCAACTCATCTTGTGGTCTCACTCTGAGACACATATCCCCCTTGGCTCCCAGACCATGTCACCTACTCACCAGCTCATGCAACTGGATCTTCAGAGGCTCTCACTCACTCGCACAACCACACTCATTCCAGTTGCTGCACCACAGACATACAGGCTCTGATCCTAGTCCCACCCAAGGGCTGACACTCAGATACACTGACACAGTTGCACACTGAATAGAGAATCCCTCACCCAACAAATGAGTTAGGAATGGTATTTAAGCAGAGGACAGGATAGACTGAGTTGATCAGGCACAAGGCATCAGGCACAAGCCAAGAGAAGAATACTGACCTAACACTGTCAGCAAGTGACTCATCCTTTTTTTACCTTTTTCTCTTTATGTTGCCATACTTGTTTCTTCCCTAAACTGCCTTTATACTTCTCTTTCTTCATCTTGGTTTAATCCTCTAAACATCCCTTAGTAAGTCTTGAGCAATTCCAAAATGCTGTTTCCCTGCTTTCCATAATTTGTTCCTAAGCAGTGACCACCTCCTCAGTTCAAAAGGTCATCCAGATCATTTCTCCTCTTGGCTTATTCTTGATAGGTTGCATGCCAGTACACTGAGGTTGAGACTGTCCTGGGACTGCCCTGGCAAGGGCCTGGATAAGGCCTGTCTTACTTTTGAGTTCCTTTCTATATTCCTCAACAGTCTTTGTGCCTCTGTTGTTCTCTGGGCTTACAGAGATTGTCCTTTGATGGGCTGATAGCTCTTGAGATAGGCCCTGGGGGCAGTCAGGGCAGAGTGTTGTTTGGCTTCCACACCCACTGTCATCTCTTTGTGAGCCTTGTGGTTGTGCAGACAACCTAGTAGAATTCCTTACCAGAAAAGATTTACATTGAACAAGTCTGGCAGAAAAAGAATAACTCAATTTTGTTAAAATCTTCTAGTTTACTTTTTCCTGTGTAGGCAATTTATGTAAGAACTGTCAAACGAAAAACAAAAAGCAAGAAGGGAGCTATGTTGCCATGAAGGTATTGCAGTAGGATATGAGAAATACAAGCTAGAATATATTCTAGTTAGAAAAATAATATGACTCTAGTTCCTGCATATCTGACACAAAAGTTGAAATCCAAGGTGGTCCAACTCTATCAGAAATTCAACCTTGGTTTCAAGAAATATTTTAAATGAAATTTTCTTTGGAACAATCATGCCACTGCAAAATATTATTTCTAGAAAAATAAGTTTCTGATTCATAAAGAAATACCTTTTTAAAGAGCAAGTTGTTGATCCCTACTTCATCTGTGAGTCGTATTACTTTCTTTGTAATATTTTTTTTTTATCTATAGGTAATCAGTAATGTCTTTAAAAGACTTAATGGATTTACCTTTTGAGGCACAGTAATTTTGTGTGATGGTCCCCTTATATTGCTAAGAATTACACAAATCTTTGTGCTCATCATTTCTATCTTACATTTAGAATGGAATACCGAGTTTTATGAGAAGACCAATAATAGCTTTACATTCTCTGCAAGTCTGAGATGACTGAGTTGCTTTCAATTTGCTCTGACAGTAAGATTTATACAAGAAATAACAAGCCAATAAAATTTGGGTTTTTTTTTTACATATTTTACTACATGCTTTATTTCTTTCCTAAGTTGGAACTGCCATTTATACTTATATACATTAGCTCAAACTGTATTATCGAAAATTTTCTTGGAATAGTTTTTCATCTTTTGTCTACTGTACGTGCTTGTGAATATTTCCTAAAGTCTACTTTGTTTGCTTTTTATTCTTTAAAATTGAAATAATTAAAAAAAAAAATAATTTGCAAACAACTGCATAACTCTAAGCATTTTCATGATGACTGTATGAAAACTGACACTGCAGTTTTTTAAATCAGAATTTGCAATATAATGCTACTTTACAGTAGATAATAGTGGCTTTAAAAAATATATTCCTAAAAAAATTAATTATTGTTAAAAAGTTTGTCTCAAAAGGAATTAAAAAGCCAAAATCTGTATTTATTATTTTTTTGCTCTTGATTGTGATTGTATGTCTCAAAGCATTTGTGCCTTTTATTTTTAGATCTCCATAGAACTATTGTATTTGTTCATATTCCTACTTCTTGACATTAGGGCTTTTTGCCTTTTTTTCCTTAAAATTATACTGGTCTTGGCATTCACATTTGTTCTAAAACTTCAGGCATCCAATGATGACTGCAAGCCAGGCAAATAATTTATTACATGCACATGCAACTGTGCATACTTTACATTTATATCACAGAATCTGAATTGACCAGTTGAAGTCTTAGTCTTCTGGAATTTCCTATTATTCTGACCTGTTGAAATGAAAAAAAAAAAAAAAAATAACAAGGTTGAATTTGGTTGTTGCCATCCCAAGCACTGATGTTTCACATCTCAGAACTAGAGGAAACGTGGAAAGAGGCAGGACATGTCTACAGATAAAGATGCTAAGAGCAGAGTCCAATTCACAGACTGTGGTAGCTGCAATGCTGCAATAGTTTCATGTGATGCTGGCAAGATGATGTGGTGATTGGTGCACAATTTTACTCTTGGTTTATAATTTTAAGATCATAGTTTTTTTCATTCATTTTCCACACTTTGGGCTAACAAACTGCACATTGTGTGTTATGTGATATACATTAGCAAATCCTCCATTTTGGAAGGTTCCAGTGAAAATAGCATTATGATGAGCTGGTAATCTCTCAAAATGAAATCCGTGTTTAACTAATTTATTTTCTATTTTTGATAAGCCAAGGATTTGCATGGGGTTTATGGCCATTTCATATATTATTACTGGGAAATCTTAGTTATGAGGAAAGACTAAGACAAACCAGGTGTGATTCTTTTCTTAAGATCAAAAGATAGATAAAACATGCCAGAAGATCATACAAAAATACATACTCAATTGAAAAATAAACTCAGTAAGACCCTTGAAGTTTGTGGAGCAGAGATCTCCAAGATGGCACTAGCCTAAATCAGAAAAGTCAGATAACACAGCATCACATAAAAGATTTCTGCCAATCAGTTTCTAACAAACCAACTTCCATCTCTCACCATTCAAAACAAGATTAAGTTACTACCTAGATTAACCATGACAGATAACAGAAAGTTTCCCTATACATTATGACACTTCCTCCCACAGTATTGCTTGCTATGCTCATATAGCACAAACTGTTGATCGCTTCCAACAAGCACAATGGACAAAACTACCCTGTCTGCAACAGAGTTTATCTATACAGAGTATATGCCATGCCATTCACCCTTAAAACCAGAAGATGGATTTCTGTCTGGCTATAGTAGCAGGGACTGCCTATTTGAGAATAAGACAACAAATACAAGGTACAGAAGAAAATAGGACGAAAATTGCAGAGAAAAATATTTGAGACAAAAAACACGTTAGAACAGATGGATGGAAGGGTTGTAAGGGTTAAAATAGGTGTTACAGCACATATTTGAGTGTAGGACTCGACTTCATTTCTTACGGCTATTTGCATGTGAGTTTGAGTGGGGCAGAAACTATCAAAAAGAGAAAAGGAGACCTAAAATTCACCATAGTGGAAAGCTGTCTCCACAATAAAAGTCAATGTCTGTATTATCTCATCAGATCGTATCTAGTTTCAATAAGAATACTCCATAGAAACTTTTTGTACCTGACTTTATACTTTGAATTCCGACCAGCAGAAGTGCTGAGCACTCAAGAGGTGAATCTGAAACTAGTGAAAGATGTGTTTTGAATATATAAAATGTTTATATAAACCTAGCTCTTCTAAGAATTACATGCTTATGTTTCCCAGTTTGGGCACACAAATTCCATGAGGACTTTAGACAATAATCTTACTGTGCCTTTATTGTGTGCTCTAGTGTTAAACACATTACTATTTTTGAAACACTTAGATACTATACAGATAAGCAACAAGAAAAAATAGAAACATGAGAAAATAATTCCATTTTCAGAGTAGGTCTTATCCTGTGCTCTAAATACAGGATAGAAAAAATCTAAAGCACTGTATTACTGTTTAGCAAGTGAGCATTTTTCATCCCATACATTGAACACAGGTACCATAGAAAAATATTATATGTATATACATATATTATATGCACAAAGAAAATCTGTTTCTTAAACATATGGACACTGGAGTCAAACTACAAATTCAAAAGCATCCACATTCCTAGCATATCTTGAAGTCTAAGCTTTTGACTTCTAAAGCTTAAAACACTATTCACAGCATGCATATACACACATATTCTCTTACACACACACACACATATTTACATTCATATATAACAAGCAAACAAACATCACCATGAGAATGAGACATGAAACAGTATTTTTTTTCACGCTTTTAATTCTTAAAAAATAAAAGTATATGATCAGATGAATGTGACATGCTTCATCTATTAGTTTCTCTCTCCTGGTATTTCAGAAAGTCCATCTCAGAAAGCTAGTCT
Organism: Baryphthengus martii; assembly: GCA_013396935.1. Lineage (NCBI taxonomy): Eukaryota > Metazoa > Chordata > Aves > Coraciiformes > Momotidae > Baryphthengus > Baryphthengus martii. Next base: position 3,723 of record VWZK01023558.1, on the reverse strand, counting down.
CTGCTAGAGTGGATTGAATGTCCTGTACTGAAGAATTTTCCCACAGCCAGAGTAGTAGTTAAAGAGAAAAGTTTTCATGTTCATGAAGTCTCTAAATGGATGAGGTTTTCAATAAAATATCTATCCATAATGTTTCAACCTTAAGGTCTTTAAACAGTAGGGAATCTGTGAGTTTAGCTAGGAAGACAGTATTTGATGTCCCTGCGGTGTTACAAACCTTTCTGGAAGCCAAAGAACTACTTAGATGAAACAAAACAAAACAAAATAAAATAACAAAACAAAACAACAACAAAAAAACTCCAGCACTCAACCTGTTTTCTGGAATTATAGACATAGATATACCATTCTGTAAATCTAGTTAGAGATGTAGAAACTTGTGGAGGGTCTTTTGAATGTACCTGGTCACTGCCTCTCTGAACACCATGGAGCTGAACACTAAACTCCTTCATTAAAGTAATCTTTATGTAATCCTTTAGATAATGTAGTATGTTGTCAGTTTTTCCCACCTAACAGAGACTGAATAAACAAATAATGGCAAAACAAAATCGTCTACTACAATAAGGCACATTTTTGCTGTGGTAAAGTGCTTGACTTAACAATCAGGTTATAAAAAAGATCATGTTATTACAGTAGTTAGCAACCATACAGTGAATTTTAGTAGTATTAGGTAGTGCATTTTAATATTTCATTACACAAATCCAAGAGATAAACTGCGAAAACCAGTAAAGAGAAAATCATTCTTGCCCAAACATAACCTTCAGCAAAATGACTAAATAATATTACTTGCAGTTGTTTGGGAAATAATGGGTGAGTGTACACTGAGCAGCAGACAAAACATGCTTTGCACCTGAAGACTTGCATTGCTAAAATACAGCAAGTATCATAAAAATACTGTAGTGAGATTATGAATATAATCAAAGCCAGGTAATAAACTGAAAACCACTGTAAAAAGCAGAGAGGAAGAAGTACTAACTTATTGCTTGAGAGCATGCCCTTGGGAAGGTGGTATTCTGATTTTCTTTAAGAAATATCCAAGAATCTGTGACTTTGGGATAGCTCTTTTTCATTTTTAGTCCAATCCCTCATATAATTTTCCATGAATCATGTCCCTACAGCTACCATTTAAAGAGAACAATGTTGTATTCCAAAGGCTTAGATAGCTGTTGCTGCTGCTGATGCTTGATTGTTTGTGGATACCAATGTGGTCTGAACTCGTCTCCATTAAACTAAATGTTTCATAATCACCTTCACTACCAGACTTCTTTGGTTTACCTGTTCTCTGTCATCTACCACATATATCTCTTGTGAGTGGGCTGAAGTTTACATCTGTTGTTAATTTCTCTCTTTCCCATTTACACTTACATCTGTTAAATTCGTGCAGTTTCCTTTTTGTATTGTTAGGCTCCTCCATCTTGCTTTTCCGGAAATAATTAAATCCCATGTTATCAATGTTTGACTGTTTCCAAATAATAGAATCTCCCTCAGAAATTGTAAAGGTCTTCCACACTTGCAATAATCAGAAGAAACCTGAAAAGCTGTTAATTTAATTTTAGTAATAAATACAAGCAAAATTAAATTAAATCTAATCTTCGGCTTTGGGAGTGAATAAACCCATATGACAGTATTCAGCTTTATACTATTAATATGTTAGTAGTAAAACCATTGCTTATAAAAAATATTTTTAACCATTACAATTAATTTTAATCCAATATTCAGATATATGTTATGACTAGATCTTTATAGAGTAATAAACACAGAGTAGAAGTAGACCTTTTCTCCTTCAAAATTGATGCCGTAGGTTTTGCAGCACATTCTTATAGCTTTATTATTCTTTTCCTGTAGTAAATCAACCCAAAAAACACAGAATTTTTCAGATTTTTAGTTCTACTTTTTTTGCTTGCTTTTAAAATATTTCTAGTGCTTCTATCCTTGATTGTAAAATAAATTTACTACTAAGAAAAAATTATCTTCACTGATTTATTATAAAATCTTTGTATATGTAGTGTACTGTATGGTTTGATAAGTGCTTTGCCTAAGACATTTTTCAATGACAGCAGCCAGTGTTCTTGAAAGAAATACTGTGCAACTGATACTACTATGAACATCAACAATTTTGTATACTAAGAAAAACTGGTTTTCCTTATCTTTGAGCATGAAGTTGTGAAATAAATTTGCTATGTATAGTTTAAATTGAATGGTTTTATTGCAGCAAACACTTTTAAACCTAAATTCGTGATGTACAGCTAGATCTAGTTTGTTTTTCTCTTCCGTGTTTTTCAGTAAGATATTTTAAATCTCTATGAGCTTTCTCCACTCATTAACATAACAAAAGTGCATAACCCTGCCAAGTGAAACCTATGAAAACCACAGAGACAGAAAATAGAACAGTGAATGCATATCGGCTGTAGAATAGCAACAATGATGCTATTAATATTCTGCAAATTCTTGCAAAAATATAGTAACAGTCTGACTCATAACGTAGTAGGCAAGGAGCGAAACAGCGGAAACAACGGAAACAGCGGCAACAGCGGCGGTAAACTCTGCAGCCGGGTGCTAGATTCAGCGAGACAGGGGCTTCCCAAAGCCAGGGGAACCCAAGAAAGAGCGGTGCAAGCCGGCAGGTGCCGGCAGCTCTCACGTGCAGAAGGCCGAGAGAGTGACGTGGCTGGGGCGTTACCGGGGCAACCGCGGGAGAGTCAAACGAGATGAAGCCGGAAGCGCCGCTCCGTCAGCCAGGAGCGAAACAGCGGCCTGCTCGCTGCCAGGCCAACAGAGCTGGTGGGTGAGTCAGCCACGGTCTCTGCCCAGCGGGAGGCAGGGATCTCTGTGACGAACGTGGGAACAAAGGTAGAGTTCCCACAGAAGCACACAGCCCTCCAGGTCGTGGGCTGCAGGGAGTGCCAGAGCCTTGTGCTGGCAACGAGTGGCAGCCGTGAAAACTGCTGCATTCGCTGTGACCAGATGAATGATCTGCTCAGTGTAGTGGCAGAGCTAAGTGAGAAGGTTGAAAGGTTGGGGACCATTAGGGAGGCAGAACAGGAGATAGACTGGTGGAGTCAGGCTCTGCCCACCTTGAAACAGAGTCGGGAGCACACTCTCGAGAGCACCCAGGATCAAAGGGCCTCAGTATCCTGCCCCTCTCAGGCCAGAGGTATTAGCCTAAATGAAGAGAGCGAGTGGAAGTGAGTTTATGGCAGGGGCAGCAGGCAAAATCCTCTCCTGCCCACCTCACCCCGCCAGGTGCCTCTGAGCAACAGATATGAGGCCCTGGTTGAGGAAGAACCAGAAAATGAGGATGAGGACAACAGGGAAGCTACACTAGAGCGGCCTACACAATCAGACAGGCCTACAGACCGAATCACCACCACACACAAAAGAAAGAAAAGAAGGGTTTTAGTTGTAGGAGACTCTGCTCTGAGGGGTACAGAATGTCCAATATGTCATGTGGGCCCTTCTCACAGTGAGGTCTGCTGTCTCCCTGGAGCCTGGGTAAGGGACATCACTAGGAAACTCCCTAGCTTAGTGAGGTCCTCAGACAACTACCCACTGCTAATTTTCCATGTGGGTGGAGAGGACACAGCAGTATGTAGTCCAAGAATGGTCAGGAAAGACTTCAGGGCTTTGGTACGGTTAGTGAGAGAATCTCGGATGCAGGTTATTTTCCCATCCCTCCTTCTGGTTGAAAGCAGTGACTTTGGAAGGAACAGAAGGATAGAATATATC
>VWZK01023557.1:0-41245 GCA_013396935.1 Baryphthengus martii | reverse complement strand
GGGAGGAAGGGAGGAAGGGAGGAAGGGAGAAAGGAAGGGAGGGAGGAAGGAAGGTGGATGATCTAGATGGCTAAACAACTACCCACGTAAATATTCAGACTTTGTTTAAAATACAGATTGGATATGCATAAGTGTGTCTACTGATAACACATTTAGCACCGCTCAGGTGCTGATGACACGTACACATCTTTTATGTTAAAAGATCATCACAATCACAGTACTATCATATATGTGGTCTTCTTAAATGGAAGAAAAGTAGAAACTCCCAACATTTGTAATGCAGAGGGAAGCTTCAAAGTTCATCTTCTGGTCATTTAGTAAATATATAATTCCTCCACTGTTTGTTGCCCGGAATGAAATAACAAGGAGGTTATTTTAACTATTTTCTTAGTAAGTCCCTCTATGAAGGATTCAAGTACACGTCATGTACTGTCCAGATTGACACTCATGACTTTTCATCTGTACAATATACATTGCCTCAATAATGACCTTATAGATTTCATAAAACAAGTGGTGTGTTTTTTTCCCACTCAGTCAGTTAGCATAACTGTGGACTTTTGTTTACTAGTATCAGGGAATGCCTTACCAGAGCAACTCTTGCTTCATACCTCTTCAAATACTGATGCAGGTGTAAAAAGGCAAACATCTGATACATGTTCCTCTCTTCAGAATGTGTCAGGGAAAGACCAGTCCCTGAGTCAGTAGAAAGGATTAAATCCCTTCTCTATAAAATGAACTCCGTGGAGAAACTTTAGAGCTCTTCATAGCTCAGTCAAATGCCATTTCAAAAGATTCTTCAGCAAATAGACTAGAAGGTTCTCTGTGAGTATATTAAAAATTACGTAGCTAAGATTCAGCCATTGGGTAAATGTGTAATTTAAGGGTATGACAGCTGTTATGGCAACGGTTTTGACTTAGTAAATGAATACAAGGTCTAATGGAGGCAGACACCTGCTATTTGAGTATGATCTTCAGTCTCCCCAAACTTTTTGCTTTGGATCTCTTCACAGTAGGCTACGAACTAAAGCAGTTCCTATTGTCAGAGGAACTGAAATAAGAGAATCACTAGAGCACACTGGTCCTAGTATTTAGAACTTTAGTTCCAACTGTGCAAGCTAAAATAATGAGTATTTTAAATAAAAATACTTGAGGCAAAATATAATGTCTGGTGAGGTAACTGGTGAGGAAGTATCTGATGTCATCCATGTGGAAGTCTCCAGCCGTAACAAAAGCTTCCTTAGACACTCAATAAGTGACCAAAGTTATAAACACTTATATCACAGTTAATTTACTTTCAACTGTATTTTGGAAAGCTCATCTTCCTCTCTTAAATGATGCTGCTAAATGTCCAATTCACAATTTTAAAAAGTTATGGTCAACACTTTGCTATAAGTGAATACTAATTAATACTATTAAATTAATACTAAATTGCAACGGCTTCCATAAAACTTCAATGGATGCCAAAAGAAAAATAAAAAAAATTTTTCTTCTATGTTACTACAATAAATAAGAAAATATAAAAGAAAGGTTTTTCACTTACAAAATAAAACGTTGCCAAGAGCTACATTCAGCTAGTAGCCATTTGTTTCCTGTGGATACTGACTCCTGTCATATGATGAAGGAATATGAGATTTGGTAATCTTATTGGCACATGTCAGGTGAGCATGGCCAAGAAACACAGAACTGTGTCCTGGCAATAGCCCTTTTCATCACAGCAGTGTTGTATGGTGCCTAAGAATACTGAACGTCTAAAGAGAACAATTGTGGAGAAAAATCTGGGAGTCTTATGAGGGAGAAAATTAGTGGGAGATTCATAGAGATGATTGTAATACTTCCAGATTTTCCTGAAAGCACATTTTATTGATCAGAAATCAGAGCCAATAAACTCACCTGAGATCTAAAAATGCTAAACCAAGTCCCTGAAAAAAATGTTTAACTAAGTACCATGATCAACCTCATACATTTATTGATTCAAGAGACAGGAGTAACATCTGACTGTCGACAGCCAATTGTGAATTCAGCAACTCTTTCACAAGAGCAATTAAGAAAGTGTGATAAAACAAGACTTGCAACATGAAAGAACCACACAAAAGAGACATGAGTCAGTTATAACATTGGATATCAAAGAGATCCCCCAAAAAAGGCTGGTATAGCAGATTAACAAGCTTGAAAATTTAAAAGATTGTGTTAAAACCACAGCGGATGCTAACACAGAGAAGATTATCAGAGATGAGATAAAAAGAGCTGACAAAGAAACTATAAATATCACTTACAATGTGATGTGATCAATATGGTAGGAAAATGACACAGAGTGAACATGCACCAAAGACCAGTTGCTTTCAGAATTTAAGTCCATATTCTATTGAGAAACAAAAAAAAGAGCCAAAAGACTTTTAAAACAAAAGTATTTGTATGTTATGGTGGAGGAGAAATAAGGTTTAATAATTGAAAAGGGTTTTTGAAAGACAACTGTGGGGGAAAAAAGGTATCAGATTGAGAGCAAGAAAGGATAAAAATAAAGGTTTTGGTTTTGTGGGTTTATTTAGATTATGATTATGGAGTGATATAAAGATTTAGAAAGGAGAAAAAATCCAAATACATAAAAGCACAGTCAGTCTTCAGAGAGAGGATTTATCTGTGGAAGACCCAGACAATGAAAGTAGGTAGAAAATAGGCAAAATAGTCAGAACAATAACATACCAAGAACTGTTAATGGTGTCCTTGAATATTTATGGAAAGAAAGGAATGACCTAACTCAAAGACTTGAGATGCTAAATCACAGGAGGAAAAGAAGACCTGGAAAAGCTCCAAAGAGAAGAGGGTAGTCAAGTATCAAATACTTGTAATGTACAAATCTATCCTTGATAATCTGCTGCAGACTTAATAAAGCTTGTTAATACTGCGTTAACAAGTATCAAGAAAATTATATCTCAGTCCATGTGTATAAAATCATATGCAAAGGTTTAAATGAAATTTAAAGTTCTATGAGAAGGTCATCATAGATAGCAACATACTATGATCATGGATATCAAGAAATCTTAAATAATAGGTAATAAATATTACGAAGCAAGAAAATAAGGCACAGGAAAGAGCAGGAAATCTTGTGACATTTTGCTAGGAAGAGTGCCTAGCTTAAACAAGTTATGAAAGTCGCAGTTCCATGAGTATATTTGACCTATCCCAGTAATTACCCGTCTATCACACTTGCATTTGCCACCATCTTCCATTGCCTATGTCTTCCTTTTCCCTGTGTGCAGTATTCATCTGGTACTTCAGTACATCAATTCAAATAACTGAGTTGAGAAAAAACTAATCTTGGAAAAAAATAATTTTTCAGCTTCTTTAATCAGCTGAATAAATTAATCAAGTAATTAAACAAGAAACAGAGGTGGCACAGACAGTCCAGAGAAGGTAAAGAGAAATTATTTTTTGTTGTTAACAGTGAGCTGTTAGGTCTGCTTAACTATCAAAATGGAGCCATAGTCTGAGAAAAAACAAGATATAGATAATTTGAGAAATAATAAAAGTATGTTGTTCTATGTAGATTTGAGAACTGGACATAGAATAGAAAAGAAACACACACAATAAGAAGGAACAAAACAAATACATTTATAATTAAAGTATCACAGAAAGTCAAAGAGCTTAAACGGCATGTGACATAACATAAAAATTATTTACATAAAATCTATGAAAAATCAAATACAGAACATAGGTGAAAGTTTCGGTGTCATTAGGATGGGGCTCAGTGAGGATGACAGACACAAAATAAGAATCTCTTGACAAATTATTCCTGCAGTATAGGCCTCTTGACTGATTCAAGGGGCAATGGAGAAATCATGTGGAACATAAATTGCTCAAAAAAGAAGCTGCAAGAAGACTGAAGAAATTTTCCCTTAGCTAGAAAACATAACAGCAAATTTTGAGAGACACTTCATATCTAGGATGCATGGTACCAGGAAAGAGGAGACATAGCAGATCAGAAAGTAGACATATCTTCTTTAAAAGCAAAAGTAAGCAGCTGTTGACCATTACATTACATTACAAATCTAACCAATTTAACTAAGTAGTATAAATGCAATCTTTAACAAAGAGCTTAATTAGAAACAAAATTATTTTGGGAGCAGTAGTGTCAAAGGGAATGTCACTAAATGAAATTGACACTGTGTCACAACACAGAGGCATCAAGCTGCTGGGTATCATGTCTTGTAAAGAAAGCACGCATCTTGCAGAGTCCACATGATTTTCTGCAGAAGAGATCAAAACCAGAATCTGTTCAAGAACAGAAACTGGAGAATAAAGCTCTGATTGTGAGGCAGAAACAAACTGCTATCTCACCTAATTATCTTGGTAAATGTTCACAGAAGCCCATAAAAGTTTGTTGTGGGGTTTTTGTCTTGGTGACGTAAATGAATGAAGAATAAATTTCAAAATAAATAGTGGAACTGGTTACAATGTGATTTCTGGAAGCACATACAAATATATGATGATACACAAATAAATGGTGACTTGTCTGGCTCAAAATCAAAACAAATCTTAATTTATACAGTAAGCATAAAATGAACCCATGTGATGAAGCCATACAAGCACTCCTGTATAAGGAAAAATGCAATCAAAACACCTCAGAATAATGAAACAGAAAGTTTCCTGCAAGCTTCTTTTGAAGGACAGTCTGCAAACATGAAAGATCAAGGGATAATCCAAACCCAGGAAAGTTCTTTAGGCTCACAGAGGAACCTCCTTCAGAGGACTGCCCAAAGCAGTTAGTGTAGGCTGCTATCTTGAAACACCAAGCAGAGAACATAATTTATTCCTTCATTTTATAGAAATCCAAGACTTTTCAAGCCAGAATTGCCCTCAATGGCTAGTATTTAAGTCACACTGTCTTATACTGTGTCCAGTTCTGGTGTTCTCACCATAAGAAGGACCTAGATCTGTTTGAACGAGTCCAGAGGAGGGCCACAAACACTGGAGCACTTCTGCCTTGAGGATAGGCTGAAGGAGCTGGGATTGTTCAGCCTAGAGAAGACGTCTAGAGAAGACTCCAGGGGGACCTTATAACTTGCTTCCAATATCTGAAGGGAACCTACAGGAAAGCTGGAGAGAGACTTTTCACAAGAGTGTCCAACGATAGGACAAGGGGAAATAGTTTTAAGCTGAAGGAGAGCAGATTTAGGCTTGACCTTAGGAAGAAGTTCTTCTATATAGGGGTGGCAAGACTCTGGAATAGATTGCCCAGAGAAGTTATGGATGCCTCCTCCCTGGAGGTGTTCAAGGCCAAGTTAGATGAGGCCTTGAGCAACCTGGTCTAGTTGAGAGATGTCCCTGCCCATGGAAGGGAAGTTGGATTAGATGATCTCTAAGGTCCCTTCCAATCTAAGCCATTCAATGATTCTATCACTACAACTTTTTAGCACATATCAACCCAAAATATTTGAATAAAGAAATCAGGAGCTAATAGTCTTTTCTAAGAACAATTAAGGCAAAATTGGTATAACTTTGAAGTTAGTGCTGCTTCAACAGGGAGACCAGACTAGATGGCCCCCAGAGATCACTTAGGATCTAAATTATTCTGTGATTGAATGATTTTGCCTGAAATGGGAACTTGTAAAAACAAATATTAAACTCACTGATCTTAGGGAAATTAAAACAGAAAATAATGGTGTTTGGGAAGAATCCAAACAAAAAAAAATATGGTTGTTTATGTAAGAAATATTTTATTTGAGCTTTCCAACTAAACCAACACACTGCATTTCAGTTCAAAATAATGAAAGTCTCCACACAGCAAAGCACTCTAGAAGATAGTTATGACATTTGGGTTTATTAATTAATTTTTCTTCTTGGGAAAGTGCCTCAGTCATCAGACTGTAGAATATTTAGCTCTTATATCTTCTGTTGGTTTTCTATTTTCAGTTTTCCTTTTGGATGAATGACAGAAACCCAAGTGTTGCATCTCCCCGGGAAATAGACTAGCCATTGGGCTAGAGAGCTATTACAATTAGGATTGCTACTTTTTGCATAGATTTTGAAGAATTTTACAAATTACCTTTCTACCACAGGAGCAGGGTAATTTCAAGATGAGTTTGTCACAGTATCCAAGTTCTAGGACCCATACTGCAATAGTCAAGAAGAGAGATAGGAGCTTAACAGCTCTGTGCTCTATTTCCTTGATTTGAAAGTGTTGAGAACAGAGCTGTAATTCATGGCTTATTCAGTAAATAGAAGCACTCAGTAAAGCATTTTAATTCTGAACTGAAACTAGTCATTAGGAATGTCATTGTATGTCCTGATTTTAGCACAGAATTCCCTGGCATGGTAAGAAAGCCACATAAGAAATCAGTGTGAAGTGAGGCTATTCATGTATTTTTAATAAACTATTGATTTGGTCACTCCGCTCACAAATAGCAAAGATAATTCCATGCCAAAGATCTGTTTGTACGTCTTTGTGATCAGGGTGTACAGCAGGGTGGTCAGTCACTGGAACAGGCTCCCCTGGGAAGTGGTCACAGCACTAAGCCTGTCAGAACTCAAGGATCATCTGGACAACATTCTTGGTCATATGATTTAGCTTTAGGTAGTCCTGGGAAGAGCACGGATTTGGACTTGATCCTTAATGGGTCCCTTCCAACTTGTGATATTCTATGACTATATGATTTGTGCATGTGAAAATGCCCTGGATGATATTCTGAAGAAAACGTCTTTGATGTTTTTATTTGAACATAACCAGTGTCCGTTTATTTTCAGGTGAAGAAGAGCGACAGGTCATCAGTTTTTCACATTCCCTCTTTGATCCCCCATCGATTGCTATGATTGTTCTTTTTCAAAGTCTTATTTTCCCTTCGTTCACTTGGAACCTAATTCAATTATAGACAACAGTAAAACATTTAGACAGTTTAACATGCATACATTTGCTCAGTGTTGCTTCTCTCAGAGGAATGATTTCTGCCATTTTCTTCAGATGAATTCCTTTTAATACCACAGGAATGCTGACTTTTTAAACTGTAGCTTTATGTTGGTGCCTTTGATGCTACGTATACATAATATTTTTTCATTCTCAGCATGACCCACAAATACACTTTCTAGGATGTTGAGACTCAAAAATTGTTGTTGCCGTTCTTGTGAAACTAACCACATGTAATATAAAAGACTATGTATTTTATAGACAATTTATCAATTTGAAATGGAAACACACTGGGTCAAACCAATGTTGAAGTTAATTTCATTAGATAAAATGGAGTTACTCCAGGACTAACTTCATCTAACTATATAAAACTGTGAAGAAAAAAATGCTTAGTAAAGTCTCATTCCTCACCATGTGAAGCTAAGTAATAACAGAACTTAAACAAAAATGTACAGCTTTGCTTATGCAAAGATTTAAGTGATCATATTTTGCTGTACACAGCTGTAGGACAGAAATAAATACATACAAAGAACAGATAGACAACTAAGCACATTTAACATAATCTAACTAATAAACTTAATCTAACTAATAAACATAATCCAACCTCCAAAACATGGATGATATAGATAGTTATCTCATTTAGAGTTTCAAATGATGCTGACTTATAAGGAAAGTAGATTGGTAAGAAAGCAGACTAGTCAAATAAAAATCAAACCTTGATTCAAGAGACAGATCAAGACAGATATACTCTGTGTCTATGTCTAGCTGTTCTTAATGCTTGAATGAAACAGTCATCAAAGAAGGTTCTTGGTATGAGGAATAGAGCTCGAGATTCCAGTTTTCCCCTACCAAAGACATCAACAGGAATAAAATCAGTTTTTCTCCCATTCTGCCTTCAGGAGGGAAACAGGCTGTTTCCCTTCTCTCTCCTCCCTTGAATGAAGCAAGAAAGCATCCTAAACTCTCTGATTACAAGGAAATGACTATTCAGGAAGGTGATAAGTGCTTGAATATCTTCAGCACTGGACCTTTCAGATGCACTGAGGTCGTCCAGTCCAGAAGTCTCAAGATGATTGGTCGTGAAATATATAGAAGGCAGAGACAAACAGTAGTACTAAACTGAAGAAGGTATCTTATCTTATCAAAATTTATCCCAATAACACCCTGCCACTGACCATGAAAAAGAGAAGGAAATTTACCTGTTTCCTCTTGTTGGATGCCCTGACTGCAGTAGTACTGTATTAAGAAAAGGCAGAAAAATGCATAAACATCATTTGAAATTTGTAATCAAATCTGCCGTGTTAGAGGATGGTTCCTGTGAATGTCTGCCAGATAAAGCTCCACAGCAAAGCTCAGCAGGCGACCCTGACAAAATGCAAAGAGGAGAGAGATATCACCACTTGGGCACCATGAGAGAGGCAGTTCTCAGTAACCACAGCAAATTCACCTGCAGAACAAAGCTATAGATACCTCAACACTGAGGCATTCTCAGTCACAATTGGATCCAACCGTAACTATTCAATCCTATCTCTCTGTCAGTGAAGAACCTCTGTGGATATTTTATAGGAGAAAGGAAAGGAGATGAAGATTCTTGGAAGCCTCTGATTCTTGGAGTTTATCACAGCCCTGACTTGGTTTAGTTTGTCTTCACTGCAGTGAAATTCTGTATCAACAGATTGACATTAAGCAATCTAAGTATGCTGAGAGAAACTATCAATCTCTAAGCAATACCCGCCAAGGAGTCCAAAAGTGAGTGTGAGCTCCAATCCCAGTCTCAGATTCTCAGGTGAATTTTCTACTCTACCACAGTGTCTGGTGAAGTTCAGGTTCATTAAGTTCATTAGTAGTAAAGAATGAGCTTTAGCTAGCTTTAGGCTCTGATGGTGGCATCAGTGAAACTTGAGCCGTCAGTCCATTGAAAATAGTGGTACAAAATTCTGTAATACTCAGATATTTATTCCTGTAGACACAATTTTTAAAACCAGTACAAATATGCTACATCTATTTAAATTAATTGTCCCAAAATTATTGTATGCTTGAGCCTTGATTACATGAGTGTTTAGTGAAAGGATGAGTCTCATAAGTGTTGAAAGAGGAAAACAAATGCTTACTACTTTTCAGAAAGTATGTGAGTCAAAGAAAAACCAGTGCAGGTAGGGGAAGAACTGGGGAGAGACAACATCAGCAGCTCTGATGTGAGACACTCAGCCAAAGCATCGTGTGCAGGGACTTTGCCACTGGCTCCTACCTCTGACATGTCTCCCTCTGGCATCCGCTGCAAGCTATACCCATGCTGTGTGCAGTCCCTGTTACAGCCTTGGTGAGGAAAAAGGCAAAAACCAAAAGAAAGAAAAAAAGGCTCTTTTGTGACTTTCCCTTTTTCAGCTTTGTGGGAGACTGAGACTGAGCTTTGTCACAGACTAGTGGCCTGTGACAGTGGTCCGGAGAGAGAAGCACTCCCCAGGCAACAAAGCACAAAGAGAGAAACAGAGTCACTGCAAACAAAGGTGTAAGAGGATGAAATATCTACCTGTACTGTTTTGCAAAATTAACAGGGTAATATGCTTCTTAATCAGGATGATCATCTGTCTATGATGGGTAACAGCCCTATTTTGTTTCTTTTAAAAAAGGCCTTGCAAGATTTTGAAGTTAACTTGACCCCACACCTGGATTCTACCGCACCCCTGACACTGCAAAACCTTCTAGCACTCTCTGACTAAACTGCCTCTACCCAGCACCCACCAGATAATTTTCCTAGGTAGAAACCCTGCCTCTATTTACAGTTCACAGTTTAGGACAGGAAGTGAAAAATGCCACTAAGCCAGATGAAACTAGAAGGAGGTTTATGTGGGCAGAAAGTAATGAGTCAGACTGATATTTTGGAAGAGTTACTCATCTGTCTAAGAATTGTTAGATCGGTGCCTTAAGAAAGCCAGTTTAATGCTGCTATGTTTTGATTTAAAATATATTGACGATAGTGGGTAAACCTGCCATCATTTTTAGGAGTAAATGTGAGAACTTATTGAAATTCCGTCAGGAAAAAAAGGATGAATTAAAAAACCCACACACATTCCCCAAGAAACAGGAATGGACCACTGCCCAAAAGGAAGACAACATGAGCACAGATCTTTTGCTGCAAGTACTTTTATGTATGTTCAACTGTCTGTGAAATAAAGGGAAAAAGAGTATAAAAGCCAACACAGAAGACAGAGAGGGACTGGGCTGTGGGAATGTCCTGGACACCACCTGAATGTGGTTTTACAGGACTCTGAGAGTGCGTGCCAAGAAGTTGCGTGCTGCGATGTCCTGTAGTTGGAGAAGCAGAAACATGTTCTTTCACTGTAAATATAACTCCACCAGTAGGATCACCACTATTTTTCTCTTTTAAAATAAATAACCTGAAGAAGTACAACATTTGTTTAACTACTAGAGTCGAAACAGGACAGCAACAATTCTGCTATGATAAAAAATGCCCTGTGGTATTTTCATTATCTCTAGCATTCAGTGTTTTTATTACATTCACATAATAGTGTTTATATTACATTTGATCCAAAGTATGAGAACATGCAGCTGGTATTGCACCATGTTAAGGTGTTACATTATATATGTGACACTCACAGAATCACAGAATCGCAGAACGGCAAGAGTTGGAAGGGGCCTCTGGAGATCATGTCGTCCAATGCCCCTGCCAAAGCAGGATCACTTAGGACAGGTTGCACAGGAATGCATCCAGGAGGGTTTTGAAAGTCTCTAGAGAAGGAGACTCCACAACCTCTCTGGGCAGCCTGTTCCAGTGCTCTTTCACTCTCACAGTAAAGAAATTTTTCTCAAGTTTGGGTGGAACTTCCTGTGTTCCAGTTTGTGCCCATTGTCCCTCATCCTATCACTGTACAGAACAATGATTTTTGAGAAGAGGATTGAGCATGCTCACACTACATCCACAAATCAAATGACTGCAGGTTTGGTTCTAAACTCCAAAATCTCTCTGAGGCTCCTTAGAATAAGTATGGACAATTACAAATAATGTATTTTATGCAAATGAAATTAAACAAAAATGTCAATCTGACTTGAAGATTATGACCTTGCTTTTATCTGCAGCTCAGATTAAGAAAGGATGAGAACTTACATGATTATATTCAAATAAAATGTTCTCTGAAAATAGTGATAGGCATTCTTCATAAAACTCTTTGTCTCTCTCCTGATGTAGTTACTTTCTTCCAAATATCCAGTAATGACGTGTGATAACCTATTCAGACATCTCTGCTGCTCACAGGACAGTAATGCTCCAGTAAAATGAAAGTGGCTGCATCTTACTGGTATCAAGCAGTGCATTTTTGTGGTAATACTATCAAAGAACACAAATTCCAGAGTTGCATAAAGTGCCACAACATGTTAAAAAGCCCAGGGAAATGCATCTCTGGGTAGTTTTTCAGAAGGATCAGCCTGTATGTATTTTGCTATCTATTTTGCATTCCCATCTTCTCCATTCCAGAATGGGCTTTCTATAGTTCATATTACTGTACCATGAACATGAGTGTTTAGAGAAGTCTTAATCATGTGAAATAAGCCAGATCTGCTTGTACTGAGATTCAACCAAGGCAAAGGGAGAAATAATATAGTAAAGCATCAGCTGCTTTGGGTATTAAAAAAAAAAAAGAAAAAAAAAAAAAAAGGGGATGAAGTAAAAGCTTGGGCACCATAACAGAAAACTAAAAGAAAATCAGAAAACTAGTCTTATAACTAATGGCAAACAACTAGGTCCTGTAATCATATCGGCCCAAATGGTTGCTGGTTATCTAAGAGAGGCTGTTTGGGTGCAATTCAGGAAGAAACTTCAAACTCATACTTCACAGCAAGATATCCTTGCACAACAATCTTCAGACACAAAGAGCAGAGGCCTTCAAAGCTCTCATCAGTGTCTTTAAGGAAAAGAAAAGCCAGGCAAGGAGGGCTAAGAAAGACTATACTGAATTGCTGATGTTGTCTGTATACAGAAAAACTGTAAACAGGAATATGACCAAGGTCACATGAAGCAGACAAACAACATAGGACATGTCCATAATTTTTTTTATTAGTCCCTCTGGCACTACTTCAAAACAATAAAAAAATCAACTCTATTACCCTCGAGAAATCCTTGGTTACTTTAGTATTGGTGTTATGAAGACAACATCATATGCTGTGGCAATGTAGAGTGATGTGACAGTATGCCATTGAGCTCAATAATTAACAGAATCTGCATCTGAGAATCTTCCCATCAGAGCCAATGGGATCACAGGAGCAGAAAGGAAACACGAAGCTCTTTACATACTCAAGAAGACCTTGTGTAGACCATGCAATGACCTCCAGAGAGTTGGAATCAAAGGCACAAACAGGAATTATTACTTTCAGTGAGAAAATTCTTAAAAATATTAATCTCTTGCAAGATGCTTGAATGCCAAGATATTCCCTAAAACATTTTAGGAATGATAAGTGACAAGTGAACAAATATTGTGTCAAGTGTTAGTCATTTAATACTCTGGACCAATATGTCTTCTGTTGTCACTCTACCACTTCAGAGGTACCATCCAAGTGTACCTGTTACTGCAGTGGCTATTAATCACCCACGAAGACTTTGCCTGAGCTGGTTTGGTCTAGTAGTACAACGCTATAGACCAGGTGTGCTCCTCTTCATGTTTGTAACAAAACCTGCCAACTGACATTGTCCTAACATGAAAAAAAAGATTATTTCAGAAGAAATAGTCTGAGGAGTTATTCCTCCTGCAATATAACACAAAGCTGACTTATAACATTTAAACTCAAGGTGGTCTAAGGAGTCTTGCAAAATGGGAGTTCTCTGGGCCACTGATTTCTGTTAACATGATCTTTTTGTTAGATACTGGGTCTACATGGGAGCAGCTGCTTTACTGTCAATTATAAATTGTGCAGTTCAGCATATTACACAAACTACATTCCAATAACAAGCTCTGAGGCAGTGGTATCTCTGCCTGTAAACAGCTGTAAAACTGTGTAGAACTAAGAATAATTTTGGAGAACAGTTCTAACTGATGAGTGTAGATGGAGTGAAAGGCATCTTGTTTTGCCACATATTTCCTAACAAGGGATTTATTGTATCTGCTCAGAAATAGCACTTATAGGTTATCATGACCCCCAAAAAACACATTTTAAAATAAAAACTGTCAGGTAACCTAATCTCAGTCTTCCAAGATGCTCTCCAGAGGTTTCATGCCTGATAATCCAGTCAAAGGCCATGAGGACCCAGTTGCACAGGGCTTGCTTATGGATCATTCAGTCTCTTAGTCCATCTATAATTCACATTTCACACCACAAAATACAAAATATGACTCATATGCAAAATCAAGTATGGAAACATAACAAACTGCTGATGAAAATGACTCTGTAATAGCACTTTCACATTTCACCATGTATGCATGCAGTTAGTTTTTCTTCTCCGTTATTAAGGATGTGTTATGCCGGGAGCACACCACATTGTTAAAATGACTGTTAATTAAATATGACTATTATGCAGCCTTCTCAAACCATTAAACTTATTATTTTAGCTGGTTATTTTTTCTGATCCATGTGTTACTATTGTTCTTAATTTAAATAAACCTACATTTTGGAAAGATACTTAGTCTCAAAGTTAGTATTATGTGATACAAATGAGAAAAAATAAAAAGGCAGATATAAAGTAGACATATCTATAGACAAATAACCTTATTGTCATAAACAGATGTTTTTATGAAATTTACGTATATGGAAAAAATCTGTTCATACTATAATCAATGAAAAATTTGTCACTGACACCTACAAAACCACACTTCCACTTCTTGTCATTGTGTTTGTTTCTGCTATGATACTTGTCAAAAATGGAAAATAAAAATAAGCATAGGAATAGCATATATGATTTTTTAGCAAGTACTGTGTATATATATATCATTTACTTCTAACTTTGGGTCAATTTATATGACCACAAAGTGACAAATTATCCTGATGCAGCCACAAATTACCGATTACCAGCAAATTGTACTGATACAGTAGCATAGTTTAATTTTCAGCCACATCTGAGTTTGAGTATCATGAGTGCACATATTTGAGCCATGATGAATTAAAATGGAATAAAATCACAGTATATGAAGCTGTTGTCTATTCAAGTGAATGAAGGGAGCAGAATGAGAAAATGTCAAAGAAAATCTAAATTTACAACGTGGACACTCATACAAAATCTACTCTGTCCTTATTATTTATTTGTTCCTGAAGGTGTTTGAGCCATTTGAATAGCATTGGCTCACAGGGAGAGAAGATTCAACCTCAAAAAGTATACACAGACTGCATAGTCTCCCTGCTACTTAGAGAAGGACATGGATAGTTCTGAGCATTGTAGTGTGGCCCCAAGTTAAATAAAAAACAGTGGGAATTCTCCTTGTCCTTTTGTTCTTGAGACAAAACAAAAGCTGTTTCTTAATGTTAGACTCAAGCAAAATTCCAGTGCTTTCAATGGGAGTTTTGTCTGACTAGCATGCGTGGCATTGTTCCAAGAAGGACAGAGCACAAAGGTGAAGACTATAAAGTCATATCACCCTCCTGCAGAATGGTATATGCCATAAAAGACAAAGAGGTATGTATTTGGATCTTACAGAAACCAAGTTATTCCATCAACAGAAGGTTTTATGTTCTGGAGAAGCTGACCCCATTCTCTATATGCATAAAAATTAGTAATAGATTCGAGGGCACAAATGACATGGGCTTGGTCAGGTCAACCCATTTATTACTGTAGATGTAATAGGGCATCCCAGTCTGCTGAGGGGATTTTGGTGTGCTCTCCTCAGAGCATTCTCTTACTGTGTCTTTGCTTCCTAGTCTGAAGTCTAGATATGCTTCCAGCTTTTTCACATGCACATCACTCTGCATCCCCACCTTCCCTTTGCCTCAGGACATTTCTGTTTAGATTTAAGATGAACAGAGAGAAGTTGAATACATGTCTTTTCTACAGTCTTTGATTGCATTTTATTTTGTGTAATTACTATTAAAATACCTCAAAGCTCTGTTTTTCGTTTATTATTGTTCATTTGATAAGATGAAGCACTGTATGCTGTGAGCTCTTGACTTTTATGTCATCTGAGATTGAAAATACAATGCTAAATACATTAAATATTCACAAAGGGAGTCAAATAAGGTCATAGAAAGTGCCATACATTAATCATACATGTGTGGTATTCCCTTGTTAAATGACACAGTTCAGCTCTGCATTTTCTGACAAATGAGGTCAAGATGTTGTTTGCCATTAGAAACTAATTAGAGGAAATTCTTCACGCTCTTTTAATGAAGAAAGTCAACTTTTGGAAATGATAATGTGAAGAAAAGCCAGACTACAGAGAAGGAAACTAAATTTCTTTTAAAAAAAGCACAACTTTTCTAAAGAAGAAGTATGATTAGTTACAAAGTTCACTTGGCTCACATCCTCATAATGTCCACAATCAATAAGGTTACATCATGGATAAGAACCAATGTCTTAAAGCAATGTGAGATAAGAGGAGAACAATGAGCAAGTGATTACTGTTGTCAAATTCTGCTGTTATTCGAGCTATTTTTCTTCAGTATTAGGTATTAGTGGGATTAAATGGAAGAAAGACCTTTCGACACTTAGCTGTACTAGACTGATTGTACTGGAAATCAGATGGTTTTAACGTCAAGTCTGAACAGAAAAGAAAGTTTACATAGCTCAGCAGAATTAAAAAACTTCTGTGACCAGAGATTATATAAAGAGATGACTCTGCATCTTTAAAGTCCAAAGTAAAACAAAGCAAGATCCAAGACAGTCAGGAATGATTCTAGTTTTATGGTGGCCATGTCCTTGTGGAGTTGAACAGCAGCAGCTGAGGAACATCAGCAGCTCACAGATCCCTTGTGAAGCCCAGGGCAGGCCTAGAAGTAGGAGACTGCCTCTTCCCACTACCCAGGGGAGGGTGACGTTGCAAATGTGTTGGGGGAAAGAGCTTTTGTCCCTACACCTCAGCCCACAGAAGCAACCAGCCCTTCTGGCAAGTATCTACTTGCCAGAAGTAATCTACTTGCCAGAAGTGGGAGTAATCTACTCCCACCTACACTATATTTCCACAAACCTCCCACTACAGAGACACTTCCTTTCACACACATTTATTTTTTTCGTTAATTTCATTTTATGGATAATCAAAATGCTTCACAGCGCAACTCTTTTTAGTAAGCCAAGAGAAGTTATCTTAGTCATGCCATCCTAACAACAGTCTTCATCTAGAAATACAAGTATCGGAGTGACTTCACAGAAGTGTTACTTTTTTTTTTAAATGAAATTGTGAATACTAGCATTTTCTCGACTAAATGATTTTTTTTTAAATTTCCTTAAAAATAAATATTTAATGTAGATGCTCAATGCAGTAATAAAAATTGCCTACATTTTTATATCCTTTTGAAAAAGTTGCTGAACACTTTATTAAAGTGTAGCATGGTCCTTAATTATATTTACCATGAAAAAGAGAATTATTCCAGCAGACTCTGTGTGTGCATATAAGTATGTCTTTCATAGATGCCTTGTTTGATGAGAAGCACAAGCATACACCTCATTCACCATCAGAAAACTCTCACAGGAGCTCTTGTAAATGGCCTCATCCTTGAAGAAACTTCAACTAGAGGCTACTCTTCTTTAGACACTAGAAAAACAAGAGACAGAAACCCATAGGGAATCAGGCTCTTTAGCTTTCATACTCATAGAACTACATCTTTCTTGGCTTGTCTTGTCTTTTCATTTTCCTTATAAAAGCATTTTTATATTACTCTAACATACAGATTCCTCTCAAACATAACTAAACCAAAAGTTGTGCTTTGGGAGATCAAACAGAACACTCCAACTTGAATGAGTTTTCAGTCCACAGGAGCAGAAGAGAACTAGTTCAATATAAACTCCTCCGAAACATGCATAGTGTGGACATTGTATCCTCACTACCAACTGCTTTGCCCTACAGATAAGGTCTGATAGATGCATGGTATGCTAAAGTGAATATAGCCAGAACAGAAACAGGAAATAACTGCTCGGAGTTAAGAACAATGAGACCTTCTAACAGGGTAAAACGGTGGGCTTCAGCATAGGATGTTTACTATGATTTGAAGTGAAGGAACCTCCATAATACAGACAATTCTCTCAGGAAGAAAAATATGCCTATATGACTCATGGCTTTGAGGTCTTCTGTCCTGGTTTCAGTTGGGTTGGTTAATTTTCTTCCCAGTAATTGGTACAGTGACGTGTTTGAATTTTAGGATGAGGATAACATTGACAGCACATTGATGTTTTAGTTGTAGCTGAGCAGTGCTCACACTAAGTGAAGGACTTTTCAGCTTCTCATGTTGCCTTGCCAGTGAGGAAGTTGGGCATGCACAAGAAGCTGGGAGGGGACACAGTCAAGATAGTTGGCCCAAACTGGTCAAAGGGATATTCCATACCATATGATATCATGCTCAGCATATAAAGCTGGGGGAAGAAGAGGGAAAGGGAGAGGACATTTGGAGTGATGTCATTTGTCTTCCTGAGTAACCATTGCAAATGATGGAGCCTGGCTTTCCTGGAGATGGCTGAACACCCACCTGCCCGTGGCAAATGGTGAATGAATTCCTCAGTTTACTTGCACGGCTTTTGCTTTTCCTATTAAATTGTCTTTGTCTCAATCCACGAGTTTTCTCACTTTTACTCTTCTAATTCTCTCCCTCATCCCAGCGGGTGGGAGTGAGCAAGCGGCTGATTGGGGCTCAGTTGTCATCTGGGGTTAAACCGTGACATTGTCATATAAGAGATATTCCATAAGAACAATTTTTTACTGTTTGAGTTTTCAGATTGCTTAGAGACAATATTCATGTCTTCTTGTATTATAGGAGAATGCAACAGGAATACCGAACATATTTTTTTCTTTCAACATTAGCTCCCTAATTTTACTTTCATTATACAACTCTGTATTATCCTCATAAAACATACTAGTCCCATCAGTCTTTCCTCAGAGCTTGATGCAATGTTTCATTAGTTTTCCACATGGAACTGGATAAGGCCTTCATAGATTAAGGAAAAAGTCTACCAAGTCTGAGGGAAACATGCCTGAAGAAGTATTGTGAGATTTCAGCCATGTAAAATCACAGTATTGTTTATCTTTTAAACTGTGCCATACATACTGGTTTTAATTCTTCTATCTTTTCCCCCTTCCTCCAATTCATTTGTTTGTATTTTATTGCTTTTGAATAGAACTTTAAATGTTTTGAGATCACACTTATAAAATACATAGAGATTATTACCACCTGTGCTATTTATTATGCCTATGCTCTTATTTTCTATAACAAATTAAACATTAGGATTGTATGACCTATCTTTACACTTCAAAATCTAAACACATTTGAAAATTCCTTATTCTAAAGTTAACAGTGGTTGCGACAACCTCAGTGACTGATGTGTTTATCTCTAATACATTTCTTTTGAGATCATTATATTATTCCTTCACCAGCAAGTTGAGTTAGCCTCATTTAAACTAGTAGTTTTATGGAAGTACTCTGGATATCCTGCGTTTCCTGCAGAATTTTCCTTTCTGGAGATACCTGAGAGAGACAGTATGTAATTCTTCAGTCATCAATGGACTCTGCAGAACATGCAGGTCACTTGATCAAAGAGAAACAAATTAAAAGTACATTCACAGAGACAGATTCAAATCAATCAGTAAAGTAGCTATATATTAATGTTTGCAAATCCTTCCATCTACGCTACCTGCTATGATGCAATGTTTACATAAAGCAGGAAGTTCCAAAAATCATTTCATTTACAGCCTCGTCTTTATTTCAGTAATAAACAAGGTGAAGCATGTTATGTGACGTGACTGATGTTTTGTTTCAGTACTACTTATAAAAGCCTTTTTCTTTTAAAAGTTGTTGGTAGCTACCCTGTTATCCCTCCCTGTGTCTGTAGAAGTGGAGTTATCTGTCACTCTTTAGATACCAAAGCACAGCCACCAACTATGACAGGTAAAATTGCTTCAATATCTCAGATAAAATCCCCAGCAGTCACTCACAATTTGGCTCAATCATGTGCATTTGAAGCTATGGACTAATAACAGGGAAGCTATCCAGGTTCAATGTCATTACACATGAGCTTCCTATACTATTTCCCTTTCACTATGCTGTTAAACAAACTCTGTAAGAAAACGGCTACTAAAGCAACATTTTTCTGGTGGTTTGCAGTCTCCTCTGAAGGTCAGGGTAATTCTGTCTGTGTGTCTGTGTCTGCATTTGACCATATATGCCTGAGGACCCAAAAACTCGAGGCTATATCTCTACCAGCTAACCAAACACAGCCACGACACAGTCCAACCACTACTACATGAGCTCTGAAATCATCAGCACAGTACCTGGGCACAGTTCCGATCTGAGCCATCTACAACATTCCTAGATCACTATTTGTAGAGAAGTGGGAGATAGCACAGGCCAGGACCATTTCCAATAGGCAGTTTGAATGCAATCACTCTGTTTTGGGGAGCTAGGAGAAATTATGTGTGGAGATGTGGTATATGTTAAACCAATTGACTTCAGAACTGAAAGACAGTGCCTGACCTGGTTTAGTTACTACTATAGACACAGTTAACCTTTGTTTCTTTTTTTTTTTTTTTTAATGGAAAAACCTACAAAAATATACTTTATATTTTTGTTTCTTTCATTAGAGAATTGTTCTGACCTGGTTTTGACAATAAAGTAGCAGAAAATGTTTGCAGACCGTTTACCATCAGTATTAGCACAGAATCCTGTCAACAGTAGAAAAAATGCCTAAAATTATTAGCAATCTCAACTCAAATGCAGCTTTCTTTAACTTCCATATTACAGATAGACAGGCAATATCATATATCCAAAGTCTATTTCCTTTCCTTTTAAATACAGCTTCTCTTGACTATTTTTCTCCCAAAGCCTGTCCATATGTACCCAACAGTTAATTAAAGCTTTGTCCAGTGAAAAATCTTCCCATGTCCTCAGATACTTATTTCTACTAGTTTGAATGGAAACAAACTGTTCATTGTAGGGCGGACAGAGAAATCTTAGAACCTACTTCAGTTGATCTAATAGCCCAAGCATGAAAGCATTTGTGAGGGGACCAAATACTAAATAGTAAGGGTGACAAAGACCATCAGCTTTCAGACCTAACTATCCAGAAGAGCACACAGAATGCAAGAGGTGGAAAATTCAAAAAAAGAGCAATTCACAGGACATTTTTGTGAAAGTGCCAAGGAGCATTTTGACCTTTCCCTGCATTATTTCCCTGGTAAAATAAGTAGCAGTGGACAAAATCCCTAGTACTGTCACACACTTCTAATGGCAAGTCTGCAATTTCTAATGAAACCCACTACACTTTTTTACAGTGTACATTTCAATAATTCATCCTTATAAAAATAAGGTCACCAATAACTACTTGAGAGGAAAACAATGTGAATAAAAGGCAAATGCAGGTAACTATAAATATACATTAATCCATTTTTAAGAACGTATAAAATACCTTCAGCTTTGGCAGACAGGCCAGTAGGTTTCTCTATAAAGCTGACACAGCTTTAAAAAAGCAGTGAGTAAAATGGGATGCGCTGTACATTACACAGTCTCTGGTGAGACAAGCAGAGTATATCCATGAATGACTGCTTCCTGAATCAAGAACTCGGTGTGTCACTCTCTTCCAGCAAGCTTAGTATGATCATCACTTAAAAGACAAAAAAACCCCAAGCCCAGAGGTCTCCCTTTTCCTTTTCTTCTTTCCATCTTCAGTGGGACTGAGGCTTCTTTCAGGAAAGCAAAGGTTTTAGCAGCAAACTGAGTCAAAGTATCACCTACAGAGATGCCTGTGCCAGTCAGGGCATGCCCATGAGAGAAGACATGCTTTCCCCAAGAGAATGCTGACTCTAGGGCTCTAGATAGAAACTGCATGGGATTACCCATCTCCTTGTTAGAGGGACAGGAGTTTCTGTGGTGGGTATGAATTTCTGCCAGTCTGGCAAAGATTTCCCCAGAATAAAAAAAAGCATTTGGTTTTGAAAGAAGGTCTTCCCTCATCACAGCTGCATGGGCGGGGGATATAGCCAGGAGTTTTATGCACTCTGCCTTGTGGCTAATCCAGGCCTGCTGTCAAGACTGGGTTTCATTTTACGACCAGAGTTTCCAGAGCTGGCAAAGCCAAAGGTAAGAATAGGAAGTAAACAATGCCAGAATTCTCTCTTGGAGAGGAGTGGAAATGCGTTTCTAGTCATATATAATGCCTTTTGATTTCCTGAAAAAAAAATACTTTTTCAATCTCTGAAGTTTGAATTTGAGCCCATGCATACTAGGTAGAGTGAAAAACACTGAGGATGGTTACGAAGTTATGGTTTAAAAGATAATAAATTCTGTATTTTTTGCTACATGATAGAGTTTTCTAGTCTTCCTTCAAATTGAAAGGTATTTCACAAGGGCTGCCAGGACATTGGTCTATGACAGAACTAAGCGGCATTTCAGGACACGTGTCCTATGAGAAGGTAAGTGTCCTCAGATGTTTGTTCAAAACAGTAGGTTTATAGTTAAATTGCAGTTGGAACAGGCTTTAAAAACACAGACAAAAAGAAATTTGAATCTTAGGAAGTAAAAGAGTTTTGTTCACCTACAAGGAAAATAGATCTCTTGGAGTTTTTCATAACAGAAGCAATATCAACCCTGGAATCCTGGCCATTTTCCAATTCGGGTAATTACAAAATACCTAACTAAATGTTCCCTCAGCTTCAAAAGTATTATTTAATATTAAATTTAAATTGGTTAGTAGTATTTTTGTGTCCTTTCATGCAGCTGCTACAGTCTGTTTTAGGAATCAATAATGGGTTTAGCTAATTCAGTTGTGTATGATATTTACAAAACATTTTCCTATTTCTTACAAAAGACATCATAAAAATCTATCATCCTTTTTTTCAATCAGTAAATTAAAAAAAAAAAAAAAAAAAGTAGGAAAAAAATAAAGCAAGGAAAGAAGAGAAAATAATCATTTCTTTCCCTCACATACTTTCTAGTTAAAGATGATTGCAAAATACCTGAAATTTACAGTAATGGTTCAGTCAAAACTAGGTGCTTAGTTGAAAAAAGGAGCATATTAAGAACCTTGATATTTTTTTCTTCCATTACACTTTATGTGTACACTTAACTCTGTGTGCTGTATGTTAACAGAATTGAGCTCAAAAGCACTCTTAAAATACGCACTATAGCAATAAACTGTGCATAGAATATAATTATGAAATCTTCAGAGCCAAATCCAGTCTTTCTATTACAACCTTATCTCTGTCCTCAAATGTTAGGATAGTACATGCAATTGTGGTGGTTTCAATCCATCTCAGACTGAAAGGCATCAGAAAGGGTCACTTGAAACCAGAGATCTTACTTGCTCAGTCCCCTCTCTTCAAAAACAACATGAACTATTTCCAAAAGGCCTATACAGACACACTGACATTTAACAGGGAATTGGGGTCCATATTCAGAGCAAAAGTTTCCTCTAATGACATTAAAGAGCTCAACTAGGACACTCTGCTCTCCATTATCCATTATTAAGAAATGGAAATATACTTACAAGGACACCAAATTTAATGAAAATAAGGCAGAAATTCTTTACAGGAGAATTGTTGAAAACAAGATGCAAAGAAGAGCATTAAAATGTTCTGGATAACACATGGGACAGTTCACTATTTCATCCAGAAGAATATTTAATGAATAGCATACATTTTTCTCACATCAACCACGACAACTATGTTCCCTCAGTCTTTCTTTGGCTAGCCTTACTCTGAGTAACTCTTTCTGACCATCTTACTATTTCAAGTAAGCAAAGTAATCAAGGACAAAGAAGACTGTATATTGAGTGACCAGGGCACAAGCATATAGTTACAATTACATATCAACACAGGACAATGTGCCACATCAGTAAGTGCTCACGGTGAAGGTCCCTTGCCCTCTCTTTCAGTAGTAAGCCAACAGCTGATTATGGTCCAAGAGTATCAACCAAATGATCACACACTTTGAGAAAAGTCTCAGAAGACAAGCAAATGCTATGATAATCAGGAACACATCACTGCACAGTGATGAAGGATTAAATCAGACTTTAGCACTGCAGATATAGAAATTCCATACATCACCAAGGATACTACAATATCTATAATAAAACCTCGTTGCTCCTGTTATGAAGTTCAACAAATATTCTTTATAATCTTTTGTGGAGAGACGTTCACAAGCCACAGTACACTAGTTTTTAGAAAATGCAAAAGCAAAATCGTTCATGTTCCAGTTAGTCAAAGCAAACAGAACAGAGCTGAAGGTTAAATTCAGCCTTCTGCCCAGCTCCGCTGGTGAAAAACCTATAGAAAAATCAGTTGGATATACTCTTAGATGGTGAACATTTTTGAGACGTTTGTTGAGGACCATTCCTTCATACATCACCTAACATTCTCAAAATGAGTCCACTATTTTAAAGAGAAAATGAATTGGTATATTTGGTCTGATTTTCCACTGCTAACATACAGAGATAGAGAAAATCCGAATGAAAGAGAGTAAACCATTGTCGTGTTAACTTGTTTGCACTCTTCTATGTTTTTTTTTCTGTACAATCACTTATATACTTCATTGGCAGCAGTGAATCAGACCCAACAGAACCCACAGTTCATTTCTGCAAGACGTGGTGGATATATCTAACAGCTCATTGTTGACTGAAAGTGTAGATCCCACCTCCTGCCACACATGTTTTCTATGTATGGCCCTGGCTACTTACCTTTTGCTGACTGCAGTGCTCTTCAGTCGTCACCATCAGTCAGTTCACCTCCCTGACTCAGAAGAAAATAACCAGAAAGTTGGATAATTGTCTTTTGAGTCAACTGGTTGAATTGGCTCAAGGAAAGAGGTGAAGGGTGAAACAAAGTCATTGGTACAGGACTGTGAAGGGAAGAACAAGAAGGGAAGGCACAGAGCAGGACCTTCTCCGATGGCAGCAAGAAGCTGTCAGATTAACATAGCCACTAGTTGCCTCGCAACCATAAACTTTACCTTCACAGCAACAAATAACCAATTAAGCCAAATTGTTAGATGTAAAAGGAAGACAGGGCCAAAATTGTCTTCCCAGGCATTTAAAAAAGCAAGCATTCCCTGGGAAAGCAAAGGCATATACTAGTTAATATATTTTAGCTAATGGGGGTGGAGGGGGGAGATTGTTTCTCCTCTTAGTTAAGTAACTGTTAACAACATTCCTTCTACCGAGAGGTTAAAATTTACATGATTTATCACCAGTGCACGACATTACTATTTGCAAACATAATCATTTCTAAACTAGAGATTAGTTTGATCCAGTTAAGACCATAACCTTTTTGGAATTGCACATTCCTAAATATGAGACTCTTCTTTGCATTTTTGTTTTCTTTTAACTTATTCTCAGCATTAAGCAAAGGAATTTACTTATTCAAATAAAGGCAGTAGGAGGTTTTGATAGAATATAACTTTATTACTCATTGTGGCAATCACTTGATTAAATACATTGCAAGACAGACCTTTTAATAAAATAGTGTTCACTTAACCATGCACTGAAAACAGCTGAATCCTACTCACTGCAGGTTTGATTCTACCATTCAGCCTCCAATAAAAGACAAATTAGTTTTGAGGTAATTTGGAAAAGATACCCCAAAACTACGGTTCTTTTGAGTTTAGCAATCAACTTTTATGGAAACAGAAACATTTGCTATGAGATTCATCTGGAATTTGAAGTCACTGCCAAAATAACTGCAGATAACTACCTGGAGGACCTAGGACAGTCCTGGCACTGACCAACTTCTTACCTGTAGACAAGAACAACCCCCACTCATTGGATGGGTTAAGGCAGCGTGAATTTCTGCAGATGTTGCAGAGCTGGCTACCTCTTACAACCTAGTCATACTTTTTCTCCCAACGAGAAATAAGCTTGCCTAAAGAACCATATGGGTGTCTTACTTCCTTAGGCCCCTGAAGACAGTCACCCCAGAGCCCCACTGAATTCCTGCAGGCAGTGTAGGTCCTGCAGGCACAGGCTGCTCAGATGCAGGCAGATTACCTGCGGCTTGGGGCAATGCAATGTAGGGCTGAGCAGCCAGCCTGAGATATCTGGGCTGGGATGTTAAGGAGCCCCAGAAGAAGTGGCAGAGGAGGTAGCAAATGCTAGAGGACACCTTAGAGAAAGTGGGTGTTGGGAGTGGGATAGCAGAAGAAAAGACACATAGATTTACTGTATATTTGACTAGCATAGTAGAAATGATTCATTTTCTGTTGATTTAAATATAGTAAATTCATTCACTGTGTGACTCTGACACACTACTATTACTATCGTTGTTATTGCTACCGCTATTAATCTTTCAATTTTATTATAGTAATAATTTCCGTATTCATCCTTATTTATGTCCCTATGTTTCAGGGTGAAATCATATCAACAGTGTGCCAGTGAAGTGTGGGATGTGGCAGCTAACTCAGATCTGGAGAGCTAGAGACAGACCAGGTATCACTGTATCACAGCACCTAAGAGCAGTCTCTGACGACAGTGCTTTACAAAACAGATCCAAGACTCTCAGTAAAACTGTAAGGTCTAGGGGAGGGAGAAGGACAGAGGGCAGGGTTTGTCTCCGCCTTCACTCCCCTGACACACCCACAGAAAGCAAGGAAGGCTTCACCTTGTATAGAGAGGAGCAGTACCCATGAAATCTTTGTCAGCAAATGCTGTCAAGATTCCCTCCCCATTTCTGAGAGCAGGTGCCTTCAGCATAAGGTCAGAGGTGGGTCCGCAATGGCTAAGGCAGCATCAGACTTAACATGACACTTTTGAAATTTTAGCTCGGTGATTTGCCCAAAGCTACAGTGAGTCAGCAAACTAACAATCCTGATTCCCAGGCCACTTTGCAGTATTCAAGGTTAAAGACAGTGATGTATGAAAGCTACTGCCAACCAAAAAGTGTGATACAAAGAAGGAGAAAAATTATTGTTGGCTGGGGTTAGCTTTTAGCATTGTCTGTGGCCATTGGCTTGCTTTGACTCCTCATTTTTGTTTTCTTCTATAACGAGAGCAAAACTCAAGCATTCACAGAAATTTTACTGAGATGTTATCACTCTTCTTTTCTTGAGAGAGCGTGTTGGCGAGGTGACATCTTTCAGTCCCTCCAGACATGTTTCAGATGATACAAATCAGCATCATTCTGTTACACTGATAAAACCGAGAGGATCACATTGAACAACAAGCTTCAGTCTCCTGTTGGAAGTGTTGAAATACTTTTCTTATGCCTTCTAAAAATACTTTCTTGCTGCTCAATTTAATATTTTCTAGGTGACCAGATCAAGGAGGGTAAAAGTCTGTGATGTTTTCTAAGACTGCTTAGAGATGGATATAGCTGATTTTTCCACATATCAGCTGTTAGATATTTAATTTGGTAACTCAGAGGAATTTAGTGCTAAAACTGCCTAGCTGTACCACTTCAGCTCCCACATCACAGCTTGAAGGAAAGAAGCAAATGTGATGTGGACATTGCAAACTCTCAGTATCAACCTGCATGGTAAAAGGCTTGAATCATTTATTCTGAGTTAGACTTGTCTATACCCATTATTGAGCAACTCTCATGGACAGTTCTTTGTGAGTATCTATGTATTAGAATTTCACTACAGTCTTCTATCCTAATTCCCTCTATTCCCACCAGGCTCCTGGAAGTAAGTACACCTTAAATAAATTCAGAATCAGAAATTACTCATTAATCAGAAAGCTGGTTATGTCAAGAGCAAAGGAATATTCAGGTTCATGTACTAAAAAAAGCAAATGAGCAATTTGTTTAATTTGTCTGTGGCTTCAGACTTGTCAAGCACCCTCGCCATGACCAGCAAAGGACACTTAGAGGTGCTGATCTATTAAATACAAATTGACCGTTATTCTGCACAGATGTGATCCATCCCCAAAAGATCTTTTATACCCCTATGGACAGTAGTTAAATCACTTCCAAATATTAAACTTTAAAAGCAACTTTTTATTTTCCTTAATTGAATTCCTATCCAAATATGAACCTGGCCTTCTCTGCTTGATTGACAGTAGATAAAACCAAGTCTTTGCATTCAGTAGCACAAAGCATATTAAAAGCAATTTTGAAGTGACAGAAAGGCAAATCAACAACCAAAAAAGATGTACTTTCATTTGACTCATCTGTCCTGCTCATATACTATACTATGATAGATTACATTATCTGTACTTTAATTGATCCTGCAAGAGGTTTGACGCTTACTTTCACTGTTACAGTCTCTACTGAATGGGAGAGAATACCAACACTAAGCTTGTCTGAACAAAATCCACTTATGCTAAGCCTTTCACGTGGACTGTATATAAATTGTGATTATAACAGTTTGTTCCAGCTAAAAATAATTTCCCAAATAACCTTTAAAAATAAAATCATTTTCAGAGACCTTAGTGTCTTTGGAACTTCCACTAACATTGTCAAAAACAGAGCTCTAAACTAGGATGCTTTGTCCAAGGTAACTCAGCTACTCATAAAACCTTGATGTTTTTTCTTCCAGGCTAATGGGATTATATAAATAGAAATACTTACTAACCCTTTAGGAGAAAGCATATACGTACACATAATATTTTTTCATTGATGATAATGCTTTCTTGGTTTCAGCCATCTGATTTTTAAATGCTAGTATTCCCAAGTAGAAGTGTCCAAACCTAGTTGCTTCTGTTTTCTTGTTTATCAAGACAAGGAAATTTCCTTTGAAGGCAGCTGCTCAGTGAACCTGCAGGGCTTACTCTAGGAAACTGCTCTAATTTTATCTCCTTTCGGAGACATAAAGATAGGGCAACAGCCCCTTCAATTTCAAAGCATTGCCCAAGGCCTAAGAACACAGGGTCCCACAATAATCACTGGAAATTATGCAGCTGAAACTGCATGCGGTATTTTCAGCCTTCCTTCAGCTAAATGACCCATCTTAAAAGAACATACAATTTCATTGGGACCTTCTCAACTGAGAGAATGTTGTGAAATTCAATGACAACAGATGAAAATGACTGGTACCTAGAGAGTCCTTCTAAGAAACACTGTGGGAACAATGTGGTTGATTATCTCTGACATTTTTGTCTTCATAAGTATCTGCAAGCAACAAAAACAAATAGTCCAGGATGCTATCACGTCTTTTATGATGGTGAGGATATAATTTACCCTAAGAGGTAAGATGCTTAGATCAAAGCCCATTAAAATTTCAGTTCCCTGAGTATAACAGTAGCTTTGGGTCATTGTTCTTCACTGGTAGAGAGAGGGAGAAATAGATTAAAAGAATATGATAATAGATTTTTTAGATTCACAGATAAATAAAACCAAAAAGTACTGATGTGGTCTGACCTAAGAAGCATAGGACAAATGATTTTTCTGAGTTAATATTTTTTTAACTGGAGAATATATTTTAAAAAAACCAACCAAGCCTGATTCACCCCTCAGACCTTCTGAGTTATATCAATGCTGTTAAAAGGGGGGACTTTATCAAATATAACTATATTTAAATTACATTCTTGTTTTACAGACTGGATAAGCCCTTCACTGCCAACTTTTCAACCCTTCATAATTTAAAAAGTGTAAGGAAGACACTCATAGCCTCTCTTGGACATTCTAACTGGGCTGAACACCATAAACATTTTACACGCGGCAGGCTTTCTAATCCTTTAATGATGTCTATGGCTTCAATGCATCTCTATATGTCTGTCTATCACCTTAGCACCCAGTTTGGGTTCTTCCCCACTGCAGTTCAAAACCAGCTTGTTTATACATACAAAAATGTCACTGGAAGCTTCTGGAAGACAAAAGTTGAATTTTTATTCTGCATCTCTATAGCGTCACACAGTATTTGAGAAGGGCAGGTGTTCCTAGGCTCTATGTTAAATATGAGTTATAATCATAATATTAGCAAAACCAAAAATACTATTCTGCTGATCAAAACCTCTTTGTCTTTTTCAATTTTTTCTTAAATATAGGATGTATCTGCTTTCTCGACACCCTTTTTCCCTATTTGACCTACCAAAAGCAGATATCGGTTTAAGTTTTTTTGTAACAGTGACTGATGTTTCTTTTTATTTATCATTCTTCCTCTAATCTTTGTACCTTTTGTAAGTTCAATCAGTAATTGTTTTTTTCTTCCAGTTTCTTTATAAAAACATTAAATATTATAGGAAAAAACAGTGATCTCTTCAGAACCTTGCATCTGCTCATTTATGGCTCCCTGTTTACTGTCATACTTTGAGATATGATATGCCTCCAAATTTTAGTTCCTTCAACACACATCACATTGATTTTATTTTATCTAGGTTTTAACACAAAAAGCATGCAACATCAATCAAACATTTTAAGGAAAGCTTTTACATCAATGTTATTATCTATATCAAGTGAACTAGCCTAAGCAGTAACAAGCTTTGTTTTCCATATTCCATGTGTTAATTGATACTAATTATTTTCCTTTACATAACAGAGACTCTGCACATTTCTTCCTCAGAAAGTTCCTAGGTCTCTTCTAAAGTCACACCAAATATGATCAACTATTCTAAGAGTTGTCCTTAGAAACAAATCATCCGGACACGTGGATTTAAAATCTCCTGGTTTTCTAATAGCTACTGTTTAACACCCGTGTTAACACCTGATGTCTGTGCTATAGTCTAGTCTTGGGTTTGGGTACAACCATCTCTGGGCTTATCCTGGGTCAGTGCATCCAATAAGTTGCCATATCATTGACCTTCAACTATGCACTTCAGTAATACAACTGAAGAAAAGTTCTGAATCAATGAATGCTTGTACTGACCAAGCAATTCTGACAGGCCAGAAGAAAAAACTACAATTAACAGTACCTGGACTTAATTGGGAATGTCTTATGGCAGTGAATGTGGGAAAGACTAGTGAGGCAAATTTCCCTGACACCAAAGACATGGTCTACCACCTATATAGAGAGAAGATAAATGAAGAATAACATTGTGATGAAAATGTTCGACGTTACTCCAAGCCCTGTTAGTGTTTGCCATAGAGCTCTTGTCTGGATGTGATACATGAGAACTATCCACAGGGACTGGATACTGCAAAAGGAACCACATTTTGTCGATTGATATGAAGCCATTATACAAGCTCCAGTTGAGCAAGTAGTATCTCTGCTCCCATACAGCTTGCCAAAAGCATCTTACAACATACTATGTAGTATCTTCTGCATAGGAAGCATTTTCATCACACAGAACAGCTACTCTGCACGAGGGTGAGGGATGTAGCTTAACAAACAATGGAGGGATTTGCATTTCTTTCATCTGTAAGCATTTACAAGTGGAAAACACAGAAATTAATACTGTTAGTCTCAGTGGAGTGGTCAGGCCTGCTAACTCTCACAAACTGTCTTGCAAAACCTGGTACAAAACACAGAAAAGCACTGCTTGTTTCCCATCCACCCTGAGCAATGTAATCAAAATCATGCCTTTTCTTTCTTCATTCTTTCCTTCTGTTTTTCCTTCTTTCCTTCTTTCTTTACTTCTTTCGCTCTGTTCTCTTCTTCAAGTAACGACCTAGTGCTTAGCTGGGGAAAGACAGGAGGTGTGGGGGCAGGACTGTGTTAATGCCCTAATTAAGTCTGTAGTTAGCTGATGGGAAAATCGTTGTCAGGAAAGCTGATAACAAGCATAAACATGACAAGCTTGTTTTGAAAAGTCATCCTGTCACTCTGTTTACTTATGCTACTGCATGCAGCTCCAAGCTACTGTCATATATGTTTATATTGATTCATCTGCATCACTTCCTCCCCACTTTTTTTTTTCCTGTAAGGAATATAGATAAAAGCTTCACACATCTTGCATTTCAAGCGATCAAGAAGTCCGCACTGTGGAAACATTTATTCACTGATGTAAAGAATGATCGATAATATGGAAGAGAAGAATCTGAAAAGATGAGGAACTTCATACGTCAGATTTCTTTTTCAGAATGACTTACAGTTACCCTTGTCCATGCTTAAATTTATTGTGATATTTAAGTATTCATTAGATTGATATTAAATATGAGAAGTCTATTTTACAAATATTTTCAGTAGAGATTTGAAAGGGTTACAAAATGTAAGGAAGAGTAACAGTCTGCATAAAATATGACCCAGTTTCTCTGCCATAACATACATAGCAAGTGCAGTATTTCTCTCACAAATAGAATCACAATCACCTTTAACCATAGCCCATCCACAGGATAAACTTCTTCCATCAGTGATAAAAAAGCCAACAGAGTGACCCATCTTCTCCCTAGCAATGTAGAAATATCAATAAAGCTATAATGAATCATAAGGGGAATGCCAGATGTTCAGTCACCTGAAGCACTCACTACAGAAACAGCAATTTCGTTATAACAATGAAAGGAAATATATGAACATTACTGACATCTTTCTCAAGTTTGGTGTTGCTAACTCCCATGTCCTGGCCAAATGCCAGACTGGGTAATTATATTCTGAATGATCTAAATTAATTCCCTCTATACTTTCAATTATTCAGTTATTCTGATGAAAGTAAGTAAAGAAAATTATGTACAGTAGTGAGGGCTGCTGTCGGAGAATAACTTCAATATAGAAGACTCCCAATGCATTTTGCCAACCACAAGATCAATTCATCTGTGGGTTATGCCAGCACTTACAGGCCCAGCGGAAGATGTGAGATGTGACAGACAAGTCTGTGGTAGTCTGTGGTGGAGCAAGTGCTTCTGAAATCTCTTCTCTGCTGGGAAGCCATGGTGAGTTAAGGTACCTCAAGTGCTGATTAGACAGGAAAGGTGCCTAATGGAGGTACTCAAGAAGCAAAATTTCTCTGCAGCACTGACCAGACATTAAAGCTCTCCTCTTCTGGGGAGAAGACCTCGTCAATGTCAGAAAGATTTTCATGAAGTCTAATTGTCATTATGAGGACAGAGGGTACAGTCATTCCAGCAGCAGAAACTGTAACCAGAGGTCAGACAACATATTCAAGAAAAGAAAAGCTAGGTGAAGAAGAGCATTTTCTTTATCTTCAATGTCAGCACAAGGACTATGATAGTTTTCCTTGATGGAAAGGATACCAGATGTTTCAGTAGGTTTTGGATGGAGCCTTACAGGTTATTTTCCTACACATCTCAAGTTATGTAGAAAAAATTAGTTCTGTAATGTTTATAACACACACGTTTAATGCTACAGAAAACTGACATCTAGAACTAAATTAGCAAGCCATTTTTTCATATTTTTTTTTTTATGTTTGTGAGCCACACAGAATTATAATATAGAGAAAAGGTTCACATAATTCCTCTGGAGAATGTTGTGTAAATGGCTAAAGTGGCTTACATAGACTTTTTAATGCAAATGTGAAAGTTGATTACGAAAAACATCTTCATATGTGCATGGAACTATCCATGTTCGAAATTTCTAAAGATACTGTATATTCTGCAGAAAATGTTTACAACTTCACAGACTTACAAAGGTCAAAACCCACTTATGTAATACATGGATCAAACTGTACATCTTCCTTTAGTGGAAGCCATCACGTGGCTAAATTCCCATCCACCTCTTTGAAGAGCTGTCCAGAGTTGAAAAGGCTCTCTCATATGTTATCTGACTGGCCTCCAGTGATTCATGTAAAAAAGAAAAACTTCAGAAAAACAAACAGCCTCTTAGAAATATTTCACAACACTAAATAGACTTGTTTTTGAAGATGCTTTTCTGCAGACAGAGTTACAGACATTACCTCTGGGCAGCTGTCTATTGCCCACTCTAGCATTGTACTGCTGGGAAAATGAGGCAGCTCTCCTCCAAGCAATTAGGTGGGATGAAGAGCTTTGGTAGGACAGTAGGGAAGCAACAGAAATATCAGATGTTTTGCTGAATCATTCAATCTCTTTTTCAAATCGGCACTCCATGTCTTAATACAGGTATACTCTATCATCCTTTTATAACAATTTACACCTATATAGGATCATTTAGATGAAAAGACCAAAATCATTTCTATGTACACACTAAGAAATGGATAAACAGAAAAAAAAATCAACCCTGGGAAACTCTGTGACTTGTACTAATTTACTCAGCGAACTTATGACAACAAAAAAAAAGAGAACTTGGAATACTTGTATCTGAACACACCTACTAATTATCGCACCAGTTAAAACTATGTGACTAGGAGTAGTTTTGAACTGCTATACTGGAAAAAAGTCTCTCCATGAAATTATTTTAAGTGCAAATGAGTGCAACAAACCTAACCTGGAGTACAACAAAGGGTCATGCCCTAAGTGTTTATCTTGGAAAAATAGCCTAAAAACTGACTGAGACCAAAGTATAGCATGTTTGCAGGCAAAGCAAATACTTGGTGTCAATACAGGCAACCGAAACAAACCATGGGGTAGGAATAAAAATTTGTTTCTTTTCCCAGGAGAGAGGAGGGACAGCACATACAAAAATTATGTATGTTAAATGGTGCTCCCTTACAATATAAGAAATTTTTTCATCCTTTTTTACAATCTCTGTGCGACTTAAGGCAAGCTTTTAGAATACTATAGGATTCAAACATCTAAGAGTACGTCTGAGGATATGGATACACATCTAAATAATCATCTGCCTTTTCACATCATGTTGTTAGAACATCAGTGTCAGTTAACATCTGCTCTGAATTACTGTTCCTCTGATTGGTGCCCAGAAAACTCATTACACTCAGGTGCTGTGTATGTGACTACAATCACACATTACTAAGCTGGAGAATAAGAAAGCTCTATTTAAGATAAACAGAAAAGTTAGCACACATTTGCTACTGGAAGACAGACACTAATAGTCCTGTTTTCTTATCATATACATATGTTGCAGCAGTGTCCAAGATGATGGAATATATAGATGAGACAAACTCAGAAAAAAAATTTGTGAAAAAAATAAGGCCCTTTTTTCAGAGAGAGCAGCCATTGACTTCAGTGTTATTTTAATGCTGACAATGGAACAGGGGAAATGATTAATCATTATAGCTACTATAACTGCTTACTATTAGGTACTCTTTTACAAAGCTACACCTGTAAGCATTTTTCTTTATTTCTCCTAAGCATTTGCCTTTTTTCTTTTAATATAGTGCTGCCAGATCTCGAGATTTTGTCACAAACCTCACAATAACTTGAAAACTGGATGCTAGAGCTATATGAATATATAAACATTTTACATTTTCTTCTTTTTCCCAATTGTTTAATTTTTGAGTTTAACATACAGCAAGAGTAATGAAAAGGAGAGTAAAAATCCAAATGAAAAATAAGATTTTTAATCTCACAACCTGTAAATTCGGCATTTTTGTTTTAGATGGCCTGGCCCATAACATTGTTGAACATTTGTGTGGGCCATACAGTGACAGTTTCCTTCTACTCTAGTGATCTTCGCATATTTGGGATTTTGGAGCCAACCTGTGCTGGGCAGGTATTAATCCTAGAGTGTTATGTGCTTTGGCACAAAGTGAGGAACTACAAGAGTGTCAGGCTACCTGGGCCCCTGTAATGATAGACCCTTTCCAAGACCATTTCTCTGTTCCTCCCTAATGTCACAATGAAGTGCCTTATTCATATGCTAAGGTAAGAGTAAGTAACTGAATCAGGAGTTCCTGTTTGGGGATAAAGAAATTACTGGCACTTTATATGGGATAGCTCTTTCTCAGAGCACTAATCCACTCCAGAAGGCTGATGACTGAGATCAGAAATAAAATCTTGCAGTCTACTCTATTTATCCTTTCTCCAAAGAGTGAAGGTATGTTTGCACTGGTAGCACACAACAGAGAACAACAGGAACAGACCTGCAAAGCCAAAGAGCTGGTGCTGAAGAGCTGATGTCCATGGAATGTGGATGGGAGGTGGTTGCTGGTTTTGTTCGATTGGAGGCCATCCTGTGGCCTGACAAAAAGGTTTCACCACCATCTGACAGCATAATGTTTAATTCCTGTTCATTTACAAAGTAATGGGACGGCATAACCAATTTTTCCTTAGTTTACACTGTTTATGATAATACTCTTAAGCATCCCCATTCTGTAACCACACAGAGACTGAAGATTGCAAGTGTCTCCCTCCGTGCTGCTTTCACTCCTGCTAAGGTTTTCTTATGTCTCACTGATGGAATTATTGCATAAATTTTACACAGAATCGTACAAAAATAAAGGTAAGAGCTTTAAGAATGCCATGCCTCCTGCTGTTAGAGGTATGTTGGAAACCAATGACAGTTCATGGTATCAGGTATAACAGGCCCGTGTAGAATAGGTGCAAATATGATAGCACTTACCTTTTATCCCCAAATTAAGATTCCAGTCCACTGCTTTTACAATTCATCAGACAGGGCATCAGCATTTCAGTGAAGAGATTTAATTCCTTCAGTAGGAAACTGAGTAACCATTACAGTAAGTGTAATGCTATTTTATGATTGGTGTTAAACATTTTGTTGCTTTTTCTTTTTATTAGTTTTGTGAGATGCAGTTTCTTCTGTCCTCACACTCCCTAATACACAAGAATTTCTGACAAGATTTATGTTAATGCCAACTTAATATATGGTAGGAAATTCTCTCTAATTCTTTGTTCACTAATCTGTAAAGTCCGTTATTCACACTAAAAAAAAAAACCAGCCCACAATTTTCAAATAGTCCAGTATGTGACTCTGAATCACAGTTATAAAATGTTTCAACTTTCAGATAAATCTTGTCCAGATTTATTTGCATCAGTAATATTCTATACTTGAATAATTTAATTCTTTTATTAAACAGCAAATTGTTCTTAAAATTACTTGAACACACAATGCCTCTGTATATAAGCAACTTAGTCATTTTGGCTTTTATAGCTCATTACAAGTACTCTCAAGAAAAAGAATGTGTTTTGAAATTATGGTGATTCTCACTCTTAAATTGCACTGCTCTCATTAAATTTTTAATAGGGGTGTGGTTTGCTTGTTTGCTTCTCAGTATGACTTCTTCCCAATCAGTATGAATCTTTACTCATTTGTGAGAATGAGGAAAACCAAGGTTTTAACTCTTGTGATTCTTCTCCTGAATGTCATGAGTTGTTTACAAATATAAGTGGCTGAAAACAAATGAGATTTCTGAAGAATGTCAGGTGACTGGGAGGGTGTGGAAGTCCCTGTGGTTGGTTGCTGCCTTCTCTCTTGCTGTCCTATTCAGAGCCCCAGATGGATTCAAAACGCAGCATAGTAGTATACACTCTTCTGATGTCCCCACTTTCCCAATTACTCTTCAATGTTCAATTCAACTTTTTTACCAAGACCAAGTCTTGAGATGACATACTAGTTTAGCCCTAAGATTAATTCTTTAATAACACCTAGCTCAGAGCCCATCAGTTTGCGACAGGATATGATTTATTTTCCCCACAAGCATTCCTTTATATTTAGGTGCAAGAATATAATTTACTGTTGTATTGCCTAGTCAATCAATACCAGGATGTGCTTGTGAAATACTCTGAAGTTGTATTTTGGTTTTATTCTCCTGAATAACTCAGTATCATCTGAGAACTTTGCCTCTTCACCAGTCACCCATTCCTTATTTCTAATCATTTATTACTTTCTTGAACAACACAGGCCCACACAGAGAACACTGTGGGACTTCGGTGGTGATCTCATTCTACTTAAAACTGATCAAATATTTTTACTCTCAGCTTCCTTTATTTTAATCAGTTTAATTCGTATGAAAACTTTCCCTATTTTCCCATTACCACTTCTTTAAGGGACTTTGGTGAGCAACATTTTGAGAAATTTATCTGAACTGACATGTAACTTCTTTACAAGGCAATTTTGGATTTGCTTCACCCTAATTCAAGATAGAGACACATTTGGAAATGCTATAATTCTTGTAAGATTTGGGGGAATTTTGATTAGCTCTTGTTTCCTTCTCCTGGTTCCAACAATTTACGGCACCCATCACTGGGAAGATAGCGATGCTGAATAGCGTATTGTCCTTTATAGTCTCCTTCCTTCAGACAATTCAAAATACGTGAGACACCCAGCAATAAGCCAGATGATTGATTATGCTGTTTGTTAATTACAGTATATTAATAGCCTTATAGAGGAAACCTACATTATGTTAGTGTGCTAAACCTACTTGAAGGTATATTCAAAAAGCCTGATAAATAATCTCACAGCAGTCAATCTAATTTCAGGGTTCCATTTGAAAATGGGGAATAAGAAGGAATGAACTATGTTCATTCATCCTTATTATATATTACATCTGTTGCTTGTAACAATACTCATGTTAAAGACCATGTAAATCTTTTAACTGTGTACAGTTTACATACCTACTGATGGAGTAAATTCAGATAAATGCACTTTACTTGAAGTTACAGATTTAGCCTTGTCCTTCATCTCCCAGCTCTTCTCAAGATGTTGCCTTTTCATAGGTGGAGAGGATTAAAACTCAGTGAAAATACCAAGAAGAACTCCACATAAGAATTAAAAAAAAACACATACACACAAAAAAAACCAACAAACCAAAAAGTAACAGTGCTTATGTTCATTTCTCTGTGTTCTCCCCTGAAACCTCAGTTAAATGGTTTTGCAGCTGAACTCTGTAAGTGCCAAGTCCTTTTCAGAAAACATTTGCAAAACTGCTCCTGAAGATGATCTTAAAAGATAAGGCTGAAAATGGTTAGTGCTTACTGAACAGATGGGGAGGATACTACCAGAGAGATAAGAGGAAGAATAGGCATTCAGAATGACCAGAGCTAAGATAAACAGCTAGCCTACCACCCCCCTGGGCCTAAAAGAAACAAAATCAGGAGTGAAAAAAAATATATAAAAATATCCCAAAGCCCCTTTATGCAGTATAACAATGTCAAAAAGAAAATCAATCTTCCTGCTGAAGAACTCCCTAAAAACTGACTGCAAAAAGACACCCGCAAAAAGACACCAATAGTTGCTCAGACCACAATTTGTTTTAAACATGTCAATTCTGTCTACATAGATATTAACCAAGCATAAGTAATAACCAATTCACTGAGCCTTCACAAACATACAAGTACAGTATTAGAGTATGTCAAGCCATCTGAGACTAATTTGAGGTCTGCAGGGTGTAGGATTTGGAAGACTTAAACTT
Source organism: Baryphthengus martii (assembly GCA_013396935.1). Lineage (NCBI taxonomy): Eukaryota > Metazoa > Chordata > Aves > Coraciiformes > Momotidae > Baryphthengus > Baryphthengus martii. Next base: position 3,215 of record VWZK01023557.1, on the reverse strand, counting down.
TTTATCATTGGACCGGAAAAACTTCTGACAGTATCATGGTCCTATGTGTTTATTACAATGAACACAAAAATATATACATGCTAAAGATGGAAAAGATGTAACATTGAGATTTCAGTGTTAGGTGAAGTGGTAGAATAAAATACGGTGACAGAGTATTTTTCTTTCCCAAAACAGCTCTTGGGAAAAGTTGTTAGGGCTGTAATTTTTTTTATTTTTTGCAAAGGGTTAGTTTGTACAACCTTTTCTCAGTAAATCTGTAATTTGGGTCAGCTTGGAGAAATTTGTGGAGGAAGCCTGCAAGAAGATATTTTTCTTGGAGTATTCTCTCATTATCACTTCTGTGGGAGTTGATATTCTGAGTCAGGTAAGGACATGTTCCTAGAGCTCATCTGATAATTAAGAGAATGATTCTCACTATATGACTCCACCTAAGATACGCTCTGAAAATTAACATTGTAAGCCAATGGGCTGGCCTAAATCCTGAAACTCTTCCTCTGGTGGAAGAAAAGAATAGGCCTACCCTTTTCAAGGATGACTAGATAACTAGGCTGGGAAAGTCCAGTAACATAGGGAATTGCCTCAAAGAGTCTTTAGGATGCCACGTGGTAGCTCTTTCAATCACCAACAGCATGGCACCTTGAGAAGTCATGTTCTGAGAGCTCTGCATCTCAAAATACAGCCTTGGTCACAGAAGCAGGAAATGGGGACCTTGAACTCTCATCTTCTTTCCCATCTCCTGCACTGAGTTACAAGATACACTGAAGGATGAGAAAAAATAGCAGGATATCCTATGTTAGATTCTCCAGAGTTGAAAACATGTCCCATATCATCAGCTCAAGAAGTAAATTTGCTATACAGAATCGTACTTGTGCTGGATCCTGCAACTGGATGCTGAAATTGCCCTTTTAGGCCACTTGATAAACTCTGAGATACATGCTTTACTCTGCAAAGCAATGTATGTTGTGCTTAAGAGAGAGCAATGGAACTAAGAGTTTGTGCATTATATTACTGACTAAAAACACGAACTTGCGTGCTAAAGGAGAAAGATGTTAATGTTGAAGATGACTAGGTTGATTTAACAAATTGCTAGCCTGAGCACCTAGCTAACCACCTTTTGTGGAAGATTAATTAAGAGTGCATTAAGTGGCATCTCAAAGGTCTGATGGCAGGAAGGCAGCAGGAACATATAGCCTGAGGACAGAGAAAGTGTCCCCTGGAAGGGGCTCTCTGTGTTTAGGCTGAACTAAGTGTACCCTACATCACTTTATCCATTTGCCAGCTCATCTTTGGGGTATGCCTTGGCCTGGGGACAGCAATCTGTTACTACACTGAACAAGCACTGCTTTTCTGCACAGCCTTTGAGTGTCCCATACCAGTTTCAGCTTAACTCACAAATTAGGCAGGCTAAAATTCATACCAAGAGGTACATGTCATGAATCTGAAGCCAGACTGCTCACTTTTGGAGCCAAGTGCTAATAAATCAGGAATAACTCCATGGGCACTGTGTAAAATCTGGGTGTGGAAAAAGCAATTGTAGATTTAATGCAAGTTAGCAGTTAAAAAAAATCATAGAATAATGTAGTTTGAAAGGGACCTTTGGAAGTCAAAGAGTCCAACTCATTTTCAAAGCAGGGCAGACTCCAAAGATCATGTTGCTCTGCAACTTGTCCAGCTGAGTTTTGAGTATCTCCAGTGACATTCAAAGTACCTTAGTACCTACTGTGAATGGCTCTGTTTACATAAAAAAAAGTTACCATGCTAGTTAATACTTGTTTGCTAACACATGATTAAGGGAAAACTGTTGTTGTTGTTACCAATATGGACTTGCTCTACAGGATTCAAATAGATAGAATTCAAATTCTATCACGATTTCAGGTTTTCCTTCATTCACTTATGAACATTTATCTTAATCTTAGGAGCTTGAGTACGTTCTGGGATTTCTGGTGTGAAATGGGAATGAACTTCAGCATATATTAACATTTATGAAAAGCTAAAGACTATTTGAATGTGTGTTTTTTCTTTTCTTTGAATTGAAAAGAAAACCCACAACAATATCCAGAACCCTATGTCCTGGAAGTGAGGTACCTCTATGGGAGGTTGGAACTTGATCCCACCATCTAAGAGAAGAAATTCAACTCGCACTAGAATAAGGATACTAACCAGGGAGCGCTAGGCAAACCAGGCTACTGTCATGATCCTGCGATCCTCTTCCTGCAATCTTAGTCTGAAGGGAAACAGCCACTGCTCCTGCTCTGTGCTCTGTAGGAAAAGCCCATTTGCCACATCAGGCATAGAATAAGATGGTGAGCTTGAGCCAAGGAAGACAGTGAGATGAAAAACTTAACTTTACAAAGCTAAAGTGTTTCTTGGTATTCTGTAGAGCAAAATTTTCACTTTTTAAGGATCTGTTATAGAAAACAATATCAGTTACTGGATGTTTCTGCCATTTAGTAGCAGCTGAGCTGGAGTGGAAGATCTAAATTTTTATGCATTTATATGCCTACTTAGCATATTTTAATACTTTAGTAATACATTTTCTAGTTTTTTTGGTTTTTTTACATGCTTTTAATCTTAACCATTTTGCTAGTCAAAATTCCACCACTGTTTACACTTATTTTCATATAGACTTACATGAGATGGTGATAGAAAGGTCAAATTATGTTGGCACAATATTTTAACCAAGGTAAAATCAAGGTAAAATACAGGAGACTCAACAAGGTAAGGAAAAAAAAAAAGGAATCTGGACAGGCCTCCATTAGATGAATGTTTACATCCTTCTCTCTTTGTTTTCCTTCAGGATTGGAACAATAGGGAGATTCCTTAAGCATTGGATTGGAAGGGCTGGAGTAAAGAAAATAATGGCAACAATTCACTCCTTCAATGCAGCTTAAAGTTGTAAATTATTTAATTTGGTCTATACTCAAAGTCAGAGAAGTGGGAAAAACTGAAATGAGCTTAAGGTATAGAATATGAACAGAATGTGGTATCTAGGCATTTATAGTGTACTACAAACAGCAGTTTTCTTATCTCTAAAATGTATTTCTCCTATCCGATTATGTTCCAGCAATGAAAACTGAAATTTTATCATAATAACATTACAGAGAAATATTAAGCTTCATTCCGAACTTGGTTTTGTTTGTGGATTTTTAAAGCTACAATTAGTATGGACTTCTGATTTACATTTTTTCAGATATAATATATTCTAATATATTCAT